>JBBBDQ010002142.1:0-472500 GCA_037127315.1 Ascarosepion bandense
CTAACCCAAAACCTACCCTAACTCTCCCCTAACCCTAACCCCAACCCTAATCTCTACCTCAACTCCAACCCCCCACCCCCAATCAGAACCCCCTAACCCTAACCTCTACCTCAACCCCAAACCCTAACCATAATCCCCTAACCCTATACCTAACCCTAACCCCCACACTAACATCTACCTCAACCCAACCCAAAACTCTACCTCAACTCCAACCCCCCACCACCAACCCCATCCATAACCCCCACCCCTACAATAACTCTCCCCTAACCCTAACCCCAACCCTAAACTCTACTTCAACTACAACCCCCCACCCCCATTTATAACCCCCTAACCCTAACCCCTAACCCTAACAACTACCTAAACCCCAACCCACAACACTATAAACCTAATCCCCTAACCCTAACCTAACCCTACCATAACCATAACCCCCTAACGCGCTAACCCTAACCATAACCCTAACCCACCCCCAACCTAACATAAACCCTACCCCTGCCCTAACCCTAACCCACACATATACCTAACCCCAACACCTATCACTAACCCTAACCCACCCCAACCCAAACAGTAGCCAGAACACCTTAACACTAACCTCTACCCATCCCCTAACCCTAATCTTACCATAACCATTACCATAAACCTAACCCATACCCCTAACCCATACTCGTAAACGTAACACCTACCCCTAACCCTACCCAATTGCACTAACCTTAATCCCTACCACAACCGTAACCGTAATCACAACCACTACTTAACGTCCGAACCCTAACCCTAAACCCTAACCCTAACCCCAACCCTAACCCCTAACACTAACCCTAGCCCTAACCCAATTTCCCGCCAAATCGACTATGACGCCGACCCCCCCCACCCCCACTGTGACGTAGACTTCGACTCCCACCCCAACACCGACCCTGACCCCCACCCCTCAACCGACACCCGCCCCCACCCCAACCCCAAAACTAACTCTAAAAATTTCCCGCCAAATCGACAATGACGCCGACCCCCCCACCCCCACTGTGACGTAGACTTCGACTCCCACCCCAACACCGACCCCGACCCCCACCCCTAAACCGACCCCCGCCCCCACTATGACGCCGTCTCCTCCAAACCAAAATTAACTCTAAAAATTTCCCGCCAATTCTTCTATGACACCGACCCCCCCACCCCCACTGTGACGTAGACTTCGACTCCCACCCCAAAACCGACCCCGACCCCCACCCCTAAACCGACCCCCCGCCCCGACTATGACGCCGCCACCCCCGACACCAACACTAACTCTAACAATTTCCCGCCACAACGAGTGTGACACCGACCCCACACCCCCACTGTGACGTAAACTTAGACTCCCACCCCCACACCGACCCCGCCCCCCACCCCTAAACCGACCCCCGCCCCGACTATGACGCCGCCTCCCCCGACATCAAAACTAACTCTAACAAATTCCCGCCACACAGACTATGACACCGACCCCCCCACCCCAACTGTGACGTAGACTTAGACTCCCACCCCCACACCGACCCCGACTACGACGCCGCCACCCCCGACATCAACACTAACTCTAACATTTTCCCGCCACAACGAGTATGACACCGACCTCCCACGCCCACTGTGACGTAGACTTAGACTCCCACCCCAACACCGACCCCTTCCACCACCCCTAAACCGACCCCCGCCCCGACTATGACGCCGCCACCCCCGACACCAACACTAACTGTAACAAATTCCCGCCACACAGACTATGACACCGACCCCCCCCCTGTGACGTAGACTTAGACTCCCACCCCCACACCGACCCCGCCACCCCCGACACCAACACTAACTCTAACAATTTCCCGCCACAACGAGCATGACACCGACACCCCACCCCGATACCGACCCCGCCTCCCCCGACATCAAAACTAACTCTAACAAATTCCCGCCACACAGACTATGACACCGACCCCCACCCCAAAGAGTATGACACCGACCTCCCACCCCCACTGTGACGTAGACTTAGACTCCCACCCCAACACCGACCCCTTCCACCACCCCTAAACCGACCCCCGCCCCGACTATGACGCCGCCACCCCCGACACCAACACTAACTGTAACAATTTCCCGCCATAACGAGTATGACAACGACCCCCACCCCCACTGTGACGTAGACTTAGACTCCCACCCCAACACCGACCCCTTCCACAACCCCCGACACCGACACTAACTCTAACAATTTCCCGCCACAACGAGCATGACACCGACCCCCACCACCACTGTGACGTAGACTTAGACTCCCACCCCAACACCGACCCCGACCACCACCCCCTAAACCGACCCCCGCCCCCGACACCAACACTAACTCTAACAATTTCCCGCCACAACGAGTATGACACAGACCCCCCACCCCCACTGTGAAGTAGACTTAGACTCCCACCCCAACACCGACCCCCGCCCCCACTATGACGCCGCCTCTCCCAAACCAAAAGTAACTCTAACTGTTTCCCGCCAAATCGACTATGACGCCGACCCCCCAACCCCCACTGTGACGTAGACTTCGACTCCCACCCCCCACTATGACGCCGCCACCCCAACCCCAGAAATAACTCTAACAATTTCCCGCCACACAGACTATGACACCGACCCCCCACCCCCACTGTGACGTAGACTTAGACTCCCACCCCCACACCGAACCCACCCCTCACCCCGAAACCGACCCCCGCCCCGACTATGACGCCGCCACCCCCGACACCAACACTAAATCTAACAATTTCCCGCCACAACGAGTATGACACCGACCCCCCCACCCCCACTGTGACGTAGACTTAGACTCCCACCCCGATACCGACCCCGACCCCCACTATGACGCCGTCTCCTCCAAACCAAAACTAACTCTAAAAATTTCCCGCCAAATCGTCTATGACACCGACCCCCCCACCCCCACTGTGACGTAGACTTCGACTCCCAACCCGACCCCCACCCCTAAACCGACCCCCGCCCCCACTATGAGGCCGCCACCCCAACCCCAGAAATAACTCTAACAATTTCCCGCCACACAGACTATGACACCGACCCCCCACTGTGACGTAGACTTAGACTCCCACCCCCACACCGAAACCGACCCCCGCCCCGACTATGACGCCGCCACCCCCGACACCAACACTAACTCTAAAAGATTCCCGCCAATTCTTCTATGACACCGACCCCCCACCCCTAAACCGACCCCCGCCCCGACTATGACGCCGCCACCCCCGACATCAAAACTAACTCTAACAATTTCCCGCCACAACGAGCATGACACCGACCCCCCCACCCCCACTGTGACGTAGACTTAGACTCCCACCCCGATACCGACCCCTCCCACCACCCCTAAACCGACCCCGCCCCGACTATGACGCCGCCACCCCCGACACCAACACTAACTCTAACAATTTCCCGCCACAACGAGTGTGACACCGACCCCACACCCCCACTGTGACGTAAACTTAGACTCCCACCCCCACACCGACCCCGCCCCGACATCAAAACTAACTCTAACAAATTCCCGCCACACAGACTATGACACCGACTTCGACTCCCACCCCAACACCGACCCCGACCCCCACTATGACGCCGCCTCCCCCAAACCACAACTAACTCTAACAATTTCTCGCCAAATCGACTATGACGCCGACCCCCCACCCCCACTGTGATGTAGACTTAAACTCCCACCCCCACACCGACCCCCGCCCCCACTATGACGCAGACTTCGACTCCCACCCCAACACCGACCCCGACCCCCACTATGACGCCGCCTCCCCAACCCCAAAACTAACTCTAACAATTTCCCGCCAAATCGACTATGACGCCAACCCCCCACCCCCACTGTGACGTAGACTTCGACTCCCACCCCAACACCGACCCCCGCCCCCACTATGACGCCGCCTCCCCCAAACCACAACTAACTCTAACAATTTCCCGCCAAATCGCTTTAGACGCCGACCCCCCAACCCACACTGTCACGAAGACTTCGACTCCCACCCCAACACCGACCCCGACCCCCACCCCTAAAACTAACTCTAAAAATTTCCCGCCAAATCGACAATGACGCCGACCCCCACCCCCACTGTGACGCCGCCTCCCCCAAACCACAACTAACTCCTAACAATTTCCCGCCAAATCGACTATGACGCCGACCCCCCACTGTGACGTAGACTTCGACTCCCACCCCAACACCGACCCCGACCCCTAAACCGACCCCCGCCCCCACTATGACGCCGCCACCCCAAAAATAACTCTAACAATTTCCCGCCACACAGACTATGACACCGACCCCCCACCCCCACTGTGACGTAGACTTAGACTCCCACCCCCACACCGAACCCACCCCCTCACCCCGAAACCGACCCCCGCCCCGACTATGACGCCGCCACCCCCGACACCGACACTAAATCTAACAATTTCCCGCCACAACGAGTATGACACCGACCCCCCACCCCCACTGTGACGTAGACTTAGACTCCCACCCCAACACCGACCCCTTAACCGACCGCCGCCCCCACTATGACGCCGCCACCCCCGACATCAAAACTAACTCTAACAATTTCCCGCCACAACGAGCATGACACCGACCCCCCACCCCCACCCCGATACCGACCCCGACCCCCACTATGACGCCGCCACCCCAACCCCAGAAATAACTCTAACAATTTCCCGCCACACAGACTATGACACCGACCCCCCACCCCCACTGTGACGTAGACTTAGACTCCCACCCCGATACCGACCCCCGCCTATGACGCCGCCAACCCCGACATCAAAACTAACTCTAACAATTTCCCGCCACAACGAGCATGATACCGACCCCCCACCCCCACTGTGACGTAGACTTAGACTCCCACCCCAACACCGACCCCCGCCCCCACTATGACGCCGCCACCCCCGACATCAAAACTAACTCTAACAATTTCCCGCCACAACGAGCATGACACCGACCCCCCACCCCCACTGTGACGTAGACTTAGACTCCCACCCCGATACCGACCCCTCCCACCAACACTAACTCTAACAATTTCCCGCCACAACGAGTGTGACACCGACCCCACACCCCCACTGTGACGTAAACTTAGACTCCCACCCCCACACCGACTATGACACCGACCCCCCACCCCAACTGTGACGTAGACTTAGACTCCCACCCCCACCCCGACTACGACGCCGCCACCCCCGACACCAACACTAACTCTAACAATTTCCCGCCACAACGAGTATGACACAGACCCCCCACCCCCACTATGACGCCGCCTCTCCCAAACCAAAAGTAACTCTAACTGTTTCCCGCCAAATCGACTATGACGCCGACCCCCCAACCCCCACTGTGACGTAGACTTCGACTCCCACCCCAACACCGACCCCGACCCCCACTATGACGCCGCCTCCCCAACCCCAAAACTAACTCTAACAATTTCCCGCCAAATCGACTATGACGCCAACCCCCCCACTCCCACTGTGACGTAGACTTCGACTCCCACCCCAACACCGACCCCCGCCCCCACTATGACGCCGCCTCCCCCAAACCACAACTAACTCTAACAATTTCCCGCCAAATCGACTATGACGCCGACCCCAACCCCAAAACTAACTCTAAAATTTTCCCGCCAAATCGACTATGACGCCGACCCCCCACCCCCACCCCTAAACCGACCCCCGCCCCCACTATGACGCCGTCTCCTCCAAACCAAAACTAACACTAAAAATTTCCCGCCAAATCGTCTATGACACCGACCCCCCACCCCCACCCCTCACCCCGAAACCGACCCCCGCCCCGAACACTAAATCTAACAATTTCCCGCCACAACGAGTATGACACCGACCCCCCACCCCCACTGTGACGTAGACTTAGACTCCCACCCCCACA
Source organism: Ascarosepion bandense (assembly GCA_037127315.1). NCBI lineage: Eukaryota > Metazoa > Mollusca > Cephalopoda > Sepiida > Sepiidae > Ascarosepion > Ascarosepion bandense. Next base: position 5,867 of record JBBBDQ010002142.1, read on the forward strand.
CCGACCCCCGCCCCGACTATGACGCCGCCACCCCCGACACCAACACTAACTCTAACAATTTCCCGCCACAACGAGTATGACACCGACCCCCCACTGTGAAGTAGACTTAGACTCCCACCCCAACACCGACCCCGGCCCCCACTATGACGCCGCTTCTCCCAAACCAAAAGTAACTCTAACTGTTTCCCGCCAAATCGACTATAACGCCGACCCCCCACCCTCACTGTGACGTAGACTTCGACTCCTACCCCAACACCGACCCCCGCTATGACGCCGCCTCCCCCAAACCACAACTAACTCTAACAATTTCCCGCCAAATCGTCTATGACGCCGACCCCCCACCCCCACTGTGACGTAGACTTCGACTCCCACCCCAACACCGACCCCGACCCCCACTAAGAAGCCGCCTCCCCAACCCCAAAACTAACTCTAAAAATTTCCCGCCAAATCGACTATGACGCCAACCCCCCACCCCCACTGTGACGTAGACTTCGACTCCCACCCCAACTCCGACCACGACACCCACCCCTAAAACGACCCCCGCCCCCACTATGACGCCGCCTCCCCCAAACCACAACTAACTCTAACAATTTCCCGCCAAATCGCTTTAGACGCCGACCCCCCAACCCACACTGTCACGAAGACTTCGACTCCCACCCCAACACCGACCCCGACCCCCGCCCCCACTATGACGCCGTCTCCTCCAAACCAAAACTAGCTCTAAAAATTTCCCGCCAAATCGTCTATGACACCGACCCCCCACCCCCACTGTGACGTAGACTTCGACTCCCACCCCCACTATGACGCCGCCACCCCAACCCCAGAAATAACTCTAACAATTTCCCGCCACACAGACTATGACACCGACCCCCCACCGAACCCCGCCCCGACTATGACGCCGCCACCCCCGACACCAACACTAAATCTAACAATTTCCCGCCACAACGAGCATGACAGCGACACCCCACCCCCACCCCTGACATCAAAACTAACTCTAACATTTTCCCGCCACAACGAGTATGACACCGACCTCCCACCCCCACTGTGAGGTAGACTTAGTCACCCACCCCAACACCGACCCCTTCCACCACCCCTAAACCGACCCCCGCCCCGACTATGACGCCGCCTCCCCCGACATCAAAACTAACTCTAACAAATTCCCGCCACACAGACTATGACACCGACCCCCCATCCCCACTGTGACGTAGACTTAGACTCCCACCCCCACCCCGCCACCCCCGACACCAACAACAACTCTAACAATTTCCCGCCACAACGAGTATGACACCGACCCCCACCCCGACATCAAAACTAACTCTAACAATTTCCCGCCACACAGACTATGACACCGACCCCCCACCCCCAATGTGACGTAGACTTCGACTCCCACCCCAACACTAACTCTTACAAGTTCCCGCCACACAGACTATGACACCGACCCCCCACCCCCAAACCTAAACCGACCCCCGCCCCGACTATGACGCCGCCACCCCTGACACCGACACTAACTCTAATAATTACCCGCCACACAGACTATGACACCGACTCTCCCAAACCAAAAGTAACTCTAACTGTTTCCCGCCAAATCGACTATGACACCGACCCCCGACACCAACACTAACTCTAACAATTTCCCGCCATAACGAGTGTGACACCGAACTCCCACCCCCACCCCCGACACCAACACTAACTCTAACAATTTCGCGCCACAACGAGTATGACACCGACCCCCCCACCACCACGACTATGACGCCGCCACTAACTCTAACAATTTCCAGCCACAACGAGTATGACACCGACCCCCACCCCGACTATGACGCCGCCACCCCCGACACCAACACTAACAATTTCCCGCCACAACGAGTATGACACCGACCCCCCACCCCAACACCGACCCCGCCTCCCCCAAACCACAACCAACTCTAACAATTTCCCGCCAAATCGACTATGACGCCGACCCCCCACCCGCACTGTGACGTAGACTTCGACTCCCACCCCAACACCGACCCCCGCTATGACGCCGCATCCCCAAAACTAACTCTAACAATTTCCCGCCAAATCGACAATGACGCCGCCGCCCCCAAACAAAAACTAACTCTAACTATTTCCCGCCATAACGAGTGTGACACCGAAATCCCACCCCCACTGTGACGTAAACTTAGACTCGCACCCCGACACCGACATCAAAATTAACTCTAACAATTTCCCGCCACAACGAGTATGACACCGACCCCCGCCCCTTCTATGACGCTGCCTCCCCAACCCCAAAACTAACTCTAACAATTTCCCGCCAAATCGTCTATGACACCGACCCCCACACCGACCCCGCCCCGACTATGACGCCGTCACCCCAGGCACCAACAATTTCCCGCCACAACGAGTATGACACCGACCTCCCACCCCCACTGTGACGTAAACTTAGACTCGCACCCCGACACCGACCCCGCCGACATCAAAATTAAATCTACCATTTTCCCGCCACAACGAGTATGACACCGACCCCCACCCCGACCCCCCTAAACCTCAACACCAACCCAAATAATAACCATAACCCTAACCCTGCCTTAACCCAACCCCTACCTTAACCTCTACCTCACCACTAATTTCTACATTAATCCCAAATCACCCCCAAACCCATCCTTAACCCCTAAACGTAACCCCCTAACCCTACCCTAACCCCAACCACTACCTCCACCCCCACCCGTATTTCTACCTTAATCCCAAATCACCCTTCCCTCAACCCCAACCATAACCCCCTAACCCTAACCCCTAAACTCTACTTCAACTACAACCCCCCACCATCACTCCCATTTATAACCCCTACACTAACCCTAACCCCAACCCACCCCCAACAGTAGCCAGAACACCTTAACCCTAACCCTACAACCCTAACCCCCACACAAACATCTACGTACATCCCAACCCACCCTCACCCCAAACCCCAACACCCACACTAACATCTACCTCAACCCCAACCCTAACCCTAAACCATAATCCTAACCCACCCCCATACCCAACCCCAACAGTAGCCATAACATCTTAACACTAACCTCTACCCATCCCCTAACCCTAACCCTCCCGTAACCCCAACCCCCAACCCTAATCGCAACCCCAATTCCACTAACCTTAATCCCTACCACAACCGTAACCGTAATCACAACCACTACTTAACGTCCGAACCCTAACCCCGCCCCCCGACTGTGACGTAGACTTAGACTAGGGCCCCACCACAGATCCCGACCCCCACCCCGAAACCGCTCCCCGCCCCCTTCACACCGACACCAACTTTGACGTTTTCCCGCCTCCGCGACTATTAAACCGCCCCCCACCTCGACACAAACTTTGACGTTTTCCCGCCAACCCGACTGTTACACCGACCCCCCACCCCGAATGTGACGTATACTTAGACTCCCGCCCCAACACCGACTGTGATGCCGCCCCTTTAACCCCGAAACCAACTCTGACGTTTTCCCGCCACCCCGACTATTACACCGAACCCTTCACAGAGACACCAACTTTGAAGTTTTCCCGCCACCGCGACTATGACACGCCCCCCCCACCCCGAAACCAACTTTGACGTAGACTTCGACTCCCTCCCCACCACCGACCCCGCCCCCTTCACAGAGACACCAACTTTGAAGTTTTCCCGCCACCGCGACTATTACACGGCCCCCCCCACCCCAACACCGACCCCCGACACCAACTTTGACTTTTTCCCGCCACCCCGACCCGATTGTGACGTAGACTTCGACTCCCTCCCCACCACGGACCCCGACACCAACTTTGAAGTTTTCCCGCCACCGCGACTATTACACGGCCCCCCCACCCCGAAAAGAGTCCGTCACCCCAACCCCTAAAAACTGAAAATTATCACTAACCCAACCCCCACCCCGAACTAGACAGCGACTCCACCCTGAACCAGTCAGCCACCCCCAACATTAGCCCTACCACTAACCCCACCCCTAACAGTAACCCTAACCCCAAACCCTAATCGTAAAACATGAAAATTATCACCACACCCACCCCTACCCCACCCAAAACCTGATAACTATACCACCCCGACCCCCACCATTACCCCTAACATTAAAACCTGAAAACTATCCCCACACCGAACTAGGCAGCGACCCCCACCCCCCGAAAAAGTCAGCCACCCCATCATTACCCCTACCAAGAACCTTTACCCTAACCCTTCCCCGACCCCCACTTTTACCCCCTACCCTAACCCTAACCTGAAAAATATCCCCACCCCCGAACTAGACATCGCCCACCCACACCTAACAAGTCATCCACCACCATTTTTACCCCTACCAATAACCCCAACCCCTAAAACCTGAAAACTATCCCCACCCCCCGAACCCGACCCCCCCACACATAACCAGTCAGCCACCCCCACCAATAACCCTACCCTAACCTTAAATCCTGAAAACTATCCCCACCCCGAACTAGTCAGCGACCCCCCCTTTACCCCTACCAAAACCCTAAACTTAAATCCTGAAAACTATCCCCACCCGACCCCGAACTCGACCCCCCACTTTTACCCCTACCAATAACCCCTACCCTAACCTTAAATCCTGAAAACTATCACTACCCGACCCCCACCTAGAGATCTACCCCCCACACCATAACCCCTAACCGTAACCCTATCCAGTCCCCGAACCCCACCCAAAACCTGTTAACTATCAACACCCCGACCCACCCACCCCCAATCCTACCTGAAAATTATTCCCACCCCGATCCCGCCGCCGACCCCAACCCTAACCAAAATCTGACAACTATCCCCACCCCGTAACCCTAACCCCATCCACGACTTAACGTCCTAACCCCAACCCTGTGACGCCGCCCCCGACACCAACTCTGACGTAGACTTCGACTCCCTCCCAACCACCGACCCCCACCCCGAAAAGAGTCCGTCACCCCAAACATTAAAACCTGAAAACTATCCCCACACCGACCCTAACCATAACCCTAACAAGTCCCCGACCCCCCCAACTAGGCAGCCACCACATCATTACCCCTACCAAGAACCTCAACCCTAACCCTAACCCCGAACAAGTCATCCACCCCCCACACATAACCAGTCAGCCACCCCCACCCTAACCTTAAATCCTGAAAACCACACCACCCGACCCCCACAACTAACAAGTCACTCCACCCCCACTTTTACCCCTACCAATAGCCCTAACCTTAAATCCTGAAAACTATCCCCACCCCGACACCCACCACCACACGTAAACAGTCAGCCACCCCAACTTTTACCCGTACCAATAACCCCTACCCTAACCCTGCCCCCACCCCGACACTATTTCGATATGCACCCCAACCCAGACCCCGAACCAAACTCTAACCCTAACCCTACCTGAAAATTATTCCCACCCCGATCCCGCCACCGACCCCAACCAAAACCGTAACTCTACTTATAACCATTACCCCAAACCTACCCCTAACCATATCCACTTCCCCTAATCATAACAATTACTTAAAGTCCGAAACCTAAACATAACCACGACTTAACGTCCGAACCCTAACCCCTAAACTTAAATCCTGAAAACTATTCCCACCCGACCCCGACCCCCCACACCTAACAAGTCATCCACCACCACCCTAACCTTAAAACTTGAAAAATATCCCCACCCCGAACCAGTCAGCCACCCCCACAACCCTGAAAACTATCCCCACCCCGAACCTGACCCCCACCCGACCCCGAACTAGACAGCGACCCCCACCCCAACTTTTACCCGTACCAATAACCCCTACCCTTACCCTGAACCCCACCCAAAACCTGTTAACTATCAACACCCCGACCCACCCCCACCATTAAACCTAACCATAACCCCTACCCTAACTCTAACCCTACCTGAAAATTATTCCCACCCCGATCCCGCCACCGAAACCCTAACCCGTTCCCGACCCCAACCAAAATCTGACAACTATCCCCACACCGTAACCCTAACCCAAACCCTACTTATAACACCCAACCCAAACCCTAACCCCGAACGAAATCTTAACCCTAATCATAACCATTACTTAAAGGCCGAAACCTAAACATAACCACGACTTAACGTCCGAACCCTAACCCTAACCCCGACCACCCACACCTAACAAGTCATCCACCCCAACTTTTACCCCTACCAATAACCCTAACCCTAAAACCTATCCCCACCCCGATCCCGCCACCGACCCCCTAACCCTTATCATAACTCTACCCCTAACCCCAACCCTAACCTCCCGCCCCACCACAGACCCCAACTTTGAAGTTTTCCCGCCACCGCGACTATTACACGGCCCCCCCCACCGACCCCCGCCCCCTTCACACCGACACCAACTCTGACGTTTTCCCGCCTCCGCGAATATTACACGGCCCCCCACCACGAAACCGAACACCGCCCCGACTGTGACACAGCCCCCTTCACACCGACACCAACTTTGAAGTTTTCCCGCCACCGCGACTATTACACCGCCCCCCCCCACCAAGACTGTGACGCCGCCCCTTTAACCCCGAAACCAACTCTGACGTTTTCCCGCCACCCCGACTATTACACGGCCCCCCCCGAATGTGACGTAGACTTAGACTCCCGCCCCACCACCGACCCCGAAACAGTCCGTCACCCCACCATTACCCCTACCAAGAACCTCTACCCTAACCCACCACACCGACCCCCACACACCCCAAAACCTGAAAATTATCACCACCCCTACCCCGAACCAGTCAGCTACCCCCAACATTACCCCTACCACTAACCCCACCCAAACCGTAAAACATGAAAATTATCACCACACCTACCCCGCCACCGATCCTAACCCTAACCCCACCCAAAACCCCGATCCCCACCTGACCCATGACACCACCTCGAACCAGTCAGCCACCCCACTTTTACCCATACCAATAACCCCTAACATTAAAACCTGAAAACTATACCCACCTGACCCCGACCTAGACATCGACCCCCCACTTTTACCCCTACCAATAACCCCTACCCTAACCCCAAAACCTGAAAACTATCCCCACCCCGACACTATTTCGATATCCACCCCAACCTAACCCTAGTAACCATTAACACCCCGATCATTAAACCTAACAGTAACCCCTACCCTAACCCTCACCATAACTATAACCATAAAACCTGAAAAGTATCCCCACCCCGATCCCGCCACCGACCCCAACCCTAAACCCTAATCCCTCCCCCCACCCAAAAACTTATTCGTAAACATTACCCCTACCATACCCTAACCTCCACGCCAACCCCAAACCTACCTTTAACCCTTACCCCTAACCCTACTCCTAATGCTAAACCTAATCATAAACCTTACTTAATGTCAGAACCATAAACATAACCACGACTTAACGTCCGAAACCTGACCCTAACCCCCACCCCGACTGTGACGCCGCCCCCTTCAGCCCCGACACCAACTCTGACGTAGACTTCGACTCCCGCCCCACCATAGACCCCGCCCCCCACACCGATAACAACTCTGAGGTTTTCCCGCCACCGCGACTATTACATCCCACCCCACCCCGACTATTACGCCGACCCCCACCGCCCCTTTAACCACGAAACCAAATCTGCCGTTTTCCCGCCACCCCGACTGTGACGTAGACTTATACTCCCGCTCCACCACTACCGCTACAAATAACGCCTACCCTAACCTACCCCGACCCCCAAAGCCTGATAACTATACCACCCCGAAACAGTCCGTCACCACACCATTACCCCTACCAAGAACCTCTACACTAACCCTAACCCAACCATAACCGTAAGCCTAACTCTAGCCCCACCCAGAACTAGACAGCCACCCCCATTTTACCCCTACCCTAACTACTAAGACGAAAATCTGAAAATTATCACCACCCCGACCATTACCCCTACCAATAAATCCTACCCTAACCCCAACCCCTAACCTTAAAACCTGAAAAATATCCCCACCCTAACAATAAACCCTACCCCGTCCCCGAACCCCACCATTACCTCTACCAATAACCCCTACACTAACCCTAACCGCTAACCTTAAAACCTGAAAACTATCCCCAACCCGATACCCACCCCCACTTTTACCTCTACCAATAACCCCTAACCTTAAAACATGAAAAATATCCACATCTAAACAGTCAGCCACCCACACTTTTACCCCTACCACCGCCCCCCATCCCAACAACGACACCCACCCTAAACCATACCACTACCAATAAACCCTAACCCGTCCCCCACCCAAAACCTGGTAACTATCAACACACTGACACCCACCCCCACCAATAACCCTTACCCTAACCCCAAACTCTAACCCTAAAAATTATCCCCACCCCGATCCCGCCACAGACCCCAACCCCGAACCCCTAACCATTACTTAAAGTCCGAACCCTAACCCCACTTATAACACCCACCCCAACCCAAAACGAAATCTTAACCCTACTTATAACCATAACCACGACTTAACGTCCGAACCCTAACCCTAACCCCGACTGTGACGTAGACTTAGACTCCCACCCCAACACCGACACCCGCCCCGACACTAACTGACGTTTTCCCGCCACCGCGACTGTGACGTAGACTTAGACTCCCGCCCCCTTCACACCGACACCAACTCTGAATTTTTCCCGCCACCCCGACTATTACACGTCCCCCCCACCCCTACTGTGAAGCCGCCCTTTAACCCTATCACTGAACCTAACCACTAACCCCAAACCGTCCCCGACCCCCCACCCAAAACCTGACAACTATAACCACCCCGACCCATACACTAAACCCCACACCACGACCTTACCAATAACCCCTACCTTAACCTTAAAACCTGAAAACTATTTCCACACCGACCCCCACCCCGCCACCCCATCATTACCCCTACCAAGAACCTTTACCCTAACCCAATACTAAATCCTACCTCCACCCCGAAACAGTCCGTCACCCCACCAAGAACCTCTACCCTAACCCTAACCCACCACACACCCCAACACTGACCGTAAACCTAACCCTAAAACCTGAAAATTATCACCACCCCAACCCCACCCAACCATTACCCAAAACCTGGTAACTTTCCCCGCCCCGACCCTAATCCCAACCCCTAACCTTAAAACTATCCTCAACCCGATACCCACCCCCACCAAACCATACCACTACAAATAAACCCTACCCCGTTCACTGAACCCCACCCAAAACATAACCCTACTTATAACCATAACCCCAAACCATATCCACTACTTAAAGTCCGAAACCTAACCATGCCGAAACCGACCCCGACGCCGCCCCCCCACCCCGAATGTGACGTAGACTTAGACTCCCGCCTCACCACCGACCCCCACCCCCTTCACACCGACACCAACTTTGACGTTTTCCCGCCACCCCGACAGTCAGCCACGCCCAACATTACCCCTAACCTTAAAACCTGAAAACTATACCACCCCGACCCAGTCAACCACCCCCACCAACCCTGACCGTAAACCTAACCCCACCCCGACATTACCCCTACCAAGAACCTCTACACTAACCCTAAAACTTGAAAATTATCCCCACCCCGTAACCCTAATCCTTAACCCCATCCCCAAACCGCCATAACCCTACTTATAACACCCACCCCAACCATAACCATTACCCCTAACCTTAAAACCTGATAACTATCCCCACACCGACCTCCACCCCCAGTCAGTCACCCTCACCATTACCCCTACCAATAACCCGTACACTAACCCTAAAATCTGAAAACTATCCCCTTACCGACCCACCACGACCTCCAACCCTGACCCCCACCATTACCCCAAACCCTTCATCCCGACACCAACTCTGACGTAGACTTCGACTCCCACCCCAACACCGAACCAGTCAGCCACCCCCATCATTTACCAAGAACCTCTACCCTAACCGTCACCCTAAAACCTGAAAATTATCACCACCCCACCCCGGACCAGTCAGCCACCCTCACACTATTTCGATATCCACCCCAACCCCGACCCTAACCCAAAACATGACAACTGTACCCACGCCGCCCCCACCTCGACACCGATTTCGCTACCCAACCCAATCGCAACACTAACCATTTTCCTAAACACTTAATCCTAAATCCTACCTCTACTAATAACCGTTACCCTAACCCTGACCCGATCACCTAATTATCGCCCCAACCCTAAAAGTAAGCTAAGCTAACCGTAACCCTAACCTTACCCAAACCATAACCCTAAACCTACCCCTAACCTTAACCACGACTGTGACGTAGACTCCGACTATTACGCCGTCTTCGAATCCCACCCCATAATCCTATCACTGAACCTAACCCCTAACCCATACCTGAAAATATCCCCACCCCGCCACCGACCCTAACCATAACACTTAATACTAAACCATACCTCTACCAATAACCTCTAACCCTAAAACCAGAAAACTATCACCACACCAACCCCCAATCCTAACCCCAACCAATAACCCCTACCCTAAAATCTGAAAACTATCCCCACCCCGACTCCGATTTCGCTACCCATACCACCCCCAAATCCCTAAACCCTACCCCTAACCATAACTTAACGTACGAACTTTAACCGTAACCACTACTTAACGTCCGAACCCTAACCCCCCCCAACACTAAAACCTGAAAATTATCCCAACCCTACATCTACCAATAACCCCTACCCTAACCCGTCCCCCACACCGAAACAGTCAGCCACCCCACCATAAACCTTAATACTAAACCCTACCCCTATCAATAACCCCTACCCTGACCCACAACCCGAACTAGACAGCGACCCCCACTATTTCGATATCCTCCCAACCCAAAACCTGGTAACTGTCAACACCCCGAACCAGTCAGCCACCCCCACCATTACCCCTAACCCTAAAACCTGACAACTATCCCCACCCCGACACCGAACCCATACTTATAACCCTAACCCCGACACTAACTCTGACGTTTTCACGCCAACCCGACTATTACGTCGCCCCATAACCCTATCACTGAACCTAACCCCAACATCCCACCACCCCGAATACTAAACACTACCCCTACCAATAACACCTACCCTAACCCTAAAAACTGAAAATTATCCCCACCCCAACCCTTAATCATAAACCGTACCCCTATCAATAACCTACTGATAACTATCCCCACCCCTACCAATAACCCCTACCCTAAAACCTGAAAATTATCACCACACCGACCCCCTCCCCAACCGATACCTTAACCCTAATCATAACCCTACTTATAACCATAACCCCAAACCTGACAACTATCCCCACCCTAAAGCGCAACCGACCCCAACCCTCAATCCTAACCCCACCCAAAACATGACAACTATCCTCAAACCGACACCAACGTCGCCCCCCAAACATTGAAATTAACTCTTACAATTTACCGCCACTGATCCCAACCCTACCCCTACCAATAACCCGACCATAACCCCTAACCCGTCCCCCACCCAAAACCTGATACCAACTCCGACTCCCGCCTTGACATGGACCCCTACCCCAACCCATAACTCTAATCCAAACACCTAACCCTATCCCCGCCCCCCTACTATAACACCGACATCGACCAACACCGCGAAACCAACCATCCACCCTCACAATCCTAAACCCTAACCATGACCCCAAACCAGAACATGACACCTATCCCCAACCCTAATACCGACCCCCATATCTACCTCAACCGCAAACTTAACCACAACCCCATCCCCAATCCGTAACCCACACACTAACCCGACATCGACTCCGATACCCACAAACCCAACGCGGACCCCGACAACCACCCCTAACCCAAACCATAATCTATAACCCTAACCCCAACACTGCGCATTTAGTGTATTTTCATGCATATCAAGATTAATGCTGATTCTTAATTAAATTGATGTGCAGAATCATATTGTCTCAACACCAACCCTAACCCCTTTTCATGCATATCAAGATTAATGCTGATTCTCAATTAAATTGATGTGCAGAATCATATGGTGTCAACCCTAACCCCAACCCTGCGCATTTAGTGTATTTTCATGCATATCAAGAATTAATGCTGATTCTCAATTAAATTGATGTGCAGAATCATATGGTCTCAACCCTAACCCCAAACCCTGTGCATTTAGTGTATTTTCATGCATATCAAGATTAATGCTGATTCTGAATTAAATTGATGTGCAGAATCATATGGTCTAAACACCAACCCCCTAACCCTAACCCAATCCTAACCCCTTTTCATGCATATCAAGATTAATGCTGATTCTTAATGAAATTGATGTGCGGAATCATATGGTCTCAACCTTAACCCTGCCCATTTAGTGTATTTTCATGCATATCAAGAATAATGCTGATTCTTAATTAAATTGATGTGCAGAATCATATGTTATCATTTAAACTTGATTTTGAGCAATACTGAAAGTATTGAAAGTCCGAAAATTGCGCATTTAGTGTGCTTTCAGCCATATCAAGATTAATGATGATTTTTATGTACATTGCTGTGTAGAATCTTATGGTCTCATTTAAAATTGATTATTAGCAATATAAATTATTGTAGTGAAAGCCCGAATATTGCGTATTTAGTGTATTTTCATGCTGATTCTTAATGAAATTGATGTGCAGAATCATATGGTCTCAACCCTAACCCTGATCCGGCACATGCGCATTCACTACCCCTAACCCCAACCCCGCGCATTTAGTGTATTTTGTTGCATATCAAGATTAATGCTGATTTTTATGTACATTGCTGTGTAGAATCATATGGTCTCATTTAAAATTGATTATTAGCAATATAAATTATTGTAGTGAAAGCCCGAATATTGCGTATTTAGTGTATTTTCATGCATATCAAGATTAATGCTGATTCTTAAGTAAATTGATGTGCAGAATCATATGGTCTCAACCCTAACGAAATTAATGACAACTCTTTCTCCCAAGTTCCTTTTGACTGTGCGCAATAAATAAATTAAATGTTTTCAAACGTAATATTAATTAATTAAAAACCACAAAAAAAATTACATCAAGTTAAGCAATAGTGAATCTGAATTTGGCTGCTGTGTTTAGGTATATAAATTAAAGAAGAAATCAAACGCAGCATAACTGTCGTATTATATTATGTTCTCCTGGACCGAACATATTAGTTTTAAAACACAGCCAAAACTTTATATATCTGTACTGTCATGTATTTAGAATCAAATATAATAATTTCTGGCAGATAAAAATTAAAACACTCAGTCCTCCTCCAGGTCACCTGAAGGACCCACTACTATTCTTATGACCATGTTGCGAATTTTTGATCCGAATAGTTTCCCGCTCCTTGAGGATGGTAAAGCATGAGATGGCTGGGTTCCACGCTGAAAGAAATTACTATTCGTGCAAAAATAGTTCTTGTCACTACCACAAGAACATAAAGACAAAGAAATATCAACAACAATTCCAGTACAAATGTGTTTCAAGAGTACTGGTTTTATGTCTCTATCAAACAAATTTAACGAATAGAAAGTGTGTTCACGACATTCACTCGGTAACTCACCGAGAGTGAAAGACGCACTTATTCCGATATAAATCACAGTGATGTAAGGGAGGTAATTTCGTGTTTCATCTGTTTCTTACTTCAGATTGGATTCCTTCACATATGACTAGACCCGCCATTTTAACATGTTATTCACCATGCATGTTCAATTAATCTCTGAATCTACTGGAGACACCTTCCAGTTATCTCGTCTGAGCACTTGAGATCATCGACTCGCCATTTTTTCATACTTTTTACTGAACTACCCTTTATCATAAAGTTTATTAAAGAAGTTGTCCACTAATCATTCTGGAATTATTAAATTTAATTAACTAATAATCCAGCCCAGAAATAATTTTCAAAAATGTTATTAATGGTGTTACTACGGAATGCCTTGAACTCAACTAAATACTATCTTCATTTTGATCCTTAAGAACTATTGATTAATACAAGGGGGGGGGCTCTGTCTCGTTACCTGAAATCCGGATTATGTATAGACATTTTTGAGGCACATATTTATCTGTGAATGTTAGATTTACTTAGTCACAATTCATGTACCTGTAATTTTTCCATTGTAGTCTTTATATTACTATTAACATCTGAATTTCTATATTGTCATTTGTTCAGAAAATTTTGTTAATGTCAGTTCAGATTTTTTCACATGATCATTATATATTGTGTCAGAGCAAAATTCCCCAAGTATTATTTCCTGTCATGTACAGTACATTCGTTCTTTGTAGCTGTTAGCGATGTATTGCAAATTCCAGACATTTTTTCCTGATAACCATTCATTGAGAGTTCAAGTCTAGATTACTTCCTCTCACAATGGAGTAATCTATGTACTGTGAGAATAAAATTCACTAGATGTTCTTTTCCTATTACATTTTTTGGACAGTTGAATTTATTTATTTATATCTATCCGAATATGTCTTCATTAATATTTAGATTAAAATTGTTAAGTTCCGTTGCAGATTTCTTTTACACGTGTATTATGTAATTTACTGATTAACCTTCTTGAACAGTTCCATTGTTATTTGTGGCCATTAATGCAATGTGGTTTTTAAATATCTTTATTTATCACAATATCTGTATTGTCATTCATTTTGAAAAACTTTAAATGTTAGAAAGGAGACAGAAGATTATGCCAAGACATGGAACTGAATACAAAAAATAAGGACCAATTGCAGAGAGAAATGGTTGAACCCTAAATGTGTTGAAATGAGCAAGACGATTAAAGCGGCAATTGCATAAAGAAATAAGGGAGCTGACAGGACAAATAACATGCTCCTCAACAGGATGTAAAAAAATATATAAAAGATCTCTTCTACTAAAAGCTACAATGGCCAAGCTGAGTAGGAACAGACGACGAGAGACTTGAAATATTTAGACAGAAAGAAATGAAATCTATAACTGTGGAGTAATATTAGATTACCTAAGCAGAGCAATCAATTTTATGAACTAAGTAAGGAAACTTATTGTCCGAATCGTGACGAACAGAGCACAAAGCAGAATCAGGCTGGAGATAGGACAAGAAGTGTGCGGTTTCGTAATGGACACAACCTCGACTTTAGACTAATCAATAACTGACAGTAAATAAATTCAGCAGATATACAAAGGGGTGTAAGAGAAGAATGTGTCTTTTCACTGGATCTATTCAACTTGTCCAGCAAGACTATGCTGTAGGCCGTAGAAGATGTGACAGGATTTGTCATCAGCGGTCACAATCTGAACAACATTAGATAAACAGATGATGCAGTGGTGAT
Organism: Ascarosepion bandense; assembly: GCA_037127315.1. Taxonomy (NCBI): domain Eukaryota; kingdom Metazoa; phylum Mollusca; class Cephalopoda; order Sepiida; family Sepiidae; genus Ascarosepion; species Ascarosepion bandense. The sequence continues at coordinate 21,064 of JBBBDQ010002142.1, forward strand.
AGCCAACATGGAAAAAAAACCGATTGTATGGTCATCAGCAAAAGGAGGATCCGAAAATGCCAATTGCAAGTGTTCTGAAGTCAAATTGGCATAGCAAAGAATGCGTTCTAGAAGCTGAGTAAAGTACTAAAGAATAGAGTACTGGATAATATCATTAAAGATGAAGGTAAAAATTAAAGTAACTGAAATGTTGTTCGTCAGATATCATGGATTGAGCATGTGAGGTTCTGGAAAGGATGGAAATGAAAAAAAGAATATTACTTCGGATCAGCAATATATAGCTAAAGTTCGTGGAATATGAAATGAGGAAGGAGGGCTTGAAGAATCTTATATTCACAGGTCAGATAGAGGGCGAGGGGAACATAAGAAAGCATGCTAAGAGCCACCAGATATAGGAAGACCATAATTGTCTATGTTGTGAAGGAACATGATACATAGAAGACTGAATTTCGAAAACGTTAACTGCAACGCAACACACAAATGCTAGCATCAATGTTGCAAGAAAATAGTACAAAAGTATATGAGAATAAAAACATATAGTAATGCAGTTTAAAAAATAAAAAAAAACAACGCAGGAGGACCTCCCAGCGACAAATATAAAAAACATCGAAATATTACTAAAAGTGAAAAAAAATTAATGGCTTACATTGCAGGAAAAATTTAAAAAACATTCAACAGAAATTAAATGTAAATAACGGAACCAACACAGGTATATAATTAGAACGAAGCAACAAAACTGAACAATCAAGGAAAAAGCGACCAAGATCGCTTTAACTATGTTCTGACTACCTAAAAAAAAAACAAATATCCCAAAAGAGCCCACTCCATTGCCAAAATCAAACAGATTTGAGGAATTCAAAAAAAATGGATATTGAAAACAAAATACTAAGAAACTTATGTTGTGTAACAGGCATAGTATGTACAACAGTTGTTAATAGAGCACAGGAACAGGGTTTAGTAAAGTAATAAGACGTAGAGTCTGTGTATAGCCCACTTACGGAAATACTCGACTGACTTGGTATCGAGCTGAACAGTCAACGCTCCACTGCGAGTTCTTTACACTACCACCCCACTCCTAGGATTGTTTTTTCTTTTTGAATCCATTATTAAATGGTGAGTAGCCTTTCTTTTACCTCTTCTCCTTGAGGCATTTGTAAGTCAAACGTGTCGTACAATACTTCTATGTTTTCAATATTTGATTTACATGCCGTCTATGCATGAATTTAGGACCTTGTAACATGTATCACATGTTTCCGACACGTTGTTTTATTATACCAGGTAGCAGTATTATTTTTATAGTTTTTAAAATAAACTTTCATTTACATGACATTTCCTTTTTACTCGGAATTAACTTTTAGAATGCCGATTGAACTTTTCTCGAACTCAAGTTTGGCAGGCGACAGTGCTGAAGGCGCGGCTTTTTTGGGAGTTATTCTATAAACTTGCAAAAATAGTTGCAGAGCCTTCTTAAGTGCTACTTTTAGGGTATCCACAAATATTTCTACTAATCCATTCGAAATTGGATGATATGGTGGAATTTTTATGTGTTCCACTTGAAATGTTTCGCAAAAATCCTTTGCCGTGAATCGAGTTACATTGTCAGTCACTATTGTGTCCACGACACCGAACCTGGTAAATAATTCATATAATTTACTCATTGTGTTTTCCACCGTGGGTCTTTTCATTTGGAAAACCTCAGGCCAGGGTTTTTGTAAAATTTGTGGCGATTTTGCAGTAAGAGCGCACCTGTTACATTTACCGATCATGGTCGTAATGTCTGTGTCTATTCCCGGCCAGTAAACATAAGACCACATTAGACTTTTCATACGGTTAACTACTGGATGCCTCAGTAATTACAACTCTTTCACTGTAGAGTACCACATTATCACACAGTAAAGAGGTTCCTGATGTCAGCACGATAGCCTATCTTGCGATTTAAAATTGTAATTTAATTATATCGTCCCCCATCTTAGTAAACGATTCGTGGTTATAAGTGGGGAGTCCCTTTTTTGAAACCAAAATGGTAACCAACGGTTTGTGGTCCGCCTGCAAAATAAAATGCCTCTCATGGATATACCGATGGATTTTTGTTACAGCAAAGATCCTCGCATGTGTGATTGGTTTCATTGTTCCGTCCTTCCATTTATGCAAAGTGCACGCGCTGGTGTCAGGAGCTATTACTATTTCTAGTTTAGGATCGTAATGTGCAAGGAATAGATCTGACGTTAACCTATTCTTGACTTCCTGAAATGCTTGCTTGCATTCAATCGACCAACGCAATTCCTTGTCCTTTTGTACTAATTCGTTTAATGACGCTCGCAAGTTGTGTAGATTAGGCATGAAATCTTGGTAGTAGCTTACTAACCCTAAAAACCTTTGTAATGTTTTCACATCTTTGGGTCAGGTTTTTTTTCCGTCTTTGTTGATTATATGGCCCAAGTATCTGATTTCTTATTAGAAGAAATCACATTTATTTTACTTAAATTTGAAGCCATAATTTTGTATCCTCTCGAACACTTCATGTAAATGTTCTTTATGCTCTTCCTCAGGACGTAGTCGAGGTACGCAATTGCCAAATCTAAACCCGACAATATAGTGTCTATGGTTTTCTGCAACACTGCTGGTGACGTTTTTACACATAGGAGCTTCGAACTCTCATCGTCAACTGGGATTTGTAGATATGCGTCACTGATGTCAATCTTTGTAAAATATTTCCCGCCATTTAATCTAGAGAATACTTCCTTTGGACTAGGTACTGGATATTCGTAGTCCTTAATGGCGTTATTCAAAATCGTTGAGAAATCCGCACAAATACGAATATCGCCCGACTTTTTTAAATATATACCGCTGGTGTGGCTCAGTCGTTGTATTTGAATTTTGATGTTACGACTAAAATTCTATATCTATTTTATCGATCGCCGCATAAGGAGTATTTCTTTAGTCGAATTTTCGCAGATATTTTTACAGTATGCACTTATAGTCAAATCCCATAAGTCAAAGTTATCCATCCAAGTTATTGAAATTTAAATTCGAAATCAGTTCTCCTTCAAAGCGGATTTTTTCCACGTCTTTACTTTTATTATCGATATGTCACTTCCAGAATCGAGCTGCATTCTTATATTCTGGTTTAACTCTTCCGTTCTTGTTATTTTCACGTGACTCTTGTAGTTTGTACGGACAACCACTGTACCAATGCAATTCTATACAGCAGTAACAGGCTTTTTTTTGGGGGGGGGGGGAATTCTCGTACTTCCGTCTTCGAGACAGAGACCGAAAACGTGACTTATTAATTTTTGGCATCTACTTTGATACTTACACATTGCTGGCAAAAATCAGCAAGCTTCTGCAGTGAAATATTTTGTTCGCTTTCGAGCTTAGCTTGTATTCATCTCCTCATTGAATACTAGGCCCTGCACAAAAACTAAACATTTGAAATTATCAGCTGTCAGATCCGATAACCTGAACTCATCGCAAGTTTTATTTATAACTGACGCGAAAGTCGTGTAATCTTCATCCTCTTTTTTCTGCAGGTTTAAACATTTCCACATCTCTCGTTTTTCTTGGCAGAATAAAAGCTGTTAATTTATTGTGCTGGTACGTACCTATTTTTATGAGGAGGAGCTTAACTTTCTTTTCATTTGACCAGGATTTACAATCGATCTCGGAGAAATCTTGATACCGATAGTAGTACCGCTCGAAAGTTATATCCTCGTCCGGATTATACCTGAAATAGTGCTATCTTCAGTGCTTTTTTTTTTTTCGAGAATTACTTTATGTAGGAGTTCCTGCATCTGCAACATTTGGTATTTTATAAGCTCAAGCATGGAAGCTTGAAATTATTCCATTTTGAATTTTTTACAACAAAACTTTGTCTAATTTATATACTTTCTTTTCTTTGCACAGAGGGGAGGGTCACAAATTCTCTTAGAGAACATACACAAAACTTACTTAATTTCTCGCGGCGTGTACGGCTTTTCCGTATTAAAAATTTGCGTCGTCACAGTACCGTTAATTATTTATTTGATTCCTCTGTAACAGAAATAGTATGTACAACAGAGTTGTTAGTAGAGTACAGGAATAGGGTTTAATAAGAAGGAGAGTCTGTGTTTCCGGTTCGCTACCGGAAATACTCGAATGATTTGGTATCGAGCTGAACAGTCAACGCTCCACTCTGAGGTCTTTATACAGTGGTAGGAACAGTCTATCATAAGACAAAGGTGGAGAGCGCCCTAACAGAAATCACCAAATCAAATATGAATGAACTGCTCCTACTATTGACAGAAGAACATCCTACAATATCTGTCTCCAAGAAACATTCTTGAGACAAGATGACAAAGTCAATATTAGGAAGTATCAGATGTTTAATTACACCAATAATTAAGGACAAATAATTGAGACATAGAAGATTGATATGCTGCTTAAACAAATCAAGAACCAATCAATTTAAAAAATATTGGTGATGTCAAGTTCGGATTTCTTTCTTTCACATGTATATTCTATGAGTGTAAAAGTCACCAAATATTCTTTTCTGATTACCATTCAGGGGCAGTTGAGTTGATCTTTGTAGCCCTTAATAAAGTCTGAACTTTTTAATGTTTATCCATTTGGAAAAGCTCAAGTCCAAGAGCGGATTGCATTCTCTCACTGCGACTTTTTTTTTATATCTATCAATATAAACCTTTTTAGGGGCAGTTGCGGATTTCTTTCTAGTACATGTATATTATATATTCTGTCCTGATTACTTTTCATGAACAGTCCATTTCTTCTTTGAAGCGTTATCCATTTAGAAAATGTAGTTACTGTATAGTGCGGACATCTTTATCTCTGAAGTAAAATTCAAATATTTAGTCCTGACTACCATTTATGAACAGTTTAATTTTTTGTTGTCGGCTGTAGTAATGTGTGACATTTTTATCTAACAAAAAACTTTAACAGTCTTTTCTACATTCAAGATCCTAATGTCTAGTATGGATTTCTTTCTCTCACATGTTTATTATATACAGTTATTGTAAAATTTACCAAATATAGCTTCTTTACATTTCAATTTTCCTTGTTATGACTTTGTAATATATAATGAAGCCATGGTAACATCATTGAGTTTCGCAAGTCTAACATGTATTCCCAATTAGAAATAAACAGATATAAATGAAAACAATACGAAAATATGAACACTACATTTAAATTAAAATAACGGAAGTAGTAAAGTATATATTAAATATGCTTTCTACTGCAGACAACTCTTCACTCAGATCTATGAATTTGTTCAAATAGCACAAAGAAATTAATCATTTGGGAATTGTCGTTTTTTGAAAGAATTTTTAATTTAATACGTTTTTCACCGAGAAAAGGAAAACAAATGATGTTAAATTACACATTGCAAACTTTTGTAACAATAATGAAAACAAGATTTTTACCTAAATTTAGAAAAAAGTTAAAGAATAATTTGATCTTTCTTCTTAATTATAGCGTCAACATTTTGATGGGAAAAAAGTTTTTATTTAGTTGGTGGGCGTTTTTTCAGTGGAGGTACCTAAAAAAATAACTATATAAGGAGAAAGATTTCACTTTTATAACATCGAGATTTTGTTTCTCTATTGTGTACAGGTATAACAACAATTTTGTTGGCACGTACCTTTCTTGCATATGCGCCAATTTTACGGTAACATTTACCAACAGAAGAAGCTCCATGTGCCATAACTTCCGTATTATATCATGTTTTTGACATGCATGCATGAATTCAATTACTAATCTATGAGGCAGTCTATAAAAGAAAATAATTCGTCAGTGTTATGCCACAGGCTTTAATTGTTATGGAAACTGTAAACAAACAGATACTAAATCCGTGGTCTTCATGGTTTTGAAAACTATGTAATGCCAACTTTTTTATAAATAAGAAAATATAAAATTTTAATCAGTTGGTCCACCTGTTTAAAAGTCTTTGGCCACACACTGTTGGCTTTATATCTACGCCAACTAGAAAATGCAAGTAAACTTGCTCAACAAAAGGGGAGGGGCGAATAAAAGCTTTCAGTCACCATAAGGTCTTATTCGGTCTTTATTAACTATATCCACCATTATCCTTCTTCTGCGGCATCAGAGCTTTCTTTCAGCTGCTTCAATGCCTGGTATTTCTCTCAGTTTCGTTCATTAACGAGAGGTATATATAAACATATAAATGGAAGTGAGCATTTCTCCATTTTGATTGAGAGTACTTAATCCCTGGAATAATTTTAAAAAACTATGTCCTAAACACCTCATCCAAAACAGAAACATCTAAACTGTTGAAGACTTCTCTAACAAAGTAATTACAATAGCAGAAAAATGTATTCCTTTTAAATCTATTCCATACAAAAGGAACAAACCATGGTTCAGTAAAGATGTAAAGCACTAAGAAAATTCCAAACATAAACTAATCAACTTCAAATACCATAGAGGGTTAGTTCGGAAAACTATTAAAGAAGCCGAAAGAAATTCCTGGCAAAACTATGTCATCTAATTAAACTTCTCCTCAAATAAGAAATCAGTATGGAACATGCCAAGGAATATATCTGGAAAAAAAATTCTATCAAACACATTAATAACAGAGAAAAATGAATTAAATCTACTTTGAAACAACTCTGAAGTCTGCAACAAACCAATCACCCTTATGGAGTTAAAAAAAATTCAATAGAAACATCCCATAATTCAGCAGTAAGATTCACAATGAATTTTTAAAGCAATTACCAGAAGAATCAATCAAATGCCTGCTAAATACTTTATGGACAAATAATATATTCCCAGAAACATGGAAAAAAAGGATAATCTTCTCAATACCTAAAATGATTCCTTCAACCCCTCCAAAACTACAGGTCCATTGCTTTAAAAAGTTTTTATGCAAAGCAATAGAGCATATAGTCAACAACAGACTATGGCTGCTCTAAACAAATAACTAAAATTCTAACAGGATTCAAGAAGAAATGAAGGACAATAGACCAAATAACCTACCTAGAAACTCTCATAAGACAAGCATTTACTAAAAAAAAACAACATGATACCACTTGGAGGTACGGCATCATAAAAGACCTTCATGAATTAGAAATACGAGGAAGACTTCCATTATTTATCAGAAATTTCCTATGCACTAGAAAAATTAAAGCCCGAATAGGAACAACTCTATCAGAAACCCAAAAAATAAGAAAATGTATTTCACAAGGAAGCATCCTATCCACAACACTATTCTCTATAAAACTAAATATAAAAAATCTAATGCCTACAATTGACTGTCATCAGCTACAGATTCTCCTACATGCAGAAAGAATTTTACAGTTAAATGTAAATAGAAATGGTTCTAGTTTCTCCAAAACCAAAACTCAGTGTGTTCATTTTTGTTCTCCAAGAAAAATACAATTCCAGTTGTCAACCAATACAAATTTCTTGGATTAATATTTGACAAGAAATTCACTTTCATACCCCACGAAATATATAAGTATCTTGTCGGATTTTAATGAAACTATACCAGCTTCATCTATAAATTTACCACAAAGTGTTAAGACAAAATTTATGAGCTTTCAGAACAACTCCTATAGCCTATTCGTAGAGGCAAATGAAAGTCCACTCCATTCAACCCAAAATCTAAAGTAGTATTTGAAAGTTAAGAAAAAACAATAACACTATTTGAACTAAGAATGGAATCAACACTTAAAGAAAGTGAAATCCCTAATACAAACAGATTATAAAAGACTTTCTCAAAGCAAAACTTGGAAATTGTTAGAAAGGATTATAAACTTAAAAAAATACTTTGATTTTCCTCTTCACATATAAGTCTGTTTAATGACCTGAATTTAGGAGAATTACGACTATTAGAAATTGATAAATGTTCAGTACTCACTATAGAAACCAGTACCTGAATAATCGTATCTTCAACAGATGTTATTCACTTATAAATATTACCCTCATTATGTTTTATAACATGATTAGTAGCATTATGATCATTACTTTTTATCAATTCATCATTTTGAACAAATTATTAATATTCAAACCAATCGATCTTATAGTATAAACTTAAGAGGATTTATATTAATTATTTCATCATATATTAAAAAGAAATATTCAAAAATTTAAGAATAACTGTATGTCTTATTACATTATCAATTCGATTAGCTGCTCATATAATTTTAACATTAATTGGTGATTGTTTTAGTTTCTCAGTTGTATTGCTTTTCTGTCTCCCCTGTGAGTATACCAGATATTTCAGCTGTCTTTTCTTCCCGAGAAGTATCAGTTTTCTTTTGATTTATATCCTCTTCAAAACCTCATGGCTGTGAGTTGTTGATGGCTTTGAACACTATGCCAAAAATTGGTAGGAGGCTTATAGGATGATAATTAGAGGGGTCAGAAGGTTTATCAGTATTTTTATATATTAGAACCACGGAGGAGGACTTCCAGCAGGCAGTAGTTATAAAGTTTGGAGCGAACACTTTTTCAGGATAATGATTGGGATTCTATCGCCACCACCGAGGAGGTAATGCGGATGTCATTCAGTTGGGGGAGAATCTGCGTGCAAATCACTCAGCCTTGTCTGTTGTAGAGGTATAGACGTGAAATTCGTTGGTCGGGTTAGGAGCTTTTTGTAGCCTAGGATATGTACTGATCGCCTTTCTCCCTTCTTATGGGATTAGCCACGCGATGTTCTTGTAGTCGTACGTTATGGGGACCATCTGTTTCTTTAGTCGTGTTCTCCCCTGTTAGGAGTCTTACTCGGGAGAGGTACCTGCGAAGTGTAGAACCACAGATCCTTTTTATTTTCTCCGATAACCCCTTCACATAAGGCAGACAGCCCGACGCTGTTTTCTGGGAGTTGTTATCCTTATGCATTCTGGATAATTGTTTTGTTGTTGTGTACTGCTTATAATGACCATTTTTTGTTAGTATGTCTCTGTCTCTTTTGCACGCCGTGGGTGATCCCTTTCTTTACATTGTATGGGTGTTGGTATACAGATATCTTGAAACCCACCTCTGTTAGGGTTATTAGCACATCCAGGAATGCCAGTTTGTTGTCACTCTCTTTTTCATAGTGAACTGTGTAGATGATCTTATTGAGTTCACATGGTACAGTAGTGTCTGGACCTTCTCCTTGCCAGTGTATGAAGGTATTATCAATGTATCCCAGCCAGAGCATAAGCCTTCATCCTACCGATATGTTTGATCCCAATACAAAGTGTGCAGAAAGTTAGCATCTCTATCAGGTTATCTAGTGGAATACTGGTATATTGTCCTAGGGATGAGTTCAAGACCAGTCTGTCCCTGACTACTAATAGTGCCTCCACTTATTAAATTTCTTAAGAAATAAATGCCATACGTAAACATTGCAAAATGTTCACCTTAGAATATATCTAATAATTTGTTTTAGAGAAATAATAATTCAATAGATATTTAAAATATAATAATAAAAGTTTAGGAAAATTAGAAAACATTTTATATTTTTGATCTATCTTTCTTTTCAGAAAGTGTTGGGAAATGGAGAAAGCTGAAAGGAAAGTTTTCTAACTATAATAGGTACATTAACGGAAATAGGGTCTAGACAGGGGCTTAAAAATTAGGATGACACTTTGGCTGTTAAGTTTGAAAGAAATAATTGTCTTTTCAAAAATAAAGTTGTTTCCAAATTTAAAGTCTATCTGTATTCTGATTAGTGAAATTGAACACACAAATTGTTGTCTTCCCATCTCTAAGGCTAACCGTGGTAGCTATGGGTTAATAGTTAACCTCCAAACCGAGAAAGTATTTACCAGCTGAACATCACATAGTAATCCACTACTATCTTCAGCTTCTGGAATACGTTGTTGGCCATTCTAAGTACTTGCAGTTTCCCTTTCGTGTCTGCTATCAGTACTGTATCTTATGTTGTTCAGATTGTGACCAACAATGACGAATCCTGGCAGAACTTCTAGCATCCTCAGAATAGGCTTCCTGTACGAAGACATCCTTGTCTTATGCTCTAGAAAGGAATAAAAAAAATTTAAAGTACAATGACAACAAAGTGTGATCTTTAATAGCATACATATATTCGTAAACTTTATTTTTATTACATTTGATTTGTGTTAATATCATGCTATGCTGTTGTTTAGGCAACTGAGTAGATGTACTTCAAACTCTTACCGCAACAACCCTGCTAAAATCATTTCGAAATGAAAAATTCTCATTTGCTTTTTCCACTTAAATATTACAAATTGATGATTTTAATGCAAACAGTTCTTACGTTCGCAATACACATGAGAGTATAAAGTGTCGTCTTCCAGACAAAAAAAAAAAAATACTCGTGCAGATACCTGCACTCATTTTCAGTACCTAATTTTAAGATATTACTTTTTGTCTAATGATTTCATATGAACAACGTGTCCTGAAGAATCAGTTGTGTAACTTCTTTATCTCGTTTTGTTTAACAGAACCAGAAACTAATCCCCGTGTTTCCTCATTATCTACTATGTATCTCAAATAGTTTTTGTAACAATACAGAATTATTGGATTATTACTGTTACTTATTGACAGAGTGTGAAAAGGTGGTAATATACAAAGATAATCTGACAATTATTGAGAACAGGCTCAAAGTATTTAACTAATAAAAATGATTTGTGAATAATTCTTCAGTTGCATGATAATCAGACAATTATTTTATTTTTACAATCTTGTTCGAAATTTAGGTGTAACAAGCACAGAACTTGGTTAGCAAATCCGTGGATATACATATCAATGTAATAACTTTTAAAACACTTTGGCATAGTTATGTATTTGATGACATCAAAAGGGTAAGAAAGAAAGCAATATATTTGTGGTGAGTTAGATAGTAGCTGATGTATTGTTCTCTGTCATTCCCTTGCTAACTGGACACATGGCTTGGAGGTGATCCCCCCCTCCATCACACTACTGTCTGTTACTGCTTACTTAAGGTAACTTAATCTCTCCAGAACTGTATAGAAGAAACAAAATGAAGATAATTTTTGAAATTTTCTTAAGTTTTTTCTGTCAGCCAGCCTGCAACTTGGTGAGTTTAGTCAGTGTGATCTTACTTTTTATTATTTTTTGAATTATTTATTTTATTTTTTTCGGTTCTTATCTTTTCTGCCTAATTTTTGTGTAAATTGTTCTTAATTATCAAATTTAGGTTTGACTTATACTAAGCTAAAACTTAATTAACTTAAGTCACACATTTATTCTTTTTTTTTTAATTGGAGTAGATAGTACCTTCTATTGCCCGGTCTCACACTCCACCCACTTCTTTTGGACAGGAGTAGAGGTGATCGCCTTGTTTCTTGTTTAGGAAAGGGTTCCCGGTTCATCTCTCTCTTTTTCGGTCGGGCTGGAAGCTTTTTGCAGTTGGTTAATATGGTGGCAAAGTCTCTTCATTCTGAGGGTACCGGGTTGGCAGTTTCCGCTTCCGACTGGTAGTTAGGAGCCCGAACTCTTGCGTAGCGTCTCGAGAGGCTGCTCTGATCAACAGTTGAATAATATCGGGGTTCCTGCATGAATTTCCGATGGGCAACCCCGAGGCCACATTATGCTGCAGGCGGCGCCATTCTCCATCCTTCACCTGCTGCAATTAACGACCATCTGACCCTACTCTAGACCTCTCTCTATCCACAACTATCACCAGCATGAAATTTAACAAACAAAATAGCAAGCCTAAACCAGCTAGTCGTAAATCGCCCAAATCTATCTGCGTTACCTTCACAAATATACGAGGTATTCGCACTAACTTTAATAGTGTAGAGTCTTTCCTTCTAACTAACTCACCCGATATCTTAGCTATATGTGAGACTAACCTTGACCCTTCTATCCCCTCTTCAGAAAGGACTCCAATGTCCATATGTATGGACTTGGTGTATATGTCAGCGAACAACTCCCCCTAGCCAGGGTCACATCTCTTGATCATTCCTTCATGTGCTTCCGTCTCTCACTTCTAAGCTCGGTTAGCTATCTCTTCTTCCTCTACCGCTCCCCCTCTGACTGTACGTTACTTGATTGCATCTCGACTAACATCGACAGGGCCATTTCTTCTCACCCATCTGCCCATATATTTGTGTTTGGCGATTTTAACGTCCACCACACCAAGTGGCTTGAAAACTCAGCCACCGACCTTGCTGGGATCCGCACCATGCACTTTTCAATAGCCCAAGCTCTAACGCAAGTGGTGGACTTCCCCACGCGTTTCTCTAAAAACCCTAACGGAAGGGACTCTTTACTCGACCTTTGTTTTACCTCCATCCCAGACTCCTGCACTACCAGGCAACTCTGACCACGCCGTAGTCTCCGTAAACATATCAATCAGCACTAACTCTACCCAAGAAAACCAGACCAGCAGAATATCATACTGCTACCAAAGAGCCGACTGGCACTCGTTCAGGGACTTCCTCTGCGACGTCCCCTGGAACAACGTCTTTGATCTTCCTGTCGAAGACTGTGCCTCCGAAGTCTCCTCTTGGGTTAAGGCTGGCATCGATGCTTTTATCCCTGCCAGAAAATTCCAACTAAAACCTAATTCGTCCCCCTGGTTCTCACCCGCTATTGCCCACCGGAAACATTTCTTCCGGCTCTATCGAAGCAAAACAGGCGCCTTTTCACCTCAGCACGGAACAAGTGTAAAAAAGTACTGAACGAAGCCAAGAGGGCGTTTGCTACCATAATTAGGCAACGCATAGCATCCTCTAAGTTTGGCTCCAAAGATTACTGGCGTCTCTGCAAAAGCGTGCTCAGCAGGAACAAGACTTCAATACCCCCACTAATCAATGAATTTGAAGTTCTCACCTCCCCAGCGGACAAGGCTGAATGCTTTGCCAGTAAATTCTCAACCAATTCGACACTGGACTCGTTAGGAATACCTACACCAGACTTCCCATCCAGAACTAAGGCTCAACTAAATAACGTCCACATTTCACCCTCGCTGGTCGCCAAGATAATTGCGCAACTTGACCCACACAAAGCGAGCGGCGGTGACGGAATCCCAGTCATAGTACTGAAGAAATGTGCCCCAGAACTCTCCTCTGTCCTCTCTAAACTCTGCCTATCTGCTTCCTGCTTAGTACCTATATTTAAGAATTCTGGCGAACCCTCAGACCCCGCCAATTACCGTCCTATTAGTCTCCTTCCAATCTTTGGCAAAGTTTTCGAAGCCATTATCAACGCCGAGCTGATTCAGCACCTTATGACCAACAGTATGGGTTTCGCTTCACCAGGTCTACTGCTGATATGCTAACGACCATTACCGAGTACATATACCAGGCACTCGACAAGAATGGTGAAGCCCGAACCATTGCCTTGGATATCTCCAAAGCATTCGACAGGGTCTGGTATGCTGGCCTCTTGTGCAAACTGCGGAGCTATGGGATAACTGGACATCTGTTTGACCTCATCCAGTCCTTCCTCTCTAACCGCACATTAAAGGTGGTATTAAATGGGCATGCCTCCCAAAACTACCAGACGAACGCGGGCGTCCCTCAAGGTTCTATCCTAGGTCCCACGCTATTTCTGATCTACATTAATGATCTCCCCGACACCATTAGATACCAAGTTGGCATGTATGCCGACGACACAACAATCTACTCCCGCATCGATCAGAAACCAGGTCTGGACGACAAAGTGAACCTCGCTGCCGCACTTGAAAGGGACCTCCAATCCGTAGTGACCTGGGGTAGGAAATGGTTGGTAAATTTCAATGCCTCCAAAACAAAGCTGTTATCAACTAACCACCATAGACAATCGCATCTACCTCCCATTAGCATGGGACAGGCTAGCCTCCCAGAGAGTAAAATACTACGCCTCATTGGCCTTACACTCTCGGCGGACCTCAAATGGAATGACTATATTGAATTCATTGCCAAATCTGCTGCTATGAAAGTGGGCTCCCTATGCAGGGCCCGGAAATTTTTCCCACCTGAAACTATTCTGCACATATACAAATCTACCATCCGCCCGTGTATTGAATATTGCTGCCATATCTGGTCGGGTGCCCCTGCTGCTCTCCTTGACAAAATACAAAGGAGGATCTGTAACGTGGTTGATACTGACTTGGCAGACCGGCTGCAGCCGCTCTCACACCGGCGTGATGTAGCTTCCCTGTGCCTCTTCTACAAGTACTTTCATGGCTTCTGCTCCGATGAGCTTAGATCACTGGTGCCGCCTAAGCACGAATTTACACGAGATACTAGATTAGCAACTAGGTCCCACCCTTTTACAGTTAAACAAACAAGATGTAACCGTAAATTCTACTCCAACAGTTCTTTTCTCGCGCTTCCCGCCTGTGGAACTCCCTTCCACAAGTCTGCTTTCCCGACAGTTACAATCTCCAGGTGTTTAAATGTAGGGTCAATAGACACCTCCTATCACACTAACTCCCAACACTCATTCTCGGTATCCTCACCCGCCCTCCACAGTAGTGGCAGTGACATGCCTTGCTCGGGGTGAAACGTTTATAAAAAAAATAAAAATAAAAAATAATGAGGAAACACGTAGTTTTTTTTTCACAAAACAATGTAAGGAAATTATTTACACATCTGCAGTCTCCGCAGTTTATATTAAATCATTGGAGAAGATGTAATATTTTTAAATTTAGGTATAGAAAGTCAGTGAACGTATCTTCACTTTTTTGTTTTTGTTTTTTTGACGGATGCAGATCAAGGTTAAATATTTAGCAGAGGTATTTCCATGATGAAAATTTTAAGCTACAATGAGTTATGAAAGTTTATTCTGAAGGGCTGAATTCATTTTTAATTAATACTTGCGAAATGTTTAGGGGGTGTATTAACGAATGGTTTGTTTGGGCTTCAGTGGTAAGATTTTTTATGTTAATCAAAAGTTTTATTAGCCTTTCTGTTTTTATTTTGTCAAAGTGAGCTTTGTATTGTTAAAACATGACATGGTTGATGGTAGGGTTTTATGGGTATTCCGCAAGTTTGGGGCCTATTAACACCAAGGGTGTTTCATCGGCTTCTCTGTATAGACTTTCAACTGGAGATGTGTAGGTTTAAGTTCGTTAAGGTTGGACTTATGTGCTGTGACATAAATGAAACACTCGTAGTCAAATTTGGATCCGATTAAAGTTCTATAAAATTTGAGCAGTGATTTTTGTCTGCGCATTTTTCATTTTTTTGTTCAGTTGTTGGTTTATAATCATGTAATTGCGATATGAAACATGTGTGAGAGAAATCACAATATATATTGTAAAAGGCTTTATTTCCTCTTACAGTACTTGTGCAGCTATGAAAACTGCAATTAAGACAAACAAATAACATGAGCTCATGGAGGAAGAATGTACACAAGGATAGATAATTACAAAATCCGAAAAAATAAGGAATAAAAATACAATGAAATTTTATTCTTTTAAAGATTTATTAACTATTTCAGATAGAAATTATATAGATTGGAATGTCACATTTAATTTCAAAAATATTTTTGACCATTTATTTTAGTAAAATTAATCTGATTTGAAAGAAATATTACTTACTGCATATAAAAGTAATATACAATTATTAACGATTGGTCGTGTTCATCTGATCGAACGTTTGATGGACTGTTGAATGACAGCTACTATAGTTGACTATAAATGACATTTTCATAAATTTATCTTAATGGCAATTTCAGTCTCGTAAATTTCGTTTCCACTTATTAAAAGCTATTCTAAGTAATGTCAGTTTTATTGGATTCATTATATTTCAGTTCAGAGCAGACACTCAGTTAATAACTCCTACTTTTAACCAATGAAAATTTCAATCAATAGGTAGGGTCTGTACGAAATTTGATCAAATTAACTAGTTGGCGGGGTAATATATTTTAAAAAAATTACAGATGGGGATACTAAAATCAAGCAGGTACAAAAATTTTAAAAACTTGGAAAGACGTAAAGTACATAGAGTATTAAAACACAGGAAACTTTCACTAGAAACAAAGAAGTGTCTATTTAGATTGCTATGTGATGTTGGACAATATCATGAAAGATAAACGAAAAACTTGTTGAAATGTGGTTCTACAGATACCATGGACCGATAAATGATGAGGTGTATGGCATGAATAAAAACGAAAAGGAAATTAATATAGAGCATCAGGAAGAGACAAAAGAAGTTCCTGGGACATGTAATGCAGAAGGAGGGCTTAGAGAATCTGATACTAACAGGCTAGACAGAGGAAAGCAGCGTATAACATAATTGAAGGGTTTGAGTAGGTAGATGACAGAACGGGGGGGGGTTCGCGATGTTACAGGAAAAAGCGTGCTGAGAGTCACCAGGAATAGGGAGACGTGGAGGGCCAAGGCACATAGAAGAAATTTTGTTTCCACTAATATATCACATCCAATATAGAATTTTACAGTATTATAACAATACCTGCATACGGAATGGTAACGAACTCATCTGATTTACAAAGATAGAAAGTAAGACAAGGATGTCTTTTCACCGAAGGCCACAATTTGAACACGTTAACATACGCACATGATAGAGTGCTGATTGCAGACATGGAAATAAAATTACAATTCCTTACAGAAAGGTAGCTGAAGAGAGTGACAAAAAAAGGATTACAAATAAACTGCAATAAAACCGAATGCATGGTCATCAGCAAAAAGAGCAACCCAAAAATAATATTCTTGTATAACTTATTTCTTCAGACAATAATGCCCTTAATATTACTTATTTGCAAAAAGCAACTAAAAGCTTTTCTAACTCATTAATGTCAGTTTTATCGGATTTATTACTTTTCAATTTAGATTTTCAGCAAAGTTTTCTTATAAGAACCATGTAAAAATAGGTGTATGTGTAGGTTTTGAAGGCTATCACAATGAGTTATGAAAAATAAGGGAAGGCAGTGAAGTTGTTGGGTATTACCTATTAATTAATCAATAATATTTCGAAATCATAGTCTCATTTTCAGAATGAAAGAAGGGCTTTTAACCTATCCATGCACATAATATACTGAACGCTTCAAGCAAATTACAAAATTATATAAAAAGTAATTTCATTCATTTTTCAATAAGTCCTGAAAATTGGATTCTTACAATAATTTCCATAGGAAAACGTCAATATTAAAAGTCAGCCACAGCGTTGACGTAAAGAAAACAAGGTTTTAAACAAAATTTCGAACGTGTTAAAAAGGATTAGAAAAATACTTTGGTCTTTCATCTTAATATTAATATAAACATTTTGACGGAAAACTTTATTTTCGTTAAGTTTGTGATCTTTATCACTACGCTATTCGCGAAAAAGTGAAGGCACCTAATTTGAAATTAATCTATATATATATATATAATGCAAGATGTGTGTGTGTATGTCCTTTATGCAAATCCACAATTTTTATCAGATTCTCGCCCGATATATACATAAAAGAAAAGGTGTGTGTCCGATTCGTTCAACCTACTGCATCAGTCGATTTTAGTAGCGGCAGCGCCTTCTTTTGGACAAAAGACGCGTCATTTGTTTTTGCATTGCATACTGTCGAAAGAGTCTGAGCTCCAGGACAATGGATTAATTTAAAAGCTTCCATTACATACGAGCAACGCTGGGCATCGGTTTATTCTATTTATTATTAACTGTTTAAAAAGCAAACTGCTAACAGTTTATTTTACTTGGAAGTTAAGAGATCTTCAATAAAAGATTAATTTGTAGATTAGGGAACGGTATATCGTATGTATCATTAACATTTCAAAAGAAAATCACTAACAGTATATATAACTTGGAATGCAAAATACAAAATGATGAATCTGTACATAAAATCGGGGATCGATTCATACTATCCCTCTTTTCTTGAAAGACAAGAGATGAACTTTACTAATTCCAGTGAACAAAATACCGTGGTGTATTTGAAACCGAAATATTGTTTGAAATCTTAAACTTTTTCCATAAATCTTGCACAGATAAAATATGCCTCACTGAATTGTTAATTTATTCCAAAAACAAATTTAAACTTACATGTTTCCAATAAGATTAAGGTATTGTTTTGCTTACTGTCTGAAATATTTATAAAAGCGTGTCTTAATCTCGGTAGTCATTCTCAGCAATTATATATTATTATAGATTTTTACTTTGGCTTTATAGCCATGCGTTTGAATATGCTTTCTGAATAAATAAAAATTAAAATATAAAACTTTTTAAAAATAATTTTACGTTAAAAGATTTATAATTTCAATGGTTGGATTAGCAAAAAGGTTATTGAAATGTACAACAAAAGCAAACCAAACACGGCTTATAAAAATAGAAAGAGGAAAGCTTTTTCAATTTCTGTAAGGTACCTATATTCAGAATTAAGGTAAAAAATGATTAAACTAGGGAGAAAATTACTTTAAATTTTGAAAGCCTGTTGTTGGGTGATTCAGTTACACGTGGAAATTTATGAAAATGGGTACTGAAGACGAATATTATAACGAAGTTTTTCCTGTAAGGAGGACAGCCCTTGAATCACGTGAACTTTCAATGATAAATATCATATACGGCCACCCGTACAAATAAAATGCACAACCAATTAAAAGTTTATGTAAATAAAAAAAATAAAAGGTTTTATTGCATTTTTGTTTTCGTAGTTCGAAGCAGGTTTTCTCAAAAAAGGCTAATTTAGAGGTGGGGGGGGGGAATGTCAGTTTAGCATTCCCAAATGACTTCTGAATTTATTTTTTTATTAGGTTAATGGAGGAAATTTCTAGACATTTCCGAAAATAATTACTTCAAAAATGATCAGTCAGTTATGAATAAGTCGTCAAATTTTCATTAAAATTGGACAATTTTTAAAGACATTTGTAAAAAAATAAATGTTACGCCTCCCCATTTGGTTAGTAAGACAATATTTTTAAAACTCAATCATAATATTAACACTAAGTGATAGATAATAATTTTACTATAAACTATTTATTTTATTCAGTTTCTTCATACAATAATGGGCCAAACAAAATTTTAAGTGGGAGATAAATAAATCCACATCATGATAATTTCTCTTTTAAATATAGCAATATTTTGCTTACTGAAATTAGTCAATTTAATCAAATTTTTTTTCGTTGTTTGTCCATTAAAAAAAAAATAATTTAATTGAGGTTGCGTTTATCTTATGCAAAATTAAAATTTACAAAGTATATTATTAATAGATTAGATTGGTTTGTTTGTTGTTACAGTATAACTACCTGAATGGGTCATTTAATAACGACGAAATTTTTATAATAGATTTGTATGAATAGAATATATTTTTCATGTAAAGTGGGTTTCGTTAAGAGTCAGATGTATTGCTGGTAATGTTTTTCCTTCACATCTTTTTGTTAAACAATTTCATAGTAAAACCCAAACCGATGTCAAAATGCTATTTACCTATAGCTGGGGCCCTAACAGGTGCTACCACGCTCCTCACAACAAGCTAAAATTTTAAATTACTTGGAAATTATGACTCATTAAAAAAAAATAGAATATTAATTTTTCCCTTTAAATTATTTATAACAAAAATTTAGAAAGAAAATTACAAACAATTTAAATTACTTGGAAAATAAGAGTCATTATAAATACTAGAAGATTAAGCTATACAGGAAGTTGGGGTTTTCGTTCAACTTATCTATTTTCTTTCTAAATTTTAATTATTCATACCAGTTTAGATTGGTTTGTTTCACGGCATATAAACCTCAATGGGTAATTCAATGACGCCAAAATTTTTACAGTAGATTTGTATGAATAGAATATACTTTCTGTGTAAATTGGGTTTCGTTTAGAGTCAGATTTATTGCTGGTAGTATTTTTTTCCTTGAACCAAGTTTTGTTAAATGTTTTCATAGCATTTTAACCACGGTTTAGGAATTAACTATTAAGAGGAGTTTCTTGCTCCTCACAACCTCCCAATTAAAGGCTTTACGGTCATACCTAGGACCAGATAAAAGTTATAATTTCTAAGTAATTAGAAATATAAAAAATATTAATCTTCATATGAAGTTTGTTATCCGTTTATCAAAATTTAATTATAAAAGTTTAAAAGAAAATTGGTAACAATTTAAATAAATTTGCCCGATTGCCACAGAGCCGGCTGCAGCGCGTGGTAGGCTACGCCAGCTCGCATACCCACCTGTCGATCTATGCAAAGCTAATTCATGTAACAAGTTGCTTTTTTTAAAACATTGGTTTCATTACATCGGGGGTGGGGGGGGTGTTGAAGAAATTAAAGTGTTTCTTTCTTTATTTTTTCTAGTTTTGTACGATTCGCTTCCAGGAATAAACTCCAATTACAGAAAAATGCAAAAAATGAAAACGAAATAACACGCACTTTTTCGCCGACAGTCGCGGTAGACCAAGTCGGCTGGGGGCTTAGTCTCAATAGTCAATAGTGTAGTGTCAGCACTACTAAGTACAATCTCTCGTCTCATGCTTCACTGAATGTTTAAAATTACATTCAAAGATAATTGCAAACAATATTAAGATTTACATGAAGTTGCGTTTCGATTTTTCTTATAATGAAAAGTGAGAAAGAAAATTGCTATCAGTTTAATTTACAATTAAAGATTATTAATATTTTCATTAACTTTGGGTTCAGTTTATCGTTTTCATAATTAAAATTGCTATCTTTTCTATGTAAAGTTCTTTCATTGAAAATGGTTTTGTTGTTAAATACTTATAGACAACATTGTAGAACGTCTCTATTGGATTATGGTGGGAAATAGTAACATATAGATAACAAAGTGGGGTGATAATATAAATTTTTCTAAAATTTTGGCTTTCTGAACAATTTCAATCTACATCTGAGCAGAAAATGGAGAGCTAAGTCGAATCTATCAAACGAACAAATACTTACACAACATCTACCTTCGTCATTTTTAAAGATATAGATTTACTTGGAAATTAAGAGTCATTTAAATAAAAAGAATATTAACCTTTCCCTGAAGTTTGTTTTCCGTTTATTTTATAATTAAACTTTAGAGAGAAAAATGCTAACAGTGAAAATTAATAGTCATCCAAAATACAACGAAGATTGGATTTTGATTATCTTTTTACAATAGATTTGTATGAATAGAAAATATATTCTATGTAATGTGTTTCGTTGAAATTCAGATGTATTGCCAGTAATAATTGTTTTCCTTCAAATCAGAGGCCTTGCTTCTGAACGCAGTATACGGTCAAACCCAGTACCAGCTAAAGAGTTAAAATTTCCAAGTAATTTAGTCATTCAAAATACAAACAATATTATTCTTAACATGAAGATGGGTTTACATTTAAGTTATGAATAATAAAAATGTAGAAAGCAAATTGCTAGCAGCTTAAATTACTTGGAAATTAAGACTCATTAAAAATACAAAAGAATATTAATATTTCTATGAAATCGGAGTTCAGTTTTTTTTTTTTCGTAATTAACATTTAGACAGGAAATTGCTGTTTAAGTTGGTTTGTTTAACGGCATATCAACTTCAATGTCATTTAATACCGACGAAATTTTTACAATAGTTTTGTATGAACAGAGTATACTTTCAATGTAATGTTTTTTTGTTTAGAGTGATATGTATTGCTAGTAATAATTTTTTTCCTTGGAAAAAGTTTTTCATAGCATCTTACAAGAAGTCGGGTTCTCTTTATCTTAAAATTAAAATTTAAGAAAATTTGTTAATTTCCAAGTTATTTAAAAATACTAAGTAGATTAATCTGTAAAAATGTTCTTACCAAGATATTCTAAAATTATTTCAGTCAATTATGAGTAAGTCCACAAATTTATCAAAATAAGACAAGTATTTAATTTTTAAAGAGATGTGTAAAAAATAGGACAATCCAAAAGAAATTCAATCATCATAGTAATACTAATTGAAATATCGTAAACTTTAATATAAACTGTTTATATTATTCAGTTTTTAGTCGTGTGAATCAAATATTTTCCAGTTTTTTCATAAAAAAATGGCAGACAATTTTAATTTTGTTAAAACAATATGGCAGTTGCGTCGCGTGAAAATGCAAAGGACTTACCATAACGCTGGCGCAGGAAAGACAGAAATGGAAAACTCGCGCCAAACACAGACAAACTAAATCTGATTGGCTAACGCTATTCTATACGCCATTTTGTTTTTATTATGTATTTAAGGTATTAGGCATCTCACAGTATTATTTGCTCAATTGCATGCTTTACCTTGCGCAGAGAAACATCTCGGAGATGGTTTCGATCCACCACAAACCATGGCAGAGAAAATGTGATATTATGGATAAAGTCATTCTAATAAACGTTAAGTAATGTACTGTTCGAAAAGTAGTTAAAGTGCTACAAACCTGAGTAAAAGGGGCCTGCCTCTGGTCAACACTAGATCTTTAAGCACGCCCGCTTAAGGGGGGGGGGGGCGAAGACTATTCATTAATGGATTCGGAAAAAAACCCGAATCCATTAATCAATGAGCCACCCTCCCCTAAACGTTGTACCCATCAATCTGTGCTCTTAGCATCCGACCTCTAGAACGGTTTCTTACAGTATTCGAACGGTTTCTTACAGTATTCGAACGCTTACTGCTTGAAACCATTCGCATAGGTCTTACCGCTACCCCACCAGGGGACGACCCACTGGATGCACTCATTTTATGCGCTTATAAACTGAAGATTATTTGTAAAAAAAAATAAAATAAAAGAGAAATCTTCCAAGACCTGGAATCGAAACTGCATCAAAATAGAAGTTAAGTTATCTAGCAGCATACCACTGAGCCACTAACGACGAATGGTGATATTAAGTAAATTTAATGACTTGCTTAATGATTCACGTTTCTTTAGAAATAATCTTTCAAATACCACAATGCATCGAGTGTTATACCAGATAAATTTTATTTTATTTTTGAAAATAAAAATAATTATAGTTATTTTTTACATAGATTTTTTAATTATTTGAGAATATGAGTCGAGATAAATAATTGTCGAAAAATATTGATTTTCATAATATGAGAAAAATAAAAAAATGATGCGTGAAACAGAATTGTATCAGAAATTTTCCTTTCTTTCTTCACATCTTTTTCTCCGACCCTCAATGATTGACTAAAAGAATTGATTTCATGTTTCAGCGGTCAACAATATGACTGAAGATAAAAAAAAATTATCCATAGAGAGAAAGCCTCCCTGATAGTCCTCTCCAAAATAGAATCCTCTGTCAAGTTGCGACGTAAGAAAGCGTGATCACACCCCTGGAGACCCGGTCGGGCAAAGAACCTTTACTGATAACATAATTTCCTTAAAGTATTAGCTTTTTTCATCCTAGAGGTAGAATTCTTTTCTCAGTTTTCTTGCCATTAATGCGTTACTCATTAAGACAAAAACATTTTTCAAATAAAAATCTAACTTATTGTTTCACCTCATAAATGTCAAAATCAGGGTGTATGACCAGATAACTGCAGGTGATTAATCTTTTTACTGTATCACAAGTTAAGTTCGGATACAGAGTGTGCAGGTATAATGAGAGCAACTCAAGTTATAGTGTTATCTATTCTAAATTAAAGTAGAAGTTCTAAGAAATACTAAATGGATCACAAATACTTAATTGATAAATATAACAGAGTACTAATAATATCACATGTGAGGTAAGTCACCAGATAACGTGTGCAATATGGAAAAATGGTTTATATTCCTCACCATTACTAACATTATTATTTCCATGATATAATAACACCGTATTCACAGACGAAGAAGAATAGCTAGAAGAAAAGTAATGACAAATGTACTTTGTTCTCATTGAGAGTTTTATACCAACCATCATGTCATATACATGACTAAGTATATACATATATACATTTGTCCCACCCATACAAAGTATGACATATCTACACACCAAGCAGTGAAACAAAAAGAAAGGATTTTACTTATATTAATTTTCAATGGGAATCACAGCAACCATCCATAGATACTTGTGTGTTTCTGAAGAAGCCATACTTATGATTCTAGATTCAAGTGGGCCTAATTTATTTGATATATCACTAGTGAGGACATATTCTCCAAATGATGATTCTTTCCAAACATGAGGACTGCAAGCCAAAGATTATATACATAGTGAACATACATTTCCATAGAAAAACAATGCCAAAGGATTGTAAGCTGCACCACATGGAAGCTGGCTCAGGAAGGCAGATTTAGTTTCTATCCAGGTGAAGCAAAGGCCTTGCTGAAAATGCAACTGCTCAGTTTTACTTTTGGAAGTTGACT
Organism: Ascarosepion bandense; assembly: GCA_037127315.1. Taxonomy (NCBI): domain Eukaryota; kingdom Metazoa; phylum Mollusca; class Cephalopoda; order Sepiida; family Sepiidae; genus Ascarosepion; species Ascarosepion bandense. The sequence continues at coordinate 45,189 of JBBBDQ010002142.1, forward strand.
GAAAGATTGATTACTTTCATCACTCTAAAAAGGGATGTCACTAAATGCCTGTCATGTATTTTTAAGAAAGAAAATTAAACACTTCTACTGTGAATACGATGTTATTATATCATGGATATAATAATGTTAGTAATGATGGGGAATATAAACCATTCTTCCATATTGCACACAATTTCAATCAGTAATTTTTGGGGAGCCTATGCAAATACTAGGAACTAATATCAAAGTATATCTTATTCTTGTTCAAGCAGGGAAAAAAATTTACTGTCATTTAAAACTGCCTTTTTTGCTCAGTGAGATACCACCAAATGGAGTAATTCTTTGCCATCAGTTCCTGGCCTCTAATCAATTAATAAATATCTTTTTCAATGTATGAATTCTTCCAAAAATTATTTTTGTAATTATACCGCTATATTTCTTGAGATTTAAAAAATTATAGAAGTATTTAATTTTCTTTCTTTCAGTTTATCTTCTACATATACAGTTGCAAAACACTAATCTGTACAGCTGGCTTTAAAAGAACTAAAATACATGTCAGGATTGATTATAAGGCAGATGTAATGATGACAATATATGCTATGCAAACAAAACTGTATTGACAAAAGATTCATATGAAAAAAATGCCTGAGACGTCTACTTAACAAGTTAGTCAAGGAATGCAAAAAGAACTAAAACACAGAATCATTGGTTGTCAACAAAAGAAACATGCCAAGGTGTGAGTTACATATCAAGGATATGCAATTAAAGCAAATGAAGAAATCTACCATATATATAACATACAAACTGTATCTATAAATATATACATTCATTTTCATTGATAGAGATATACAAGCAGATGTACCATGACTTGTCTGAAGTTCTAAATACCTAAAATAAATACAATCTCATGAGTTTTTTCTTTTAAATACTGGTTTACATAATAGAATTATATTAATTCTTTTTAATTAAAGAACTTTAATTAATTTGCTGAAAACATTACTGTAAATCAAACACCAATTAACTCAGAGCTTGAAGTTTTCCATTCTGTTAACAATTGTGATTTCTATTTTTTAAGAAATGGTTGCATATATTCTTACAATTAGGAAATGATCTATTTATGTAGTGCCATTTAAAAGATGTTTCATTTTGTAGTTTAGCTAGAATTAACACTTAAATTGATCTGTTGTGACATCTAGTTACCTTAAAGGTCAGTATCACTTATGTACATCATCGAGGCAAATGAATCATATATAATTTTCAGCCCCCAGGATCTAGTTGTTTAGCTGAGCGAATTACATATGCAAGCAAAAAAACAAAAAACACAAACTTTATCGTCATACGTGCTTGTGTTGTACATACACATCAGAGAGAGTGAAATAGGTAAAATACAAATGATAAAATGGTCAAGTGAAATAGACAAATGTTTGCATAAAAAATACCCAGGAGCAACCAGAATGGGTAAGGACAAACTTCACTGGCTAGATCTTTTAAATTAAAAATGCCTTTTAAACATTATCCTAAACTACAAAACTGAATATTTTTGACTCACTGAAAAACACAAGTTGAGTAGAGGGACGTTTAAGAGTTGATGTTAAGGCTAGGTTTAGGGCTAGCATTGTGTCTAGGGTTAGGCTATGGCTAGGTCTTGAGCTAAGGTTAAGGGTAGTGTTAGGACTAGGACTATGGATAGTGCTAAGGTTAAATCTAAGGTTAGAACTAGGGCTATAGCCAATGCTAAGCCTAGGGTTAGGGCTAGAGCTACGTTTAATGCTAAGGTAAGTGGCTAGGGCTAGATCTAAGTTTAAAGCATGTATTCAGTGGCCGGGGAGAGCTTACGTCAGATAGTGTTAGGGCTAAGTATATGGTAAAGTTTGTCTAGGTTGAGATTTAGAGCTAAAATTAATTTTCTAGGTTTAGAGATAAGGTTAACAGTAGGCTTAAGATTAAGTGGCTAAGGCTAGGTTTAGGGCTAGTGCATGAGCTGAATTTTTCTTGGGTTAGAGCTAGGGTTAAGGTAAAAAGCTAGTGCTAAAGCTTAGGTTAAATCCAAGATTTGGGCTAGGGTTAAGTGGCTAGTGCTAGAGCTATGGTTAAGTCTAGGTTTAGGACTAGGGTTAGGATTAAGTGGCTTAGGCTAAATCTAATTTTATTTCTAGGGTTATGCTAGGATTAGTGCTAATATTAAGACTAGGGCTAGTGTTAAATGTCTAGAGCTAGAGCTAAGGTTAAGTATATGTTTAGGCCTAGGGCTTGATTTAACTGTCTAGGTCTAAGTCTAGTGTTAGGGGCAGGACTACAGTTAATTGCATATGATTAGAGCTGTTTATGGCTAGGACTAGGGTTAGGTCTAGGTCTAGAGATAAGGAACTAGTGCTAGAACTAAGGTCAAGTGGCTAGAGCTATGGTTAAGTCTAGAATTATAGTTTGTGCCAGGGTTACGTCTAGGGATAGGATTATGGGGCTACAGGTAGCACTAAGATTAAGGCTAAGGTTAGGGTTATTGCTAGGCTCATGTGGCTAGGGCAAGAGCTAAGATTAAGGCTAGATTTGAGGCCAGAACTAGATGTAAGTGACTAGTGCTAAAGCTAATTTTAAGGCTAGGGTTAGGGTTAAATAGCTAAGGCAAGAGCAAAGTTTGATGCTAGGGTTAAATCTAGAGCTAAGATTACAGTTAGTGTTAGGTATAAGGCAACAGTTAAGGTTAAGTCTACTGTTAAGGAGCTAGTGCTAGAGCTACATTTATGGCTAGGGTTAAAGCTAGGTCTATGGTTAAGTGTCTATGACTTGATCAAAGGTTAAAGCTAGGGTTATTGTTAAGTGGCTAGGGATAGAGATGAGTTTAAATCTAGGGTTTGGGATAGGACTAGGTTTAAGTGGTTAGGGCTAGAACTAAGGTTAATTATACAGTTAGGACTAGAGACACAGTGCTAGAGCTGTTAGAACAAGCCCTAGGGTTAAGTGGCTAGGGCTATAGCTAAGTTTAAGACAGGCCTAGGGTTAAGTTGACAGGTCTTGAACTAAGGTTATGGTTAGGTTAACAGCTAGTGTTAGGGTTAAGTGACTTGAAGTAGAGCTGAGGTTAAGTCTATGGGTAGGGCTAGGGTTAGATTAAAGTGCCTACTACCCGAGCTAAAATTAAGGCTACTGTTAGGGTTATGGTTAGGTTTATGTTGCTATAGCTGAGGTTATTCTAGATTTAGGGCTATGGCTAAGGTTAAGTGGACTGATCTAGAGCTAAGATTACACTAGAGCTATCTATTAAATCTCAGTTAAAGGCTATATCCAAGATTAAGTCTAAAGTTAGGGCTACTGTGGTGTGTCTAGAGCCATAGCTAGGTGTTAGTTTAGGGTAAGGGCTAAGTCTAGGGTTTGTTGGCTAGTGTTACGACTAAGGTTAAGAATGGGCTTAGATCTAGGACTATGCTCAAGTGGCTAGGGATAGATCTGTTTAAGCCTAGGGCTAAAGTTAAATGACTATGGGTTCAGAGGCTAGGACTGGTGCTAAGTTTGCTGTTAGGGCTAGGGCTAAGTGTCTAATGCTAGAGTTTACGGCATTGTTTAGGGCTAAGGTAGGCTTAATTGCTAGAGCAAAGTTTAAGTTTAGGGTTAAGTTGCTAGGGCTAGAGCTAATAGTAAGACTAGTGTTAGGGCTAGGCCTAGCTAAATTTAAGCTAGGTCTAAGGTTAATGGGCTAGAGCTATGTTTAAGCCTAGGGTTATGTGGTTAAGATAAGTAAGACTACTGTTAGGGCTAGTACTACGATTAAGGTTTTGGCTAGGGCTTGGATTAAGTGGTTAAGTTCAGAGCTAATGTTAAGGCAAGGTTTAGGGCTAGTGTTAAAGCCCAGCGCTATGTCTACAGTTCTGATTTTGGTTAGGGATAGGCTAGGGTAAAGTGGCTAGGACTAGAGCTAAGATTCAAGCTAGGCCTAAGGTTTAATGTCCAGGGATAGGGCTAGTGTTAAGTTGCTAATAGCAGAGCTAAGGTTAAGGCTAGGGTTAGAGTTAAGTGGTTAAAATTAAGTCTAGGGTTAGGATTGCGCTAGAGTTAAAAGGCTAGGGCTACAGCTAAGGTTAAGCATAGTGTTAGAACGGGTAAAGCTTAAGGGGTTAGGGTTAGAGCTACAGTTAAAGCCAGGATTTAGGCTTTTTCTTTGACCAGTCGCCATATCAACCAATGACGAAAGATTTGAACAATTCACACGGACACAAAAAATACGCAGCAATAGCTATAACATCCATAAGATACACAATAATTATGTTAAATTTTGTTAACTCCTGGAACAGTTTCTACTACTCTTACTATGTTACAACTTATTTTACCAATAAGAGGGATGGGTGATATGTAGTCATCATAAAACCAAATTCAGATAAACAATATACAAACTGATAACATTTCAAGAAAAACTAAGTGTTAATTGAGGATTATCAAATTAATAAAGAAGGTCCTCTAAATGAATATATAATACTGCCAAGCTTTTTGAGTTTCAGATAAAATAATTTACGATAATAATATTCACACTACTTAAATAATAAAAAAATAATTAATGAATAATAGGGTATCTAATCGTAGTTTTAATAACATATTTTCAAAGTTCCAATTTTAGAAAAATTAAATCAATAATAATAATATTTAAATTTTACATAAAATTATTATTCTCAATATGATTCTATTAAAAATACACTTTATTTTATATTATTTATATATATATTTAAAGTATTTGCATAATTGCAGATGCTGGCACAAATTAATCCACTTTTATTTATAACTTTCATTTATTGTATAATAATAATAAATACTGTGTAAACTTTCAAAATCATATTAATTAATAATTTATATTAAAAATCATATTTTAAACAATATAGTTAATAACATTAAAGATAAGCATTTATAATCAAATTTAATAACAATTTACATAATAACTAAAGCCAAATTATTTTTATAATGAATGATATTTACTTTAACTAACTGACAATGTATATAATTTAAATCACAAAATTTAATATAAATATAACACCAAGCTTGCAATTTGATATTTTCAATTAAACTATAAAGTCATGGGAAAGTAATACTAATTTATAGATTTACAATCTACTGATTTTATGGACCATTTCTCTAGCTCATACTATAAAATTTAAAAGTACTGAGATACAAGTGAAATTAAAATAAGCACTGTTTATTTAAATGTTTATTAATCCTCTTTAATCATTCATAAAAATAATTATATTATATATATATATATATATATATATATATATATATATATATATAAATCTTACTTATCCAAATAATTATATAATTCAGTGAGTATTTATAAATATTTTTAATAATAATTTTTTTTAAATTTTTATCTATATATATTTTATCTATATATTTATCTGCTAGTATGTAAATATACCCCGCATGACAATTTTTCAAAATTATTTCCAAAAAATGGAATGATAATTTCATGGACAGTTCAATTGTACTTTCTAGCCCTAAGTAAAGTGTGCTGTTTTTCTTATCTTCTTCATGTGCCATGTCCTTTCAGGACATAGGTTATCATGGACTTCTACTTGGTTATGTCTCTTGTCACTCTCAATATTTTTCCACTTGGTATCTCTCCCAAACAATGCTCTGCCATCCATTTCCTCAAACCTATCAAGTAGGTCTCATGCTACTTTCCCCTGTCTCTCTATTCTGTTATTATTAAATTGTCCAGGCTCTCCTTCTTCTTTACATGTTCCAGGAACCACATCTGTCTCTTCTTTAAGTTATGTATGGGGTTTCTTTTTGATCATGAGTTAGGGTTAACCCTAACCCATGATCATCCCCAGCATCCTTCTGTAGAATCACATTTCTACTGCCTTAAGTCTCTCCTTCATCCTTCATGTGATCGTCCAACATTTACTGCCATACAGAAGGGCAGGTATCACATAGCAATCCAGCACTCTTTTTTTTTTTGGTTTTCAATGAGATTTTCCTGTCTTTGAGTCTGGTTAGATTTTGAAAATGCATCCTTGGTCATGCTTTTATTTTTTTTAAATGATGTTGTTCACCAATGTCACTAGAGCTAATGCATCCCATTTTGAGCTTCTGTTTCCATTTTGTCCCGAATATTTCATTTTAAAACTCTCCATATAAATTTTCTGCAGGTTTCGGTCATTAATGAGTCTTTTGTACTGCAGTCTTAGGGCTGTGTTAGGTTTCCTTAATCGTCTTAGTTTTATCCTTAGTTTGCATATAACTGGTATGTGGACTTTCTTTGGTCATGATCCATGTCGAGATTCCAAATCTCTCCAATTTGCTTTCTGTTAAGTTTTCCAATCAAATGGGTCAGTCTTTTTGACTTTCCAGTCCTTTTATTTATTTTGTCAATCTCATCTTTTAGTGAGTAAGCCTCTTGATTAAGCCTCTATAGGCAGAATATAATGACCGCTCGTATTTTTAAGGGTAAGACGAGGCTTACTAAAAAATTTTATTTTAGCTTGTTCTTTTTGGTGATATTTTATTTTGTTGTTTCAGGTTCACATCCTTCTCTTACATCACTCAAATTTTTATCTATTTTTGGACTTCTTTTGCTTTTATATCATTTTTTTTTTGTAGGTTCCCTGTTTATACGTGGTATTGTGGTACATGTCGGTTTTGAATGTTAAATGAACGGGCAAATTGTAAAGTATGAAAGAGTTGTGATTCTGGTCAACTAGGTATAGGATAATTAGTGTTGACCAGCCACCCTACACATTCCTTTAGGCCTTGTGACAAAATTGTTCATCTTAGAAGAATAAATATACTTCTATATCACAAACTTGAATGTTTTCATTGCGATTGTTCTCAAGTAGCAAATTTCAGTTTTGATTAGTCCTTCTGTGTCAAATTGAAGTTCTTTGGGCAATTATCTCTTTGTTGTTCCAAGTCTAATGAGTCTGTCAAATTCATCATTTGTGTCTGACGTTTTCATAATAACTGTTTTTGCTGTGTGCATCTCTGAGTGTAATGGCGGCATCTCCAAAGCATCTGGAGAACCCTATATCTCCATAGATATGGGCCTCAAAAGATAGATGCTGACATTAAATAAACTTGCAGGGACATTACTGACAGTATATATAGCGTAATAAGCTCCTCAACATTCTGGCAGTGCTTGACACAGTAATGACCAAGACCATCTCTCTGCTGACAACGGATGTCAAGACTTGGAAACTAATTGGTGTCATCAGGGAGACCATGGGGTAAGCATTTAAAAGCATCAACTTTGGAGCAAATATACTAGTGAAATGCCATGTAGAACATCCTGCTGGCATCAAATGAGAAAGGAAAGTAGCTGACGGAAAGTATCCTCATGACCAAATCGTAAAGGGTACAAATTGAATACATTGGAAGCTGGAAGACTAGGGTGACTTTCCATGGGATGCCCATGTACATCATGGACCATTTGATGGTTTTCTTTACATCGTATGGACGAATCGGGGATGTCACTCGTGCATTAAGCAAAGCAAATATTGCCACTGGGGATAACCGACAGAATAATTCAGAATCCTCAGTTTAGTGACCTTTCACAGTCTAGGAAGATACTATATCAAGGATTAGTAGAGGGTGTCGTGTCAGACCCACCGTGTGGGTGTCACTGATGGGGGCCGTCGTTTAAAAAAATAGGCTGGTGATGAGAACATATTTTTTTATTTTAGCTATTGGTAAGGAGAGTCCACTAGTACACCTGTGTAGAAGGAGAAACTTAGATAAATATTATGCCATATGCAGTATTGCATTTAGAGTATTATTAGTATACCAAGTCACAGGCTAATAGAAGTAAATAAACTGAAGACATAAACCGACTTAAAAGTATACACTAATAAGTAACTCTATACCATCAATGGTTGCGAAGTGACTTCGACTGATACGAAGAATCTATTAGACAAAATGTATGGACAATACAAGGTAGCCATTAAAAAAAATTAATAGGAAGTAACCAAAGACTTTTATTTTTGAGTTACTTCCCTTGCCTCTCGTATAACAAAAGCAATTTTGGGAAAGATGTGTAAAGTAAGACCAGATCAACTAAAAAAACAAACAAAAAAACTATCGTATATAAAGCTATCCATGATTGAATCCCTCATCTTCGGTTTAAAATATGCTACCGATTCCATAAAGGAGATGTAATTTAATAGTTAATATACAATATTTAAAAATCGTAGAAAAAAATGATACAGAATTCACTAAAAGCTTTATTCAAGGAAAAATCATTAACACTCTAGCAGTCAACAATGGAAGACCTTTACCATAGCGATATTTAATGTTCATACTATTATTAAGAGGAAAGACCAAAATATTTTTAAATTATTTTGTAATATTTTTAATCCTTTCTAACTCGTTTAAAATTTTGGTTAAAAATCTTTTCTCTATTTTGTTTTTATTTTTGAAATTATTTTTATAAAACCTCGGTAAAAATATTTTTTTACATCAGTTACCCCTCCCCTCAGCTTATTTTCATTAAATTTCTAGGAATTAAATTTCTGTCCACAAACTTTGTTTTATTAGTTAAACTCAGGACGCTTTGGAGAATGTAAATCATCTATTCTTTTTTTTTCAAACGGTTACTGCTTTCCTGAAAAATCTACTGCGAATAGTAAAATAAAAAAATGCAATAAAGCTACATTTTCTAATTAGGTGAGCTTTTATAAATAGTATAAATTAAAGACATTGTAGTATGATTATATTGCTTTTATAAATCGTATATGTTTAGGACATTATAGTTAGAACAATCTCCGATGAATAATGAATTTCTACAAGAATTTTTTCATTTATAAATTATAATGTATAAAGTTTCAAAAATAGTAAAAACTCTTGCAGCATTTGTACTTATTAGGTTATTAAGTTATTTAGTAAAGACGATATTTACTAAGCAAAAAGTGAAAAGTTGAATACAAATCATCACGCATTAAGATTTTCAAAATAATTTCATTTTTTTTGTTATGTATAAAACGTGCCCATTTTAAAAGTATAAATGACTATACATGACATTATCACAAAATGAGATCAATGACTAGAGTAGATTTAAAGTTAACATTCCTAGAATCAAATTACGAAGAATATTTTCAACATTTTTAAGATTATCAATTACTTAATTATATAAAAAGTGTCTATCCGTCATTTTCATAAATTATGTTTTTCACAGTCTCCGTCGAACAAGAAAAAACTGTCAATACCTTATCACTACTTTTAACTGATTGACAAACGCTGAATGGTCCATAAATTACTGCTGCTGTTTGTTTTAAAATCCATTTTTCTATTATTTTTAACTTAAAATAAATAATATTCGTTTCAAATCTGATTAATTATAATTTTAATCAGCTAATATTCTTTAAATAAAGTTTCAGACGAATATATTTTTAATTTTGGAAGATTTTTTTTTAAGAAAGAAAATTACATTGCGATGAAAGACAACTTAAAAAAGGGCGCTAATCAGCTATTTTTAGTTTCCAAAAGTGAATCAATTCTAATAAAAAAAAGTTTGTTAGATAAATTTACCACAGAGTATTTTGTTTACTGGAAATAGTAAATTTAATTTTCTAGCTTTCAATTAAAGCGTTTTCATTTATAAAAAAACAAATCTTAGGTATCTTAAACTATAGTGAATAAGTAGAGTTCTCTGCTTGAGACTCATTAGTTTCTAAAAAAAAAATCAGAAGTAGCAACTTAGTTCTTTCAGTATAACCCGGATATAAGAAAGATTGTCTCTGGTCCCAAATTAGGGCTTGTGGTAATGTATATAAAATAGACCAAACCCGGATATAAGATAACTTGTATCCGGTCCCGATAACTCTCTTATATCAGGGTTACACTGTACAAATAATATATACTAAATTCTGAATCTCTATATAAGACCAATGCTGTGTATGAATACTTCTTGCCCACTCAGAGAATATTCCTCTGTAAATAAAATGACAAAACGTCTTAAATATGATATACTATATCCAAACTCTCTCGCAGGTTCAAGTGCTTTCTATCAGACTAGATCGACATCAGGCAACACATTAATAAGTACAATTAGCATCATAATAACATTTAGATATCTACTCACAAATAATACCCAAGCAAAGCCAAACACTAAAAACAACCTTATGACCCTTGTAGCAATACTCGTACAACAAAAAGAACCATCAATAAAGACTATTATTTAAGAGCACACATCCTCAAACATATATATACAAAAATACACAGACGTCAGACCTTGCTTATATCACAAAAGTCTTTGCCTATTTCATTAAAATTAATATACTATATATTACATATAAAAATTCAAATTTTCTTATATCTAATAGTCATTTTGACGGGTAAATTTAACCAGCCGTTTATCAGCGAGATCAAAACATTATTTTTTTGGTCTCGCTGATGAAATGGGTGGTTAAACTTACTCGTCGAATTGGCCATCCGATATAAGAAAATTAGAATTGTAATAAACATCGACTCTGAAAATAAATACATTTAAGTACATTGATTCTACTGGCTGGATCAGTGTTAATATCTAATATTAATAGGATTCTTTAGTATCACCAAGCCGATTTCTTTTTCGGATTTAAGACCTATATATATATATCTGTTTGTGTGTTTTGGCAGAATATCCTCATTAGCATATTTGGTAATATAATTCAGACATATTATTTCTATTAATTTTCACTTCAATCCTCTCGTAGGCACGAATAAGTTTCCTTGTATGGTGATTGCAATTTGCAAGATAGGCGCAGTGGTTGCTATTATTCGTTTTATCTTCCAAAGTACTTTCAATCTTATCAAAGATCATCTTGTGGGACTTGATTACTAAGATAAAATTAATGTAGTTGTCCATTAAGAATCTTCTTGTGGTTTAACGTTACGAATTTTGGATATATGCGCAATACACAACGCGGGATTTCAAAATTTTACGGTATAAAAGAGGTAACTTGCAATATTGTTTATAAAAAATTACAATTTACCAATTTATAAATATTCTGTTGTTGTACTTCTTCCAAAAATTATAAATTGGATATTTTTTTAAAAATTGCTTTCATAAACATTTTAGAACAGTGTCGTTATATTCATAATAGATTAAGTTTAGTGTCCGTCGTAATTTTTTAATATACAGAGCCTCGAGAATTTGAAGCTTCTGCTGATTATTTTCAGGGTGGAGTATACATGTATTTCGATTAATATTTCTGGTCTTCATCAATGATCTTTTTGATGACATCAGTTCCCAGGTAGGCACCTATGCAAATGACACCACCATTTACTTCCGTCTCAATAGGAAATATGACAAGGCTGACAAAGTAAATCTGGCTGCTGCTCTTGAGAGGGGCATTCCAATCTGATAGACTGGGGTAGGAAATGGCTCATAATTTTAATGCCACTAAAACGAAACTGTTCTCCTTTAATAAAAATAAAGAAACTTAACTACCTGCCATCAGAATGAGAGACACTAGTATCCTAGAGAGTAACACACTGCATCTCCTTGGCCTTACTCTCTCAACCGATCTGAAGTGGAACGATTGCATCGAATCTATAGCTGCATGTACTGCTAAAACGGTTGGGTCACTATGTCGGACCAGAAAGTTTTTCTCCACAGAATCCATCTTGCACGTCTATAAATCTACTATTCTTCTGTGCACTGACGCTGTTGCTATACCTGGTTGGGTGCCGTTGCTATTCCCCTTTAGATTCTCAGCAAAATCCAAAAGAGCAAATAATGTAAAATAGTGTAATCGGTCTTGATTTGGCAGCCCTCCTTAAGTCACTTCCACACCGACGTAACGTGTCTTTCCTCTGTCTTTTCTACAAATATTTTCATGGTAACTGCTCTGACGAGCTTCTTTCCTTGGTGCTTTGACCAGATGAATTTACACCTGCTACGAGATTGTCATCAAAGTTCCACCGTTGAAATAGGTAAATGTAACCCTTTCTTTACTTTAATAGTTTCTTTTCTTGTACTTCGCATCTGTGGAAATCCTTTCCCTGATAGCTACAATCACCAAAAGTTTAAATTCAACTTCAGTTGTCATCTCCTATCTCCTTCAATCCCGTTCATCTCTTATCCTTTCTTCGACACTCCATATACCTTGTATTTTTCTCGTGAATATGGTCATTAATGTTCTTTTCAATGTTGTGCAATTGATGATAAATCGGACATATGAAGTGTAAGACTCCTTGATAACATTATTTAAGAACTGTAGTGAACCCTCGGACCCATCCAACTATCGCCCTATCAGTCTTCTACCAATTTTCGGGAAAGTGTTCGAAGCCATAATTAATGCTGAAATAGTTCAACATCTTACTGCCCACAAACTCTACTCTGACAGGCAGTATGGGTTCCGCTTTGCCAGGTCCAAGGCCGATATGCTAACAACCGTTACGGAATACATGCTCCAGGCCCTTGATGAGTCAGGCGAGGCTCTGGACATCTCCAAGGCTTTTGACAGGGTTTGGCACTCTGGCCTTCTATGCAAGCTACGGGGTTACCGTATTACCGGACGCTTGCTTGATCTAACCCAATCTTTTTTAAATAACCGCAAAATAAAGGTCGTTTTGAATGGGCATGCCTCTTCATCCTACAGCACAAATGCTGGTGTCCCACAGGGCTCTATCCTGGGCCCGACACTCTTCCTTATTTTCATCAATGACCTTCCAGATGAGATCAAGTGCCAAGTAGGCATCTACGCGGATAACACCACAATTTACTCCCACATCAGTAAGAAACCCGTCGTGGCGGATAAACATAATCTCGCTGCTGACCTTGAACGGGATCTACACTCTGTGGTGAATTGGAGCAAGAAGTGGCTTGTCAATTTCAATGCGTCTAAGACCAAACTGTTGTCTGTCAATCATCACAGGCAACCTCTCCTGCCTCCCATAAGCATGGACCAAGCGACTCTCCCTGAGAGCAATACACTGCGCCGCCTCGGCCTTACCCTCTCTTCTGATCTCAAATGGAACCACTACATCGAGTCCATAGCTAAATCTACTGCTAAGAAGGTTGGGTCACTGTGTTGGGCCAGGATGTTTCTTCCACCTGAATCCATCCTGCATATATACAAATCAACCATTCGTCCGTGCATGGAATACATCACACCTGCAGTCTCATCTTTCTATTGCTCCTTTCTAACTGGTTCGTCTTCCTCTTTACTCTCTTCTAATTAATCTTTTTTACACTTATGTAGCCCCCTGCACATCAGTGGCATTACCGCCTTGCTTGGGGTGATACGATTAAAAAGAAAAATTCGTGTGACAAACATATACTTGCTTTTTTGGTTGTATTAAATTTAATATAGTACATGATAAGAATTATTTTTACTTGGATTTGTGCGAAATATATTACTACTTATGAGTTTTTTTTTTAGTATTGCTTTCTTGTTTATAGTTAGAATGCATTTTATTATTATATAAAAGGTTATTTAGGGTTATTTGATGAAGTATTATGTACTTTTTTTACTTATGTTAATATTTCTAATATATCGTTTAATTTGTTCATCAACAATGTAGTGAGAAAATCATTATTAGAGGAGTTTGTCACTTAACTGAACAGAGGTCATGCCGAAGTCGGTGTGACTCTACTCAGTTAAGTGACAAACTCCTCCGTAATAATCCTATTAACGTTCTATCTTTACTTCGATATCGAGTTACATAATGAAGATAAACTCTCGATTTGGGATATTTCAAAGAGTGTGGAGAACTCTAAAAGTGTTATTCATAGTATTTTAAGAAAACTTGAGGAAACTGGGTCATGTGAAACCAAGGAACCACCTGGCAGGCCCAGGGAAACTACTGCAAGCAAAAACAGATGGATTGGTAAAGAATAAAAAAAGGATCGACTTGCTAATCTTGGCATTAAAATATCAAGGCACACTATTTCCCGAAGACTTAATGAAATAAATCTGAACAGTCGAGTAGCCTCTACGAACCTTTACATTTCTAAAATGAATCAAATGAGCCGATTGAAATTTGCCACTGGACACGTTATATGGATAGAAAAACAGTGGGATTGTGTTCATTTCATCGAGTCAAAGTTGAACCTATTCGGTTGTAACAGAAGGAGGTTCGTTCGACGCAGTGCTAAGGAACGATATTTGCCTCAGTGCACTAAAAGCAGTGTTAAATTAGGAGGGGGAAGTGTGATGGTGTTTGGCATGATTTAATGTGCTGGTACTGGATCTCTTGTTAGGCTACACAGTAAAATTAACGCAACTGTATACAAAGAGATATTGAAGGAACATATTGTACCTAATTTGAAAACTGCAATTAATCAACTAGATGTATTTATGCATGGTAACGCGCTATCACACACAGCGAAATCTGTTAAGACACTTCTTTCTGAGGAGGATGTTACTGTTATGGAGTAGCCTGCTCAAAGCCCAGACATGAATCCTATTGAGAATGTTTTTTCGAATGTTGTATGATTATTCTTATAACTTTATCAAAATATGTTTATTGAACTTTATATTTTGGAATTATAAAATTTACCTTTTATATCCTTATTTTTTCTTGATACAATGTTCTATGAAGCTTTAAAATAAAAATTTATTTCATATTTAAACTTTTTCTCAATATCGTTCTAATCTTTATGCTCGCTACTATATATATATATATATATATATATATATATATATATATATATATATATATTTATGTGTGTGTGTGGAGAGAGAGAGAGAGAGAGAAATAGGAATAAAGTAAAGCTACAAATATTTTAACGGAACATTTTGGCTTTTATTTTTGTAATCTTGAGGTGAGTCAGACTTTCTGGAAAATTATCGCTGGGGCGAGACCCGGGTGGGTGGGGAAAAACAGGCAAACAACGATTGCAAATTCTTATGTGATGAACACAAGAAAAGTGTTCTTCACTGCACAGATGTCTAAAAAAATAAACTTTCTTAACACAGTAAGAAATTGTGCTTTACAAAATAGGAACAGGCTAAGTGTTTAAGCTTGGGCTGTTTTTATTAATCTGACAGAAATAATCTTAATTCCGCATGTGAGTATCAGAATATTAAACTTTCGTGTTGATATCTAAAGGAAAATCGATAGTCCTTCTATTTTTTATCGGTTATAAGTTCACTATGCATATTTTGTTGGCATTTGATTTCTTTCTTTCTTTTTTTTTTTTTTTGAAAACTGTGACCTCTGGTCAATATATATCTTACTTTAAAGGTGTTTATTGATATAAAATGCGAAATCTTTTTACATTCTAAATAATTCCATAACCAAGATAAAGTATATCACCTTTATTTGTCAGAGTGTAATAACAAAAGGATAAAATTGAAAACTGGGCTTTCTTTGTAAATCATTGTACAACCCTAACCGTTTTACTAATTGAAAAATAATGTATATCACTGCGGAAATCATCTCCCTCCCGCTTATGTATATTTATTTATGAGGGAGTGTTTATAAAAGTGACGCGTCTAGTGACTTAAGTAGAGTCACGCAATGCGCATGATCTGACAATTGTGTTTAAGGATGAAACAGACTGTCGCCGTCGTGCGTTGAATTCAGTGTCTACTTTTATATTTATGTGTTCTATCACTGATATTGAACTCTTTAACCCATAACTTAAAACTATATTTTATTACAGTTGTCTGTCTGTTTCTCTCTCTATATATATATATATATATACATACAACACACACACACACATATATATATATAATATCAGTTTGAAGTGTGTTAAAGGTGAGGAAACCCTCAACTCTTCCTCTCTTCAATCGATTTGTAGTATTGTCATCTACTTCTGATAAAGCAGAATGATTTTCTTGTAAATTTTCTTCAAACTTCACTCACGAATTACCAGGAGTATATTTGCTTTATTGGCCACCTATAAAGGAATATCTACTGATTGATATGTATCTAACTCCATTCATGTTTTCTATTTTCATCTCCAATCTACATTTCTCCAAGACATGCGCTCTTGGCGGTATCCTTTCAAATGTGCGCCTAAACTAGTTCTTATTTTTTACCAAACTCTACTACTAATGCATCGCTACTCCTTGCTTTCAAGCTTGTTAGAAATCCTCTTCTGTAGTTTCTGTATAGGGAACCTTCTGATTCGTAGAATTACCGTCGTACTAGTCTTTTATCTCTTTTGACAAAATATTAGAGACTCTAATTAACCACGAATTAGCTAAGCATCTCACTTCAAACGCCATTCATTCATTCATATAAACAATATAGCTTTCACTTTTCTAAGTCAACTATTTATGTGCTGAAGGTTACTATTGTATTTGTGTATCAAGCTTAAGATAAGAACGGCGTGGTTTAGGCTGTAGCTTCATATATCACCAAGGCATTTGACATTGTTTGGCACGCTGGTCTCCTTACAAGGTGAAGAACCATGGTGACTCTAGTCGAATATTTCGAGTATTTACATTATTCGAACGATTGTTCTCACCTTTGTTGCCATTTGTACGACCCGGCCTCTTTCAGGTGGTAAGAATTTCGAACCAAACCCTTTATTAAGATCCTTGCGGGAAGCCTCGATTGGAAGTCATAAGTTTACTCCCTCTAACCCTGCAAGTTACTAGTTCACCACTGATGTAGCCTGGTATTGAACTCACAACTCTAAGAGTCAAGTCAGGAACTAACCAATGTCTATATCCACTGGGCCATGTTTCCTAAATACTGTAAATACTACCTCATCTCAGAAATATAGACAAGTAGATTTCGAATATATAATTATTTCATCAAAATCTTACAAACATTTGTCTTTTTTCCATTTCAATATATATTCGTGCTCAACCATCTGAGCTTTATTACTAGTGTGATAGAAAGAGTGGGAGAATATTGAACTGCTGTTTTGCTTGTACATACACGCACAAGAATTACTCATTAAAATAATATTTGACGTTGGACCCAAGAGCAAGTGATTTTTCTCCGCCCCGCGCAACATTCACTGTTTATTGATAGATCGAAACACTATCAAAGTAGCCACCAGGACAATTACCCCTTCAAGGTATTGTTTTTAGACTAGGATATTTCTGGGCTATTAGTTCAAGAGGGAGATTTAAATTGTATTAGTGAATCATTAAATAACATTTTAAGAGTTTCTTGGTAAGAATAAGAATATGAAGTGTTCACGATAAGTTTTTACTTGCATTTTGTTTTATTTTATTATAGACCCTCAAATCAAGAACAAGTATAGACTTGTTACAATAAAATTAAAACAATAACTTTAAAAGCGTGTAACTTGATGTTTAGCTACTGAATAACAAACAAAACAATTCTGAATGAATTTAACAAATGCAATCACAACCTGATAAATTTCTTTCTCTCTCTCTCTCTATATATATATATATATATATATAATGCGAAAAATGATTGCAAAATACAATAGTTGTGGCACAATGCCAAAAATGGGGATTGGGAAAGGATGATCTTCATCTGTCTTAACTTAGCTAACCTCATTCTCTAACCAAAGCAGACTATGCATATTCCTTGCACCAAAACATCACCATAATACCCCAAACATTCTGTGAAAATTTAACTATTCCCATATGTACAATTTGTCTGTGGTGGGGTGGAAAAAAAAATAAAAAATAAAAACCCAGATATTTACACAATGGATGATACTATTTATAAAGAACTAAACAAAAAGGTGTTAGTAATGAGAAAAATTCTACAATGCTTAATCGTGACGGAAACACCACAAATTAAACAGTTATTCATCTAACCGTACAAAATATGTCTTATCTAAACAGTTGCCATATCTGTTATCCACGCTGTGTCCGGACTCTATATTTAATTATTTCTTCTTTTATGGGGGGGTTGATTATCTTATTTCTTTAGTTTGAATTATTGACATTGTCTTGAAGCGAAGGGAGCTAGCTAATATCTCTTTGATTCGGCCCTGTGTCAGACTTAACCGAACTCCCTAAAACTTAGAGGATTTATGCAGAGTTATAATCAACTTTATTATCAGGTTTTCATCAGAAGGTTGGAGTATGCAGAATTAGTGCAGAAAAGTGGAATAATAAAATATACATTTTCAATGTTAAAATAGGAATTTATTATAAGAAGGAACAAGAATTCGTAGAAATGTTCAATGAAATATTGAAGGTATCAAGAGTTCGTAGAAAATGTTTGTAGCAGTAATTGTCGAGAAAGATAAGGAGAAAAAGGTGCGACCTGACCTTATCTCCGGGTAGATTTGAAGTAGCTTATATTTTAGATGTGTGTCAGCAAAAGGCCTCCTCTGACTGACCGCCGTGACCGGTTAGAGACCATCCTTAAATATTGAATCCGTTCACGTGGGGTGGCTCAGAGAGACGATTTTTTCTTTAGCTGTGGAAAACCCGTTTCTCTATCGTATTTTGAATTTTGCGATTTGATGACCAATCAGTATCCAGAGTTCCGCTACAGTCTAAAGAAGCATGTTTCACTATATGCATTGTATATAATTCACATATTTGGATTTTTCTTGGTAATATGTTACAATGTATTCGATTTTATGTTCCGATTAGTAAAGTCGTAAAAAATTGCTTTTGTGTCTACATTTTGAAATGAGTTCTGATCGTTTATTTAATTAATATATATATGTGAAAGTTTTCCCAATTGTTATGTCGTCAAGTATAAATGAATAACTCAACAACAGAATCCGAATATAAGTTGTATTCCGCGGAAAGACGGTTAGTATGTACAGAAGTGATTAGTAATATTTGCAATAGAAAGATACAAGAGTCCAATCCGTCATAAGACGTGTGTATACGTGATTACTTCCGGTACGCCACCGGAAGTGTGACTAACTCTTCACTGACTTGCACTGACTCTTCAGTAACTCATTAGAGACTCTCATGTAGAGAATCCACCCTTGCTATATATAGCAATGGGAACAGTCCATTTGTAGTCAAATAGGAGCGGCGCCCTAACACCCCCTCCTAAGACTTTTGCTTCAATCGTATTTTTTCTTTTTCGGGTTTACCGACAACTGGTGTGTTAATTTCCTTTTGCGGGTGGATTTCCTGGTACTACCTTCTTGTACCTGAGGCATTTGTAACTCGAAAGTATCAAAAAGATCCTCCACATTTTCATCCATCTCTTCAGGCGCAACAGTTGTCTCTTCCGAAAATCTTTTTCTTAATTGATTTACATGCCTACTATGTTCAAATTTCGGTCCTTGCACCACATAGAGCATGTTCCCTATACGTCCTTTAATTTTGTCTTTCATCCAGGACGTAGTGTTGTTTTTATAGTTCTTGAAAAACACTTTTTCATTCACCACAAATTTTCTTTTGGGTGTGCTTACATTAGGTGTATCAGCTTTCTTTGATGGAATTAGCTTATCAAAAACCGAACGTACTTTTCTTGCGAACATTAATTCAGCTGGCGACAGCGCTGATGGTGCTGCTTTGTTCGGCGTAATTCTGTATACCTGTAGGAATAAGTGTAAAACCGTTTTCGTGGGCGTCCCCGTAGCCTTCCTTAATGCTCTCTTTAGGGTATCCACGAATCTTTCAGCTAGACCATTGCTACGTGGGTGATAGGGTGGAGTGGTTATATGTTCCACTTGAAATGTATCGCAGAATTCCTTAAACTCTTTTGATGTAAATTGTGACCCGTTGTCACTGACAATTGTGTCTACTACTCCAAATCTTGCGAAAAGCTCATGGAGTCTGTTTATAGTATTTTTTGCTGTGGGTTGTTTCATCTGAAAAACTTCCGGCTACTTGCTGTAGCTATCTACGACAATTAAGTAATACGTTTTACCCATTGGACCGGCAAAGTCTATGTGCAGTCTCGACCACGGTCTATCCGTTTTCGGCCAAGGCTTTTGTAGTACTTGTGGCGATTTCGCCGCCAGCGCACAACCCTCACATTTTCCAACCATGGCCGCAATGTCTGCGTCCATGCCTGGCCAGAACACGTACGACCGCATTAAACTCTTCATCCGATTCACACCGGGATGACCCGCATGAAAATCTTTCAGTATTTTCCTCTTTAACACTTTAGGAATTACAACTCTTTCGCTGTAGATTAATACGTTGTCGCACGAAGAAAAAGATTCTGCCATTCGTTGGTCTTTTTCCAGTAATTTATTTTTTACATCTTTGATGTAATCGTCTTTTGACGCTTCCTTTTTTATATCTGCTAATGACACCGGTAAATCTCTGACAGTTCCAGTGAGAGTATTCTTCACTTCCACTTCAGATTTTTAATGCTGCTATAACGGTGTCCTCTAAAGGTTCGTTTGACTTCGGAATGAGTCTCGACAACCCATCCGCGTGTCCAATTTTTGTTGATGCTAAGTGTTGTAAGTCAAAATTGTAATTTAGAAGCAAAGTACCCCATCTCAGTAGTCTATTTGCAGTATATGTGAGGAGTCCCTTTTTGGATCCGTAAATGGTCAACAACGGTTTATGATCCGTCTGCAATGTGAATTTCCTTCCATGAATATATCTGTGAAACTTTGTCACTGCAAACACTATTGCCAGTGCCTCCTTTTCGATTTGTGAGTAATTTTGTTCAGCCGGGAGCAGTGTTCTGCTTGCATGTGCAATCGGCTTCATTTGTCCATCCTTCCACTTGTGTAATATACATGCACCAATCCCATATGTGCTAGCATCGCAAGCGATTACGATGTCTAATTTGGGATCGTAGTGAGCTAAAAATAAATCTGATGTAAGTCTATCTTTTATCTCCTTAAATGCTTTCTTGCAATCCTCAGACCAGCACCATACTTTATCTTTTTTTAGTAGCTCATTTAAAGGTGCACGCAACTTGTGCAGATTTGGAATGAACTCCTGATAGTAACTCACCAAACCTAGAAAACTTTGCAATGTCTTTACGTTTTTTGGATCTGGCATATTTCGAATCGCATGGGAGCGATTTGGGTCTGGCTTTTTCCCATCTTTATTGATAATATGACCCAGATATTTAATTTCTTCCAGCAACAAATCACATTTGCTTTCCTTTATCTTCAAGCCATAATTCCGTATTCTTTTGAAAACTTCCCGTAGGTGACCCTTATGTTCTTCGACAGTTACGCTTTTTATTAGGATGTCATCAAGATATGCGATCGTGAAATCTAATCCTGCCAGCATAGTGTCCATTGTCTGCTGGAACACCGCCGGTGCTGTTTTTATTTCGAACGCCAACCGTGCGTATTTGTAAAGCCCCTTGTGAGTATTTATGCACAATAGCTTTGAACTTTCATTCTCCACTGAAATTTGGAGATATGCGTCGCTAAGGTCTATTTTTGAAAAAACCTTCCCGCCATTCAGCTTAGAAAATACCTCCTTCCGGGCTTGGTAGAGGGTAGTGATAATCCTCAATGGCGTTGTTTATTCCGGTCGAGAAATCAGCGCATATTCTAATCTCTCCCGTCTTTTTTTTACGTAAACAGCAGGTGCGGCCCAATCGCTATAGTCGACTTTTGTTAGTACGCCTATTTTTTCTAGTCTTTCAAGCTCAGCGTCAATTTTATCAATAGCCGCATAAGGCGCATTTCTCTTCTTTTTGAACACCGGAGTCACGTTTTCTTTTAATTTGATTATCGCCGACGTTTTGGTACATCTGCCCAAACCTTCAGAGAATACTTCCGGGAAATCTTTTTTTATCTCCTCCTTTAGTATTGTTGTCACGTCAGACGAGTCTTCTCTTATATTTTTACAATAAGAATTTAGGGGAAGATCCCACAAATTAAATTCACTCATCCAGTCAGTGCCAAATAGATTATTCGTTCCTTTCATAACGAACGTTTTCAGTCTTTTTGTTTGGTTGTGAAAATTTACGTTGAGAATTAGCTCACCTTCAAATTTGATCCTCTTTCCAGTCACCGTTTTAGCCACTTTACTAGTCTTCATCAACCTTGGTTTATTTAACTTGTACCAGGTTTTCATATTTATGATACTTATATCCGATCCACTATCCAGTTGCATTCTCACCGGTTTTTTAAATATTTTCTAACACTGTGGTTTTGCACACCGAAAGTGTGGCTTGCGATTTATCTTTTTTACATTGGCTACAGCGGATTCCTGTATTATTTTTTTTTTTTTTTGAGTCTTCTTTAATACTTATACATTTCTGGCAATAATCCGCCAGATTTTGCAGAGATATGTTTTGTTCGTTCTCCAACTTTGTCAATTTTTTCTCCTCATCTCGCTGTCTTTCCCTGACAGCAGACCTTGCACGAAAATTAACCATTTAAAATTGTTTGCAGTTAGTTCTGCAAGTCTGAAATCGTCGCAGTTTTTGTTAACTACCGAGGGGAATGTGGTGTAATCTTCAGCCTCGTTCTTTTGCAGATTTAGGCATCTCCACCTTTTATGGAACAAGGATAACCTAGGGCTAAATAATTCTTTTAATAGTTTTACAGCCTCATTGAATTCTAGATCCCTTGTTTTTTTCGGAAGGATGAAGTCCGTGAATTTGTTATGTTCATGCGTGCCTAATTTCCTGAGGAGTAACCTGATTTTTTTCTCCGATGACCATGACTTACAGTCGATTTCAAAAAAGTCCTGGTATCTATGGTAATACCTTTCAAAAGTTTTGTCTTCGTCTGGATTATAATTGAAAGTTTCAAAAGTCGACCAGATGGTGTTCTGGGAGAACGTACTTTCATCTGAGTTTTTATTCTTCTCTAGAATTAACTGCATCATCTTCTCCTGTAGTTCCAATTGCTGTTTTCGGAATTTTTCCTCCATTCTTTCTTGTATCTGTAATTGCTGTTGCATTTGACATTTCAACAGTTCTAACATGGACGCTTGAAATTGATTCATTATTACAATTTCTTTATACCGAGGGGAAAAGACCGAAATTTCAACCTCCTAAACAGAAAAAAAAATTTCGCCACAGACAAAAATAGAAAGATATAACTTACGCTTTCTTTGCCGTGTAATAATTCTCGTCAACGCAGTTAATGGTGTAGTACGTATATTTTTCAGAAGTACTTTCGCGTATGACCTGCGAAACTTTTTTCTACGTCCAATTGAAAACTTTGTGTAAATTTGAAATTCTTCGTCCGCTATTGTATTGTGGGACGCGTTTTGGTTTCTTCTTCTTTGCGATCTCTTCGTCACCACCGTTATGTTTGGGACGAATTTTGTTTCCACTTCTGCGTAAATTCGAAGTAACTTTGTTGCCACTGTTAATGTCGTGGGACGATTTTTTCTTCCAACATCTTCGTCGCCAAGTATAAATGAATAACTCAACAACAGAATCAGAATATAAGTTGTATTCCGCGGAAAGACTGTTAGTATGTACAGAAATGATTAGTAATATTTACAATAGAATGATACAAGAGTCCAATCCGGCGTAAGACGTGTGTATACGTGATTACTTCCGGTACGCCACCGGAAGTGTGACTAACTCTTCACTGACTCGCACTGACTCTTCAGTAACTCATTAGAGACTCTCAAGTGACTGTATTTACTAGCCTTCCCACGCAAGGCTGGATGTGACACATGGTCATTTTATAGTGGGTATTCCCGGCCATATAGCCGGGCCAAAAAATGTCTGTCTATTTTTGCCCAGTCGTGATTCTACCCTTCGGCGGAACCACAACTGGGTTATTGCTCTCTGCTCGGAAGCAGAGAGCGCCCTCTACCCGAAGGCAGAGATCTGACAGTGTCGTAGAGTCGTCAGTCTAGTGACTCTCTACCGACTGTATTTACTAGCCTTCCCACGGCAGGCTGGATGTGACACATGGTCATTTTATAGTGGGTATTCCCGGCCATATAGCCGGGCCAAAAAATGTCTGTCTATTTTTCCCCAGTCGTGGTTCTACCCTTCGGCGGAACCACGACTGGGTTATTGCTCTCTGCTCGGAAGTAGAGAGCGCCCTCTACCCGAAGGCAGAGAGCTGACAGTGTCTTAGAGTCGTCAGTCTAGTGACTCTATACCGACTCTCTTGTAGAAAATCCACCCTTACTATATATAGCAATGGGAACAGTCCATTTGTAGTCAAATAGGAACGGCGCCCTAACACCAATGTACGGCGAAGAGCAGTTGTGACAGATTTTTTAATATATATCTGCTCCAGAATTATTATTTTGGTGGGTATTTTTGGATCTGATCATATTTATGATAGTTTTGGATGTAGTCATGTTTTTTTATATTATTGAGTTTGGATAAATTATTTTGGATAGTATATATTATGGGGTTAGTAGGTAGTATTATATATATATATATATATATATATATATATATTATGTTTCGATTAGTAAAGTCGTAAAAAATTGTTTTTGTGTCTTCATTTTGAAATGAGTTCTGATAGTTTATTTAATAATTTGCGTTGATCTTGGAAAGTCTACAGATGTTTGTATTATTGTTGTAGGCTGACACTTTGTTCTTATTTTACATTATATAAATGAATTTTTGTGAATTAAACAGTCTTCTTTTCAAATGATTTTCAGTTATGGTGTCATATATATGGTAACTAAACAGTATTTCACTGCCTAATGATGTTGCAAAAGTACCGAAAACTGAAAGCTTTTGAGTTACTGTCAGTTACAGTTGAGTTATTATTATAACACTACTAATAACTATATATATATATATATATATATATATATATATATATATATATGACAATTAAAAGTTTATATAATTAAATAATCTCATAATTTCGTTCCTTTTTATATTTCACTATTCAGAGCAAGTTATCGGAAAATCGGCCAACCGTTTGAAAAAAGAAAATAGATGATTTACATTCTTCAAGGTGTTCTGCGTTTAACTAATAACAAATTTTCTATACATTCTTGAAATTTTATGAATTTACGGGGAGTGGGAGTAACAGATGTAAAAAAATAAATTAACAGCATATACACCAGAAAAAAATGACATATTTACCATACTACAATTGAAAGAAAGATCTACTTCTACAAAGAAAACAATTTACAATTTTCTGCTATCTTAAGATATATTTTTAAATATGAAACAAAGGTTAATAAGAAATTTTAGCAATTGATTTTTCCTTTGTTTCTTAAAACACGTTTTAAATTCCCTTTAAAATAGAGTTACGAAAAGAAAAATACACTTGTAATTATGTTGAAGTCAAATTGGTTTTCAGTTTTGTTCTTTATAACCAAACAAATTTCGTTTCTCCTCAGAAGTGAAGACTCTTACATATTTAACTTGTGGCCATATAAAACACTTGCTCGTTACCAGATATAACCAGCTGCAAGTGTCTCTTCTCCAATGCTGATTTTGATATTAGCGAGTTTCAAATCAAAATTACAAACATCTTTGCACCGGACCAGGCTCAGCAGATAGAGATTGCTGGTTATGTTATTTACACTTCTCTCTCTACCGTAGATAGTAACTTAAAATGCGATCTCTGTGTGCATTCATATTGCTGGCCATGGTGAGCTTATTGGTTTTCCACACTATTTTTAGACAATATAAATATTATAGTTGGATAAATAACTATTGTCAACAATGCATACTGTAACTGATTTACATTTCAGTCAGTTAAATGCCAAACATGATACATGTTTGGGCGATCATGTCTCTTTTGATCCATGATTGACTAGGCAGAAGTTTTTCTCGGAGTAGGTTGCCATTCCTTTCTGTGGTAGACTGGTTGCTAACCAAGGCTATAGAAACCAATCTGTCCTGCTATTTAACCTACAGCTAGAGGCAGAAGAGATGAATTAATAATTTACCCAAGGGTATTTGTGAGTAAGGGAATACAACGAATTCAACTTGAATTCGAACTCGGCTCTCCGATTTCTCATTCCGAGTCGATATCCATTGCATCCAAAATGTAGCAAGAGTTAACTACGAGAAAAAAATTATATGACTGAGTGAGGGAGTAATTGGCATCCTATCGTAATCCTAAAGATTTGATTTTTACCTAAGAAAATTGGCATATATGAATAAAGCATCACCAGAGAACAAACATAGTCGACCTAGTTTTGATGCAATTAGAGGAATTGTGTTGCTGGGATCACGTGACATGCTAAAATAATATATATATATATATATATAATAAGCATTCGAAGCAGGAAAGAAAAAGGTTTGACAGTATTCTTCGAAGGCGTTATTTCTAGTTTATGTGACTTTACAAAAAAGTATACTTCTAGCTATCTGCTTGAATGGTAACAATAGAATTCCAGATTTCACTCTTGTGTTTTCTTGTCGCCGAAAAGGAAGTACACCCTAAATTATGAACTGTAGACATTCAAGGTATTCACTAAGTCTACTACAAGGTTATATCTACAGAGCGCTCAATGAGAACAGGCAATGTCTATTAAAACAGGCTTATAGTGCAACACTCTGTAGTAGATGTACTGTGTTTAATCTTATTACAGACTACAATTACAAGTCACCCATTGGGAATCGAGCTCACAACATTAGTAATGGTCTGATCGAATATCTAGGTTAATGTTAAATTTTATTTAAAATATAAAGAGAAAAACATTGAAAGTAAGAATGAATTGAGATTTATTTTGGCAAATACGCAGTACAAAAATTCGTTTTACCCTAAAATAACAACATCTTCCACGAAATAATTTAAGATTGGCAAAATCTAAGGTCAAAATTATATTTCTCTTATTAGTTTTTTCTACATATTTCTTTTCTATAGAAAGTTATTAAACTGACTGAAAAAATACTGATTGAGATGAATTTTAGAGATGATTATATTTTATGCTGCAGTCCTTGTTCCGGGTAGTTCTACTTAATCACGAAGTTACTGGTAGCGTAACGGTTATGGCGGAAAGTGAAATCAGCGTGTCAAGTTCAAATTCAGACTAAGTCTGCTTCTTTCACTTCTTTCAGTTATGATTTAAATAGCAGGGTAAATTGAAATTTCTTGTAATGGATGACAGCCATTCTAGGAAAAGGAAAGCACTGAATTTAACCGTCGATACAGATTATGCTGGGCCTGTTATCTTTGGCTAGTAGTCAACCGAGGAAAAGAAAAACTGGTTCCAAACTAGAGTAGACACTTTTAACTCATCGATTACTGTAGTAAATTACATAAAGTACATGTGGAGTATGATCCATCTGTAGTATATGCAATCTACTGCTGTAATTGCGAGTCCATTATTAGTATCACCTAATGAAAGGTCAAAATGACAAAATACTTTATCGGTTTCGCTATTTTTTTAACTTAGCCATGGAGGCATGCTAGACAGATCATTTTCTTAATCGTTTTGAAAATTATATAAAGAGTAAATTTTAAAAGAAAAACAAAAATCATTTAAGAAATGATAAAATAATGAAAACAAAAATAAATTTTATGAGAAAGAAAAAATGCTATGAGAGAACAGAGACTCCTGAAAGAACCTAAATGACGAAAAGCGAAACTGTCTGACAGGCGAAATGATAAATGGAAAAATATAGGGAGGTAAAAAGAAAAATCTAAAGGAAGAAAGAAAATAATGAAGAAAATATATCTTAACTGGTTGTGAATATCCTGTTTTGTTGTTTTGATGAACAACCACACACAGGCTTTCAGTAACATCCGCAGCAAATGCGCTGTCAGTACGGAACGAGATAACGTGATTTCTGTTTACAGAACAGTTTGTAAACCAAATATATTCTATCCGATCTTACTTTTGCCAGTCTGATATCATTTTTAAGTAACTAAGGAAGAATCTGTTCTAAGGCAAGGGATGTAATTAATGTCAGTGTTTCATATTACTTATAAAAATCCACGTTTAACATTAAGTACACTTAAACATAAAATTAAAAAGTAACGAACAAACAAATGAAACACTATTTTATTTTCGTTATTTACTTTAACTAGTAAAGATTAAAATAGTTTAAATGACACAAGGAAAATTATTGTTTATAAAAGTAGTTCAATTCGATTTCATTATTTATTTATAACACATTTAGAGAATATTCCTCAACATCCCATACACGGAAGATAAGAATAAGTAATGAAAAAAATAAAATGAAAACGAGTGGTATATCATTCTTTACATCAAAATAATATTAATGGAACAAAATTCTGCGTCCGAGATTACAATGGATTTGCTTGAGTGGTTAAATCGCCAGTTCCTTTCTTATAATGTTGTTTTCTCTATATTAACAGGGATAGGCTCAAATCATGTAGTTCGATATATGATAATCTGGTCTTCCTTTAATCTAAAGAAAATTTATTCAAATGCAAAACAATTTTAAAATTATTTTGTCATAACGCTCCGTGTAAATACATGGACAAAATGAATGCCAAATCAAAACCTTGGTTCTGTATATCTGATACAAGAGTCTTTAATTTTATAGGTCGGTGATCTTTTTTATATTTGACTGGCAAATTACAACTTTGATTTTCTTTTTGCTCTAACCTTGTTCAAAATGGAGAAAGAGAGAATAAGAGGTTGAACAAAAGAAGTTTCTGTTTCAATCAGACAAAGACCTCATTGTGTCCGAACAACTTCAAACGCACGAAAAGGTTGGAATGTTTTCACACCCACATTCAACTGCTTGTTTTATCGGTGACAAGTATGATTAGCAGATTATTTCATAATATATATTCATGGTTAAAATTACATAATCATACTTATATAATCTGATTAGGTTCTCTGCCTTTATTCGACTACGTGTACAAACATGACCATCTATAGTCAAGACAAGCAGTTCAATATATTAAACAATTGATTTTGCCGAATTCTGGATACAAACCACGAAGCAGGTCAAAATTATGAAAAGAAATCTAAGATAGAAGATATTCATTTTTAAAAATCTTGTCACCTCAAGCAAGGCGATAATACTACTAATACGTAAATGGTCACTCGGAATAAAAGAGGGTGAGAAGATTTTAGAATGGACTGGAATCCCAATCTTAAATAAAAAAAACAAAACAAATGATAAACTTCTACTGATCAAAAGACAGGGAAGGTGTGTGAACTGAGCAATAGGTGAACCAATCTACTCCTGTTTATTTATTTAATTAGACCAAATTTTAACAGAAGATTTGTATGTTCTTTTGTTATGTGTGTTTCTATAAACTTTACAATTGAGTTATAAGCCCAGTGTCCAATTTATTTTAATCCAACCAAATTTCGATTAAAATATTTAATTCATATTTTCGAGTTATTAGTATTTCTACTAATCAATTCAACAAGTAAAAACTGTTATATTCAGAATTTGTTTGAGTTTTGATAAATACAGTGTTCGTAAAGGGAAGAGCAAATAAGTGAGTGATTTTTATTGTATTGTTTAATTCCTTGACATATATCATCAGATATCAGGTAGCTCTGGAATTATCTACATGCGATTATTCAGTCAGTCAGTCAATCTGTTAAGTGTCATACGTGATAAACGCTTTGGACATGACTGACTGGGCAGATTATCCCGCAGTAGGTTGCGGTAGACTGGTTTCCAGCCAAGGATATAGAACCCAATCTGTCCTGTTATTTAACCCATAACTGGAGGGAAGAGACGGATTAATACCTTTTCCAGGGGTATTTGTGCATAAATGAATGCAAGGAATTCAACTAGAATTCGAACTCGGCTCCCCGATTTGCCGATCCGTTGCACCACAACGCACATCCGGTTATTATTAGTTATCTATTTTACTCAATATTTATTGTTGATTACTTGATGATTTGTTATTGGTTATTATTATTAAATTAACTGTGTTTATGTGATCATTTGTTGTTTGTAAAGGTGTTTATTATTTACTTTGTTTATTTATCTATTTAGATTTTTCTCGAGAGTTGGTTATCTTATGGTATTTACATTATTCGAACTATTGTCCTCATCTTTGTTTCCATTTGTACGACGTTTCGGCCTCTGTACCCTTCTTCAGACAGTTCCAAAAATTCAGTTGTTCTTGTCCTTAAGGACACATGGTACAGGGGATATAGACGTTGGTTAGTTCCTGTGACTTGACCTAAAGAGTTGTGAGTTCAATACCAGGCTACAGCAATGGTAAACAAGTAACTTACATGGTTATTCTTCACTATCTCAGGGGTCATGCAAATTGCATTGGCTATTTGATTTATAGCCAATTGCTTGTCTCCTATTACCATGTGAGGAACACTATGAATGTTTCCTTCAATGATAGCGTTTGCTCGACCTCCAGACCTTGACTCATCTTCAATATTTCCCCTCTAAAATTTAGCTGCTCACTTCTGCACTGTTAATAAAGGTTGAGCTTGAGAGTTATTTTCTAATGTAGCAACCATGTGAGAATGAATGGCAACAATACTAAATTTTGATCATTTTCAATAGAAATCGCGTTTGAAGTATTCTTTAAACAGTCGGGTATCAGTTTAACTGGAGTAAAACAATACAGTTATTAATATGAGAAGTTAAAATGAATGTAAAATTCATGAGCTTTAGCAGCAATAGTTTATACTTAGAATACGAACTTTTCAATCCATCCTTATATGTATATATCTTTTAGTTATCTGACAATTTTACAATGGCCTGTATATTATATTATTTTTCAGGCGATTGTCATTTAAGGTACAGGTGGTTTTGATTTATGCGAGTGATTTATCGGCTATTTTTTTAATTGTATCATTTCTTCAGCAGGATTTACGATTCGTCTGATAGGTTCTAATTGGTAGTAAAATGACAAAAATGTCTTTAATCTGTTGTTAGCTGTAGTAAAAATGTTTTTGTTAATTTCTGTATTCTTTAATCCGAATGTTTTTAGTTTTAACGTCCTTCCTTGAAATGTCACATTCGTGATAAGTTCTCCCATAAACTTGATTTTCTCCTCTGTCAGGAACCTGGCCATTTTATTAGCTCTTAGCAAGGTTGGTTTCCCCAAGTGTGTAAATTTATGATTTTTAAATCTGAACCAGAATCCAACTGCAGTTTAAAATTTTTATTTATGATTTGTACTTGCACATACCTCCTTTGCTGAAGAGGAAGATTTGGCTGATTTTCCAATTTCTTTAGAATTCTACGTCTACTTTCAGCGTCTTTAGCTGAAACAAGTCTCTGAACAAATATCAGACACTTGAAATTTTTTGCACTCAGTTGTGACAGAAATCGTCGCAATGCTTGTTCATGACCGACACGAACGTAGTCAAATCTGCACTTTCATTTCTGGTTAAATTCATGCATTTCCATATCTTATGAAAGAGTGAAGTTTTAGGACTAAATGTTCTGTAAGAAGTTTAACCGTTTAAGTGAATGTCAATTTGCTTTTTTAAAGGGTAAAATATAATTCGCAAATGTGGTGTGCTCTATGGTGCCCAGTTTTCGAAGAAGAAAAGAATTTCTTTGAGCCTGACCAATTTATGCAATCTGTGGCGTATAAATCCTCGAATCTTCTAAAATGGGAGACGAAAGTTATATCCGCATTCGGAGAATATGTAAAAGTATCTATTGAGCCACAGATCGTGTTTTGTGCAAACGTATTTTCGTTTTCAATAATTTGTCTCTAGTTTAAGCAAGTTTCTTTGCTCTTGTTCAGTTTGAAGTAGAATTTCTTCGAGTTTCTGATGTCAGACTTCAGTTTGTTTATTAAATTCCAGCCATACTAACTCTAACCCTAAGCCATAAAACTGTATTTTTATCATATTTAGCTTCTGATAAATTGCAGTGCACTTTCGCGACACATATAACTAAGATTACAAACTAAAATTATTAAAAAAAAAATAGAAAGCTTCATGAAAAATTGAGATACAGCATATCTTCTTAAATCAAGAGTTTAAAACAAAAAATGTCCCCCAAAACACAAGCAACTAGAGACTCGAAAGATACTTAATTCACTTAGTGAGAAACATAACATTTCATATTCAATTAGAAACAATCCTGATAAAAATAAAAGGAGATATAATCAAAATAGACAATTCAACTATCATATTATCGCCGCTAACAGATCTCGAAATCCATATCAAGCAAGACCCCAATAAAATAACTAAGGTATACAGAAAAGCAACAATTACTACAAAATACAATATACATGAAAGCTAAAAATAACTGCCCAAATATTACACCTAGACCACAGAATAAATTGCTTCGTTTAATCACAAACATTCATTATACTAAAAGATCACAAAAGAAAACTTTAACCCAAACGCAACTAAAAGCAAACTATGTCAAATATTATTTGAAGGAATTAACTCAGAAATAGAGAAGAGCGTCGGAATAAAACAGTGGACTAAAATAAAACAACTATAAACTGGTTCCATAACGCAAAGAACAAACATTATTGCAAATGTATGCAACTAGATATAAAAGATTTCTATCCTTCATGCTAGATATGAAAATCTCGCTAGCACAAGAACAAATAAAAATAAGCAAAAACTAAGTAAAAGTCTTTCAGCACTGTTGAAAATCAGTATTATTCGACCACGAAGACGCGTGGCTGAAGAAAGAAGAAAAACTTCGATGTTACAATGTGAAGTTTTGATTATGTACTACCTGTGAGCGTATCGGTATAAAATTACATGAACTAAGTAAAATGGCCGATAAAAATGATTTAGACCTCTACCCGGACAAAGCTCTCAAACTGTCAGTCAGTTAAATGCCTTACATGCTTGGGTGATCATGTTTCGAAAGATATATATATATATATATATGTGTGTGTGTGTGTGTGTGTAGATAGATAGATAGATAGATAGATAGATAGATAGATAGATAGATAGATAGATAGATAGATAGATAGATGACAGCTGTGACCTGATTTCGTGCAATGCCATCGCTTGATCTATCCACAAATATGGGCAACGAGGATGGGACTTTTTAATCCTGCTTGTTAAGTAGATTTTTGTTTTTCTCTTGTTCCATATCTCTTTCTCTCTCTATATATATATATATATACATATATGTTTGTGTGTACGCGTGTATGTATGTGTATGTGTGCATGCGTGTGTTTGAGAGAGATAGAGCTCGCGAATGTGGGCTTGTGATTCTTTGTCAAACCGAGAACTTCTAAACTCACCTTCGTCTATCTATCTATCTATCTATCTATCTATCTATCTATCTATCTATCTATTAAACTAGCAGTATAACCCGGTGTTGCTCGGGTGTAATGAAAGCTTTAAAACTAATCCTGGCCCTGAAGCTCAGACTCTTTGGACGTTGGCACGAAAGACTAAAAAGCAATAGTTGTTTCCAGTTAAAGCGAAACCGTGGACTGAAAGAAAAATGAATGGATGTAAGTCAAATTTTGATTTCCTGGTATCGATATCAAATGTTTTTTTCGTCGTAAACTGAATTTTGAAGGCTAAATAAGTCCTCTGAGTAAATGGTATCATGGCTGAGACTAAGAACTACAATTATACCTACTTAGGGCCAAACCCGAAGCAAAAACTAAAATAATAGGGCTGAAAAAATAGACATACAGGCAGATAAACAGACACACACACAACCAACTTGCCTTTTATATATATTATCGATTTTCTGCACTATTGTAAGAACTGCAACCTTGAAACTTCTGAATATCTTTTCTTATGTCTTTGTCTATGAGTGTACCAAATTTGATTAAAATCGGACCACTCCTTCTATAACCCGATTTTTCCGATTATTGATTTTCGACATTTATTGGGGGTACCTCGACACAAAACCTAGCTAAGAACGCTCGCAGACGCTTATAGTACAACTGTGTAAATTTTCAAGAAAATCGGTTCAGCCGTTTCGGAGTCTATAGGTAACGGACACATACTCACACAAAGTTCCATTTATAAATAAGTTTAGATTAGATGTGCTTTTGATAAAACTTATATGGACAAGGTAACCGATTAGAAAATATCACATCCCACTGCACGGTCTTACATTTCTTAGTTTATCCGACATTGCTCAATAAAAAAAATAATGTTTGGGGACGAATTCCAGGATCTGGTGTCGCAATGGCAAAGTTCATTTATTCCAAACAACCATTACTATTTGCTCTTGAAGATTAAACCTGTAACAAAACAGCGAATTAGTGAAAATTATCGATTAATTTTTACACAGATGTTCGCAGCATAAAAAGTCATACTTAATGTCAATGAATCGGAACTTGAGAAGCGTTTTACTTCGCACTCGTCAGTTGTTGCTATTTTTTTTTAATGAAAACAAAGTCATATTCCATCAGTAAGTTACCAAAATTAATAAAGAAGCAATGCTACCAATTTTAATTAACATCATCAATCTCTAATATGCTATTCAATTCTTTGCTAGGCCTGCTGAGTATGTTATTAGAACTTAGTATATGCTTTGATACATTCACTCACCCTATTTTGAAAAATGTTACTTTCTAGCTATTTTGTTTTACAATAGTTAACAATAACACCATGGAGAAGACAGTCAGGTAAAATAGGTAAAATATTTTAACTGCAACAATCCCACGTGAGGACAACATTCGAGTATAATAAAGTAATTCCATCTCTTGGGAATTCAGGTTGAAACTATATTAATAATTGAGAGTTTTGTTGCCTGAAGTATCTGAAATGTGGAATACGTCATTTGACACTTTTTATCAACAATTAACCTTTCCATTTTTTATATTAGAAAAATAAAGAACAAATTGCACTCTTTTAACTGGTTCTAGACTTAGCTCATTAGGTGTCGATGGGGTTGAAACAAGGTGAGACGTATCCATTGTTGCTTGATGTTTTATAGTAAATAATACCGAAAGTTTTCTATTTTTGGGTGTTGTTTCATAATCTGTCTTGGTTTTGTTGAAGATGATTTCACTGAAAGAATTTTCAGATAACCTACGGTAAAGTGATTGTGCAATCAATTGATTATCGATGGTGGGTGTCGGAAGATTTGTGTGTGTATGTAGAAAGGTTTGTTGTTCGGCTTTCTATTATATTTATGTTCACAATATATATCTATATAGATATAGATCTATTGATTATTTAATTAGTTCGTTTTTGGTCATAGTAAAATTAGACCAAGTACACAATTGTATTAAAAAGTGTTCAATACAATTATATTGTAGAAATTTTGAATATTTTTCATTTGTAAACGAGTTTTTACGCGATCTCGGTTTCTACCATGTGGTGTTTTCAGGAAATTTTCAATAAATAATTTTACGGTTTTTTAAGAACGTTCACGTAACGGGGATTTTTGAACGCGCAATTTTCAAAATTGATGCTGAGAATACCATGGACAGAGCACATGTGCAACAATGAGGTGTTAGAAAGGATGTAAACGAGAAGAAAACTGATAATAAATACCAGGAAGAGACAAATGAGGTTCCTGGGACACGTAATGAGGAAGAAAAAATATTGAAAGCGACAACAGACAGAGCCAAGTGGAAGTCCATGATCTCCTACGTCTTGAGAGGACACGGCACATGAAGAAGAAGAAGAATTTTCAAAATTAGAAGAAATTATAACATTTTTATCCATGTATTTTTTATTTGTAAATAACTTCTATTTTATTACAAATTCCTTGAAGTGGGCATTTATTTTTTCCCTGTAGTTATATTCCTTATTAATGATCTTGTTTTGACAATGCTATTCAAATTACTGGCGTTTTTTTTTTTTTGTGAAATTTTCTAAATTACTATTACAACTATAACTCAGTTTGATTGTATTCCTATTGAAAATTTTGTTTAATTCTGAGCTTTTTGGAAACTGTTTATGGATCAGTTTAAAAAAATATTTGTCTTATTTTGGTTTTTACTTCTAAGTTAAATGGTGGGTTAAACCAAATAATGTTTCGTTTTCTATCATTTCTTTTTATTTCTCTGTTTGGTTGAGGATTATATTCTAAAATGTTCTTATGGCCAGATTTTCTTAGTGCATCTTCATAGTTTCTTTTCATCAATAATGTTTTGTTTGAAGAATTTTTGATAGCCTGTGTTCTATTCCTTTGTGAATGTGCTTGATTATGCTTTTGAAATGGTTAGATCTTGTGTTTATGTACTTTATATGAACGCAAACAAATTTAAAATACATAAAAAACATTCTATCACTACATTGTTCTGAAACATGAACATTTTTGTTTAGTGATATAATGCTTTTAACAAACCATTGTAATAGCAAAATTACAATATTAAGCTTTACTATGTATCGAGCACTCTTTATAAAAGTAAATTCTTGAATGGTGGGTTTTAATCTAAGTGTTCTTTCACTTTCATATATATATATATATATATATATATATATATATATATATATATATACCAAATAGTTGTAGGTCAGATTTAAATTAAATTAAACAAGTAAACAGTTGTACCAGAAAGTGTTCAATACATGTTTGAAAGGAGGTGAAGACATAGGTATCTGAATGTTAATATAATGCTTCAAAGCGATCTTCTGATCATTTCATTTACTTCTTTTTATGGCTATAGATATTTGAGAAACTATACTAGATAAAAATATGTACTTTCTGACAGGATTCGATCATAATTTCTGCTAAGGTAAACTGTCATTAGATCTTACGTGTTTTGACCTCTCGGACACAGAATGACAGTTTCCTGAAGGGAAACGCTAGTTTGAATCCTGCCGGAGAGCATATACTTTTCTCGAATATTCAGACCGAATAAATATATTGTTTAATAAATCAATGGATCATTTCTCAAATGCAATTATCCACTAAAAATAACTTTTAAGTCATAGAATTAAGTCCGATTAATAAATATTCCTTTCCTCATTCACGCACACACACACATATATATATATATATGTATATATATATATATATAAAGTGAGATATTATGCTTTTATAGCTTTATATGTGTATAGTTTCATGTGTAAAACGTTTTGATGCATCCTGCATCCTGCTTACGATTTTGGCACGTCGATGTTTGTAAACAAGTGTTTCAGATAAACATACTGATATATTTTTCTAAACATTTGAACTATTTTTGCTTGCCTCATTGTACCAGTTCTTCATTACCATACCCATGCCTAATTTTATTTTTCTAATTTTGATGTCAGTAAACTTTCAAAATTCTTGTAATAAAGTAAACCACCAAAAAATGCTATAAGCGACTAAAATCTGTATCGATATAGCTATATATGCGAGAATATAAAATGAATGGTATTAATAATAATAATAATAATAATAATTATTATTATTATTATTATTATTATTATTCCTTTGATTTCTTATATATACTAATTTCTTTACAGATCCCAACCAAAGACTTAAGGTCAGAAATGTTACCATGAAATTTTCCGCTTAGCATTTTTTCAATAAAAATAATATATAAAAAAAACACTAAGAGCATTCACATTTTACATAGTTAATACCTTTCGTAAAATGTGAGCTATACTCGTTAGTAGATCTTTTGTATTACTTTAGGGTTTTGGCTACCAGGCATCACTTCAATGTGTCTATCGGAACCTTTTCCCGTCAAACCAAGGTTTCCAACTACAATTGCAGTTGTTGATGACCTCACGTGCCATATTTTTTCAGATTTCGATTTTAAGGTGTTATGGGGACTTACCCATATGACACATAAACTGGTCCAAACTATATATAAGTAGCAGTTCTGCTTTTGTTAAAACTAAATACATTTGCATTAAAAATACAGAAAATTTATTTGGCACCGACTTAAGAAATAAATTAGGAACTCGACAGACTAGAAAAAACTGATGTCTTGTTGAAAATTGTGCACAGTCAATGAGCTTCAGCAACCGTCTATGGTAAGAAGTCAAACGAGACCCGGATCTGCACCGATTTCTCGACGGGGCTTAATGCGACATTCAAAGAATATCATGATTTTTATCACGATTCTTTCCCTTCGCCGTTTAAGGAAAATGACAGACTTTGTCATCTTAAATACAAAAAGAAAAATATTAAGAGAAGGTGGGTGTTATGGGGACTTGCCCATATGACACATAAACTCGTCCAAATTATATATAAGTAGCAGTTCTGCTCTGTAGAAGCAGAGTAAGAGTAAGATATAGACAGAGAGCAGAGACTGAAAGCAGAATCTATTCCAGCAGATAATTCTGACAGCCAGACTAAATAGTCACTCTAATAATTTCTTATTAGTATATGTTTGTACTACTGTCTTTGTAATATATTTTTGTAATACTGTTCCGTTTATGTGACAATGTATGAAACAAGGATGCTCCACTTTACTCTGAAGTCAAATCGGCAGACAGCTGAGTGAACAACAGCAGGTGAAAGCCGTTCAATGCTACCAAAGACGCAAACATCAGCAACCAAGGTTTTCGCCTCCGTATTTTGGGTTGCGCAAAGTATTTTGTTCATCGATTACCTTGAGAAAGGAAGAGCCATCAATAGCTAATATTATATAGCATTAGTGGCGCATTTGAAGGAAGAAATCGCCGAGAGACAGCCACAGATTAAGAGCAAAAATGTGATATTTTTATCAAAATGCACCACTTCACAAGTTGATCCCAATGATGGCAAAACTACATGAATTGCACTTCCAATTGCTTCTGCATCCACCCTATTCTCCAGATCTGGTCACCAGCGGCTTGTGGCTGTTTGCAGAACTCAAAAGAATACTCCAATGAAATAGATTTGGCTCTAATGAAGAAGTGATATTGGA
The DNA here is from genome assembly GCA_037127315.1 of Ascarosepion bandense. NCBI lineage: Eukaryota > Metazoa > Mollusca > Cephalopoda > Sepiida > Sepiidae > Ascarosepion > Ascarosepion bandense. The sequence continues at coordinate 83,479 of JBBBDQ010002142.1, forward strand.
AACCGAGGCGTATTTTGAGGCCAAAGAAAACTCGTTCTACAAAAACGGCATCAAACTGTTAGAGAAGCGTTGGAATCCGTTTGTCACCCTAGAAGGAGACTATACTGATGAATAAAGTCGGATTTTGCCTCAAAGTTGTTTTTTTATTAATTATAACCGGGATTTATTGAGTGATGTTTTATTTATACAACAACAGTACTATGATATATTTAGAATATTTAAATAATGCATGTAAATTTTAAAAAAAATAGGCTAGAATGACACATCTAACATTGTTTGTACTATTATTAGGTAAGTTGAAATACTGTGCTACAATAAACTAATTACATTTGCGGCTAATTTTCTTCTTTGGATTGTATATATGATGGGCACTATCGTTGATGTCGAAGCATTAGTTAAGAATATCAAATTAAGAACTGAATTGTACGACTACACAGATATAATAAGGGTGGTCTGTCTCGAAGCCATCCCACTTTTCGCCAGATAATAGAAATTGTGCACAGTGTGCCAAAAAATCTCCAAGCAGCCATATTCATGTTTTTGTAATTTATAATTTCAAAGAAATGCAACAAAGAAAATCAAATCAAATCAAATTAAAAATACAATAAATTAAATTAAAGTTAAAAAGAAAGATAGAAAAATACAAAGAAAGAAAATATTGAACGAGAAATAAAACAATGAAAAACAAAGAAAAGAAAAGAATAAAACTACTGAGAAAATATAATACTTCCCTGGAAAAAACATACATTAGAAGAAAAAAATCCGCAAAGTTGTAAACAAAGTTGGAAAGAAGAAAAAAATGTAGTGGTGTAAAGGTTCAGGAAAAAAGAAAAGAATTTTAAAAACAGAAGTTTGATGAAATATATCAGAACGACTAAAGAAGAGTAAAAGAAAAAAAATATAAAGAGTAAAACAGTGATGGCGAAAACATCTTACAATTTGAAAAAATATTTTTTTTAAAATTATGGAAATTCAAAAAATAAAATAAATCAAATATAAGAACGGAAGCAACTAAAAAAGTTTTCTCCAGATTTCATGTCGATCAAGGCAGGTTGACAGTTGACTCAATAAATGAGCGTGAATTACTGACGTGTGCAAAGAAGCGAATCTCCACAATCAGTAACACCCAACCATTTTACTCATCGCCCTAGCTATAATTTAAACACCACTACTACATCCCTTTGACAGTTTTGCCTCTCGGGGACAAACTTCTAGCCAATATCCAATGTCTTAAATAAAATAAAGAAAGAAACAAAGTACATCCTATTCAGAGGTGAAAGATGACAAGTTCTCAAACGCTTCCAAAACATAATTCTTGTTTTGTTATTTATTCAAATTTTTAAAAGTGGGTTGAGCAGAAATATATATATACTAGCAGTATAGCCCGGCGTTGCTCGGGTGTAATGAAAGCTTTAAAACTAATCCATGGTCCTGGAGCTCAGACTCAGCCTAAAGAATATTTGTGTGAAGTTTGGAGAGAATCGGATAAAAATTGTGAATTTATATAATATAAAGGACATACAGACAGATAAACAGACACACACACAAACATCTTGCCTTTTATATATATATATATATATATATATATATATATATATATATATATATATATATTATAGATTTTCTGCACTATTGTAAGAACTGCAACCTTGAAACTTCTGAATATCGTTATGTCTTTGTCTATGGGTGTATCAAATTTGATTAAAATCGGACCGCTCCTTCTATAACACGATTTTTTCGATTATCGAGGGTACCTCAACACAAAACCTAGCTAAGAACACTCGCAGACGCTTATAGTACAAGTGTGTAAATTTTCAAGAAAATCGGTTCAGCCGTTTCGGAGTCTATAGGTAACGGACACACACACACACACAGGCACAACGTTCCATTTATAAATAAGTTTAGATATATATATTTGAAAATATGATTGGTGGTACAAAACTTCATTACCGCCATAAATAGACAAAAATATTAATTATTACCACTTATGATGATAATATTTAAAAAGGAAAATTCAAAAGCAGGCTAACTATCCGGTTAGATAACCCGTTTTTCAAATTTGCTTTTTAATTATTATTATTATTATGAGTGGTAATATATATATATATATATATATATATGCGCAACACACTTTCAAAAATTTCAGTATATATAACACACCATGTTTATGACTCTTCTAGAAACTTTCAGCATTGCGCTTTTTTCTTTCCATAAGCGCACATGAAATGCGTTAAGGATGAATTAGACGTCAGTTTCTTCGATAAAGCAGGAATATTTATTACCAAAAATTATAGACACTTTCAAAATCTTTTTTCTTTAGACAGCTCTTCTGGTAAAGTCATTAGCAAATGAATATGCGTAAATAGTTACATATCATTTTTGGTGTATATAAACAGATATTATTTCTCTATTAAAAAATGAACAATGATTATTTTTCTTGTTTCCTATTTGCATGTTTTAACGATTAACAGTATAAAAAAGAAAATCGGTAAGCAGGATTCAAATTCTTATTAAACATGTTTTGTTCAATTTGTATTAATGCCTTTGAGAAAATATGAATCCATGTCGTTTCCCTCCTTCTATGTTTGGTAACTAATTTAGGTAAATGATCTGTCTTAATACAAAACCAGAAGTGAAATCTATTCCTCCCTACAGTTATAGATAAAAATTGCAAAAAGGGGAACGAGCAATTTCCCTGCGTTAAAATCTACTTGCGTAGAGGATCCGCCTGCACACAAGGCATATATATAAGGATGTGCCTTTTGGTGCAGTGGATATAGGCTCGGGGCGAGAAATCTTGGCAAAGATATTAATCCGTCTATTCCCTCCAGTTACGGGTTAAATAACAGGACAGATTGAGTTGTATAGCCTTGGCTGGCAACCAGTCTACCGCAGAAAGCAGTGGCAACCTACTGCGGGATAATCTTCTGGCCAGTCAGCCATGTCTCTTTCAGACATGATCGCCCAAGCGTGTATCATGTATGGCACTTAACTGACTGATATATATATATATATATATATATATATATTGTGAAATTGTTTGTCTCAGACGATAAATGAGGGCTTAGTAATATAAAAAGGTACTCAAATTTTATGGACTCGCATGCGATGCTGCGGTGTTTCACAGACTTTTAGACAGATGGAATTACTTCACTATGAAGCTTAAGTGAGAAGTGAAACAGGCGACAACTACTTCATTATGACGTTTTGGTTTCTCAGTAAGAAAGGGGAATGCTTCATCGCTTCATATTGCTTTGCCTTTCAGTTTGGGTTTGCAACGCAAGAGTGACGTTCCAACTGAGCTATTTGTTTTAAGCTGCCCAAAGAGAAGTTGTTTTGGAACACTGCTTTCACTCATACGAGAAAGATGTCCTTCCTACCTGAGTTGGATTTTTATTAGGATGGATTCCATACCTGTCATGTTGCGTTAATCAGAACTTTGCTATTTCTAATACAATAACCCAGGTTTTTTTCTGCAGATTGTATATTGATAATAGATGTAAAAGGCATCAAGTTGATTGACCTATCATCGGCACAAACTCTAAGAGGACACCACTGAGTAATGATGACAGTACTACTGATTTGTACACATCAATTTTTACCTTTAACGAAACATCATGCATATTTCAAAGTCTGTGATAAAAATTACCGAAGGCAGACCTACCCTCTCCAATCTTGCACTCAGTTTCCCTCAACATAAACAGTCGTATCAACAGCCGAGAGCGTTTACAGAAAGGCTAATGGACAATTCATTTATTCTATGTGGATGGTCATGCAGAAAGTTTTTTATGGATGAGAGAATTTTTTTTTATTCATCTCACCCCAAGCAAGGCATTCCACTGCCACTATTGCGCATGGGGCTAAATAGGGGAAGGTAAAGAGAAGGAGTGGTTAGACATAGGGAATGTCAGGAGGAAGTTGACAGATGAGTAAGGATAGCGAGGATGAGGGTTGGGCAGATGGGAAGAGTGTTTGATAGAATGTGAGCAGGTTAGTGTGTTAGGAGGTGTCTATTGACCTTACATTTAAACTCCTGGAGATTGTAGCCGTCGGGGAAGCAATCGTGTGAAAGAGAATTCCACAGTCGGGAAGTGCGAGGAAAGAAACTGTTGGAGTAGAAGTTACGGCTGCATTTTATCGGTTTCACTGTAAAAGGGTGGGATCTAGTTGCTAATCTAGTATCTAGTTCAAATTCTTTTTTAGGGGGCACCAGTGATCTAAGTTCATCGGAGCAGAAGCCGTGAAAGTATTTATAGAAGAGACACAGGGAAGCCACGTCGCGCCGGTGGGAGAGAGACTGCAGGCGGTCTGCTAAGTCGGTATCTATCACATTACAATTTGTTAACGATCCATTGCATATTCTCATGGGTGTAGGTTGCAAATGCTCAATTGTCTGCAAAGAGAAGGTCACAAATAATTTGTACAATCGTCTTAGTTCTTGCTTTAAAATGTTGTTGGTCGAACAACCCACTACTTGTACTAAACTTCAATCTCGCTTAAACAACCGTTACACCTGGAGCCAAATGGAACAATCCATAAGAGCAAAAAAACTATCAGTTGAACTCAAAAACTGGCAAAATTCGAAAAATGGTTCAGCCGAAATTTAATAACAAAGAAAAATCGAGAAAGCTTGTGGAATGTATAAATTTTGGGTTTTGTAAACGACATTTACAAATTTCTAATGAGGAATACAATATTGTATATTTGTCATCCCCAATCTTTCTTTGCTGGAATCAATTACGATTTTTGGCTCAGTAACCTACATAATAATATTAAGAATAAATGAAAAAATATATGGTAATAAATGATGTGAAGAAATCAAGTTAGTAAGTTAAAAAGAAAAGGAAGATGAAAAACGACAATTAGGTAAAATATATACACAGAAACAGAAATAGGAAATGTATGTAGATGAAAGAAAGAGATAAAAAATAAAACAGGCTTGCTGCCTGGATAAGTGATATATTAAAAATAGTTTGGAATAGAGAAACATAAATGATGCGATACATTATTTTTTAAATAAAAAGTAAAAGATAAGAGGATGAAGTAGAAAATATTCATGCATTCCTTTTTCCTGTTACGACTATGAAATTGCTTAAGAGATGGATGGGAAACGAAGATTAGATTGAACAAAGGATAGAATGCAAAGATGCTGGCTAAGAGTGAGAGAACGTATGCACGAGGTAATGGATTATCTTAAGAAGTATTTTAAACAAGTAAAATTTTGACACTTCCACTTTTGTGTCATTCACTTTCGAAATATCCACCATCAAATTGCTTCTCGGTGTCTAAGCAATCGGGTGACAAAATTTTTGAAACTTTCAAAAGAGAACCGTTAGCGAAATATTCGGAAACGTAAGACGCAGAAATCGCCTTTAGATGTAACAGGTGCTTCCTTAATGTGGGTGGTCTGAGATGAAAGGCTAATTTTCCAAGCATCCATACAGTGAGTACCAATCACACAGAGATGCTTTTCACACGCATATATGAACACAAATATACACATTCTATTACAAATATTTCTTCATACTTACACAAAATATTTAGACGTGGTTCCCGAGAAGCACAATACACATTTAGACACACTCTTTTGCGGTTACGCACAAAATAGATACATACACATATACTTCGCACACACATGCGCATACATACAGACACAAATAGACTAGGCAGATGATTGGCAAGTTCACTTCATTTCAATAGTATTGTGAACTCGATCCCAGTAGATGCTACACTAATGTGGCTTTGCACCAAAATAAGATCATTGTACTAAATAACCACATTATACACGCACAAAAATACTTTCATGCATACACCTCTGGCTTTCTTTATACCCTCCTCTCTCTCTCTCTCTCTCTCTATATATATATATATATATATATATATATATATAATATACCAACTGAGGAGAATCAACAGTTTTTGAATTCCGAGTTCTTCGGCACTTTTTTTTAAAATGTGCTCAATCGAACATATATCGTAGAGCATAATAGGTTTATAATTAATTTAAAAAATTTTTATGTTTCGATATTTTACCTCGTCATCAGGCAATGTTGACTCATTGTTATGAAAATGATTTACATTTCAATGTATAAAACAATAGGCTTGTTATTTGAAAAATTGATATGGATGGGAAGACAGCAAAGATTTATGTTTGTTTAATTTAACTGATCAGAATGAAGTTCAACCTTGAAATTTAAAAGTATAAGTTATATTTTGGAGAATACTGGTTTTCTTTTTTTCAATCTTAACGAGAAAGTGTCAGTCTATTGAGCCACCATCTAGATTGTTCTCTTCTGGTGCAATGTATTCATTTTTGTTACAAGATTATTGTCTTAACTGTATCCCAGTTATCATTAACAGTAAATTAGGCAAAAATTCCTCTCTTTATTTAAAAACATTTTCCGCATAATAATCCATTAATCAAGATTTTCAATAAAAAATACTCTAAAATTAAGTTATAGTTGTACGGATAATCTGGAAAAATTTTTAAAAATCATGATAATATTTTAAATAAAAGTTTAAACCTAATTGAAAGTAAGAATCATCCGAAAACTGAAATCAATCATTTGGATAGTAATAAAGGTAATTGTAGAAACCCTAAAGACTGTTCTTTAGAAAACAGGTTCCTTACAGAACCCAAAGTTTATCGATGTAATATTTCTTCTATGGAAAACCCTAGTCATATAAAAATTTATATTGGTAGTACTAGAAAATTTTAAAATTTTGAAAGTTCTACAGGCGGGAAGTGCGAGAAAAGAAGCTGTAGAAGAAGAAGTAGAGGCTACATGAATTGGAGCAAAAGCCATAAAATATTTGTAGAATAGACAGAGGGAAGTCACATCCCGTAGATGAGAAAGTGGCCGGAGTCGAGCTGCAGGTAGGAATCGATCGCATTACAGATTCTCCTTTATAGCCTGTCAATAACTATGAGATGAATAGCATGGGCGCCCGACCAGATATGGCAACAGTATTAAATGCACGGCCGGATGGTTGATTTGTATATGTGCAAGATGAACTCAAGCGGGAAAAACTTCCTGGCAGTGGATTTAGCAATTGATTCACTTATTTCGTTTACGTACTTTTGTTATTATCTAGTCGTTAAAGAGAACGTAACATGCTCCAATATCCTTCCTATTAGAGTGGCCTACCATGCTATGGATTGTTTGGATCTAAGAGGAAAACGGTATTTATTTTAGTGTTGTATTCTCAAATGACAGATCATTTGGTACTAAATTACAAAAAAAAAAGTTTGTCGCATTACAGAACTTTGATCAAACATAAGACAATTCTTTGATATTTTTACTCACTCGGTTAGTTATCATTTCTATAATTCGTTTTGGGGATTTTGCTATTTCCCCAGATTCTAACACTCGGAAATGCATGTATTCGTTGGAGTCTTTTCCGGTAGCCAAAGACATTTTTGTAACAAACTCTGTTTGTATAAAAAGGTTTGCCGCGAGTGCAAGTCGGTTAAGTTATAACATTATTTCTGGAATGTCAATATATTTCGAAAAAAAAAACCCAGGTTTCCATATCCGTTTTAAGTAAGAAAGCTTCCTTCCTTTTTTCTACAGTTTAACTTGGTCTTTATTAAATGGAATTAGGACGAGAAAGCAAGTGTAAAAACGGAAAACATACAGAATCAGTACAGACAAGCACACATAATGGCAATCATATGACAGCAATCCTCTCAAAAGTTTCTAAAGTATTTCTAATATTGTATGTTCATTCAATGCTTACCTCGGATAAATATCTGCACCCAACATATACTTTTCTAGATATTTAAGAAAAATTAGCATCTGAAGGTGCCCTAAAAGCAATAGAAATTAAATTGAAAGGGATTTTAACCAAAGAGTAATAATTGACATTTAAGAGAAAGAGGGGTAAAAGAAAATGAACGTATCAATTTCGCCACCTTATAAGTTTTATTGTTAAGAAAAGTCATGGGTCTAGAAATTTCACGGCATTGATCAAAAATCATTATTTTCTAATTCATTATTTCAAACATATTGCAGTATTTTGCAAAGGAAGTAAAGGGGTTTATGATATCAAATGAGTCATTGGTTGTTGAACAGACTTAAACAGTAGAAATGCAATGACCTTCTGCGGTATAATATTTTTAGCAATTTTCTGAAACAATTGTTTTTATTATTTTTGGAAGAGAGTAAAGCACGCCTGACATTCTGCCGATAACAGCCGGGAGTTGCCTAATTTCTCAGTTGTACCCTTCCCAAATCAGAGGTCAGCATTTTTTAGTTAAAAGTAGCACAGCCTCGGCAGCCTAACCCTAACCCTAACCCTAACCCAAACACCATTCTTTAATTTATTTTCCGAGACAAATTGCAATGACGCCATTTCTGGAATTCTAGTTGGCCAGTTTCAATAATAGACTACGGCAGAGTTAAGAGCGATTTTTTGTAAGATCATACATCATATGAGAGAATGTATTTTAATTTTTAAACTAATTTTCATTAACTATATTGTTGTTTTTCTGCTTAATAGTAAGAACTGTAGACATTAAATAATAGTTTATTAATTTTCAATCGTATTTCTAGTTCCTGTGGTACACTTTCTGTCATTTGTTATTACACTACCAGTTCATTCTGCTGTAACATTATTTTATAGCAATGATTAATGAGATCATCATACTAATCTAAGTTTAATAAATATACAAAGAGTGGGTACTGAAAGTCAAGAAAGGATTTAAATAATAGGAAAAAGTTATAACCTAAAATTCTTCTCAAATTCAGTGTATAATTATACATTTCTAGACAGAGAGACTGAACTCACGGTAAGGTTAACCAACGTTTTCATCACCAATTTCAAGTCTCAAAAGACACTTAAACAATGGTTTGTTGAAGCCTTAAATCTAATAATTGGTATTTTCTATTTAGTAGTTCCTTGACAGTGTATATATATATATATATATATATGCTAGTCTTTTAATAAGATTAACCGAGCATAGCATATGACAATTTCATTTAATCGTCATATTCTTCCGTGTTTTGTGTGTGTGTGTGTGTGTGTGTGTGTGTGTGTGTGTGTGTGTGTGTGTGTGTGTTCACTTTGTTCCATCGACGGTTGGTGTTCTTACTTTTCGTTTCATATATAGTCCGCCATATCCGATTCTAAAGTCCATACAAATTACTGAATTAAATAAAAGATAAGAGATAAGGCAAAAGAAAAGCTAACAGATATAGTAGAATGGTACCCAGTGGGTAACAAACGCCGCAAAAAAAAAAAAAACAGCAAGGAGATGGAGTGATGAAATAGTCTTTTGATGGTAAAACATAACAAGGAATGCTAGAGTCACGGTTGATATGAACAGATTAGGGAAAAATCTTTGTACAGCGATTGCCTCAGAATAGATGATGATTTGTGGTACAGTGGATATCGGCTCGGAACGAGAAGCTGGGGAGCCGAGTTCGAATTCCAGTTGAATCCATTGTATTCACTTACGCGCAAATACCCTTGGGAAAGGTATTAATCCGTCTCTTGCTTCCAGTTATGGGTTAGATAGCAGGATCGATTGGGTTCTATAGTATAGACTTGGTCGGCAACCAGTCTATCGCAGAAAGCAATGGCAACCTACTACGGAATAATCTTCTGCCCAGTCAGTCATGTCTCTTTCGAGACATGATCGCCCAAGCGTGTATCACGTATGGCACTTAACTGACTGACTGATGAATTGTATAACATCGTGAAATTAATTTCTGTGTTATGTAGTACTAAAATATATATATATATATATTATATTTAGCAGGAAGAAAAATAGATATTATAAGAAAGAATAGACTGCTACGAGTTTTAAATTTCTTTATTATATTACAGGCAGATATATGACAAAGAAGAGTAAGCTGCTGTCAATCAAATCAAATTTCTTGAGGTTTGCTTAATGCAACAAATTCTTTAGGAAGGCTAATGATTGCAGCAACTAAAACGTGATAAAGAAATTCAGTACAAGAAGGCTGACAGGGAAACATCGGGATATCGCAGTAAGGACATGTTGCTTCAGAAATTCGTAGAGAAATGAGACATTTTAATAATTTATTGCACAGCTTCATGAAAATGCATATTTCAGAAAAACACACAAACACGCACTTGGGTGCATACTGAACCATGAATGTAAGCACAATACTAGAGTGGCGGCAAGGTTTAATCATTTCAAAGTGGAATAGGCTAGATGTAACCGTAAGTTTTGTGCTAAGAGTTTATTTTCTCACACTTTTGGATTGTAGATTTCTTTTCTGGCTCCATGCTAACCAGCCAATATTGATCTTCAACATTTTAAATTCAATATCAATTGTTATCTACTGTCTTCGTGATTACTATTCTATTGTTCTCGCTGCTTAATAATTTCTCCTTTTTTTAACTCAGTAAGCCCTTGTGTCTTAGTGGCTTTATTGCTTTTCAAAATTATGGTTTTAAAAATACAAATCGGTGTAGATCTTTGTAATATTATGAACTTTAGCAAAATCGCTTCGGGAATTATTTCCTACACTTGACAAATGTGCCCTTCTACTAAACTTAGAGAAACAATGATTCGCAAATTAGGTCTACAAATCATTAGATCTTTTTGTGAAAGTTAGATTAGTACAGTGATACACCAATGATTAACACAATCAGAAACGAAAGCACAAATAAACATGATTTTCCAGAGAGGATTTTTAAACGTCATAATACGACAGACGCCTTTTCATGAAAGACAAAACTCACTACTTGATTTCTCATTCTCTTCTTTCTCTATTCCAATGTTCGTTGACAACCCATTTTTAAAAATCCAACTTTTATCCAAGCATGTACTAGTTTCATACGTAAAAAATACTAAAAAATGTTCTACATATTGTCTTTTATCTTTCTTTTGCTCTATCTGTCCATAAAGAATTTGAACGCATCGTAATTTGAAGCCTTTCCATTTTTATCTGCGGTTCAAGTTCCTTGATATCGAGCCAACAAATCTAACCCTGTCTTTCTTTCGCCTCCGTTTCTTCTACTTTTCATATATATATACATATTTTATCATTCCCCTAGATTTCTTTCTTGTTATCGCTGTGTATTTCCATCTTTGCTTCCTCTTTTTTCTCCCATTCTATCTCTTCCTTTTGCTAGTTTCATTATTAATATTATTATGCAGGTTTCTCGGTCAGAATGCGTAACTGATTTTTGTTAAAAAGAGCGATGAATTAAACAGATACTACATGCTCTTCCTATTTAAAAATAAGCTTAATGGGCGTGCACGCTCAAATAAGCAAAAAACTACCACAGATTTTTGGGTTAGAATGTTTACATCCTTAAGTTAAATGATGACGCTCAATTTATATACATGTGTGTGTGTGTATGTAAGTGCGTGTACGTGTGTGTGTCTACATTCATAGAATGGTTGTATTCAAATTTCTAGTATACTCTTTTCTAAGTAGGCCTGTCTGCTAGATTGGCAAAATAATCCCAGTTGCAGACTCTTGATCAGACATATCTGTTTTTGTTCAACACTAAAAGAGCCAATTTATGGCTTATACAGTAACACTTTTGAGCGGAACTAAGCTACAGTTTCTGGGAGAAAACGCACAATTTAATGCGATCGCCTATTTATAATAGCCTGCATGCTCAAAGTCTCGGGACTTCGTGCAAACACAACCATCATCCATCATCCGAATAAACCATTCGAACATTTTCGTCATCCAATTTCACTCACAATTCTTGGATCAATCCTTGGCATAGTTTTCAGACACTTCTCAACGGTGAAGTCTTCTCATGCGAACATTATCAAAAAGTCACATCTTTGATAAATCAACCATGATGAAATATAGTAATGTTTGCTAAGCAGATAATTATTACGATGCCCGGAGGGGAAATATATTACAAATCTTACATATTTACAGATATTACAGAGCAGAACATCACTATTTTAAACCGTTATTTTATGAAATCTTAGAAGAAAAGGAATTACTAATAAATTCAAAGGTTACAGTGAAAAGCGGCAACTAAAACAGCGTACATAGAATTCATAACAACAGAAGGTAAATAAATCTCATTACTAATTTTTATTAGTTTTAGTCTAATCTTATTTTGGGCGGATGTTATGAAAATTTTCACGTTGTTTTTACATTTTAAAATCATTAAAAACGGCCTAAATTGAAAACGAAAACTAAACTTCCAGTGGGATTTGAACTTTCAAATCGTATACTTGAGTAGCAATATTACTGAAACGACACTTTACTGATTAAGCTATAAAAAACCAACAAGTCAATATCAATTGCATTTCTTTCGATAGTTACATTTTTTATTATCCAAATTTTGGATTACCGGAATCTTATTAAATTGATTCTAAATACGAAGCAAGATGCTCATTATTCCGTTTTTATATCTTTTTTATATACTTAAAGATCTATTATATACTTTAAAATTTTCAAGATTTAACTCTTGATAGGTGTGATGATGGTGTTGACACGAAGTCAAGGACTCGAAAGGAAAAAGAAACACCGGAAATAACGCGACAGTCATTTACAGAGAGACTATTGTTATGTGTCTTCCTGCATCTATTGTAAAATAAATGATGGACAGAGAATGTGTCATTACAACTTTGACGAAATGAAGAATTTGATTTTATCCGTAAAATACATTTTACAGCAATTTCCTTACGTCACTATACTAGAATTTGTAAAACTCAATAAATAAGGGAGTTTAAATTTCGAGTTAGCATAGACACCTCAAATTGCTCCCCGAGTTGAGCCTCATAACACTAGTTTCAACACATGCATTAACAATACCTCTGTTGTTGATTGGTTATAGAATATTGCCTACTATGCAGAATAAAGTTTTCTATTTACTACCTTAAAAACACTTAGTCTTAAATATGATTTTTCGTATTTAATTGTGCTTCCTTATTTTATATCTGAAAATCTAAGCAGTTGTGATTTTGTAAGATACTGATATTATTGTATGGCTTGAATGATACACATAAAATAAAGACGATTTATAATCATTTAGTATTTAGATCATTTTATAGATGTAAAGCACATAATTTCATGGCTAGTAGTTTCTATAGCGTGCATCCATTAGTCGACAGATAACTACTATCTTACTCTAACAAACCACTAACCACTATCTTACTCTAACAAAAACATATTTAACAAATTCACTTCTATATTGAATGCATGTGCACTTACTTAATACTATCTATATTTGTTTTGTAGGGTTACCATTAGAAATTGCCATATGAGACTACTCACCATTTTATTAAACTTTAAGAAATAAATTTTTATCATTGGCATTATTATATAAAAATCTAAAAATTACATTCTCGGCATTGGCATTTTTAAAGAAATGGGTAACAATACGTAGCTATTTATATTACCCGAAATAAAACTGTTTAATGAAAGCACCTCAAAGGAAACACACAAATGCCATGTGCGCCGTGTGTTATAAAAATATGAAAATAATTGTTTCATTTAAACTTCATAAGTATAGTTATAAATTGTGATATTCTATCTCTAATCTTAAACGTTAGATTTTTGTTTTATCCTGAATTCAATACTTTCACCACTTAATTATCAACTGGGTCTAAGATGCTGAAGTCAACAAAATAAAAAGGGCTTAATCAGTTTTTATCTTATTTTAGCATTTTGAGAAAAACTATTTTAGGAGAAATGCTGACACCATGAAATGATTTGTATTTGACAATGAAACAAGAAGACAGAAAATAATCTAAAAATCTCTTCTTATCTGAAATAATCTCAGTGTATTGACTACGGAAAGTTCTTAAATAATAATATTATTATTCAAACAATATGAAGCATTTTCCATTAATCAGAGCCCCCCCCCACACACACACACACACAATAATACACATGTAAATACAGACGTGTTCAAAAGTATCAGCGTACACCCACATTTACAGATTCATATACAAGAGCACACTCACAGATTTACATGCACAAAGAATATGTACACACACATGGTAAAAATGTAAAGTACGTACATAAAAAACACAAAATGACGATTTTGGTTGTTCATCAGTGAATACTTCAGTTTCTGAGCATTATATGTTGTAGATTACGGCCAAATGACTCAAATTCTAGTATCGTCTGATCAACTGTAGATTGACCTTCATGAGCTAAGACAATTCGTCCTGGTCAGTCTCCAATGGTTGTCCGCTTCGAATATCACTAATTTTCAAACATGAATTTAGGTGAATCAATCATAAGCTACCGCACGGCCGGTAGGTCATCGTTTTTTCGAATCTAACCCTCCTAATTATATGTAAATTTGTATATTATTTAAAAATTTTGAGTTTCCTATTTCTTCTTCTTCTTCTTCTTCTATGTGCCCTGTCCCTTCAGGACGTAGGCGATCATGGCTCTCCACGTCTCCCTATCCCTTGTGGCTCTTAGTATGTTTGCTCCTGGCAACCCCCGTTCTGTCATCCACCTGATCAGGCCCTGCAAATATGTTATCCGCTGCCTTCCTCTGTCTCTCCTTCCTTCTATCTGTCCAGTCAGTATCAGGTTCTCCAGGCTCTCCTTCCTCATTGCATGTCTCAGGAACTTCAGTTGTCTCTTCCTGATGCTCAGCATCAATTTCCTTTTTGTTGCCATTCTTTCTAACACCTCGTCGTTGCTTATATACTCAGTCCTCGATATCCGTAGCATCCTTCTGTAGAACCACATTTCGGCCGCTTCCAGTTTTGTCCTCATTTTCGATGATATTGTCCAGCATTCACAGCAGTCTAGCACTCTTTTCTTCGTTTCTATTGAGATTTTCCTGTGTGTTAGTATTTTGCTCATCTTCTGGAACGCGTCCTTTGCCATGCCAATTCGCCTTTGGATCTCCGTGTCGCACTTTCCATCTCCTGTTAGAACACTTCCTAGGTACTTAAATTCTTGTACTTGTTTGATTCTGTTATCCCCCACCTGTATTTGGCATTTTGGGTTGTATCTTTTGCTGATGACCATGCACTCAGTTTTCTTAAAGTTTATTTGTAGTCCCTTCTTGTCACTCTCCACTGCTACTTTCTGTATGAGGTCTTGTAGTTTCCTTTCCGTGTCCGCAATAAGCACTGTATCGTCCGCATACCTTATGTTGTTCAAGTTGTGGCCTCCAATAACAAATCCTGGCGTGTCATCTAGGGTCCTCAAAATATTCTCGCTGTATAGCTTGAACAAATCCGGTGAAAAGACACATCCTTGTCTTACGCCTTTTTCTATCTTTGTGTATCTACTGAGGTCGTTACCTGTCCGTATGCAGGCCGTTTGCTGCCAGTAGAGATTCTTGATTATTCTTATGTCTTTGCCGAAAATGTCGAGGTTGCCTAGCATCTCCATCAATTCTTTGTGTCGTATTTTGTCGAATGCTTTCGCGTAATCAATGAAGCATAGGTACAAGTCTTTCTTCATTTGTAATGCCCTTTCAGAGAGCATCCTAATCATGAATATGGCGTTCATTGTTCCAGTGTCCTTAACAAACCCGCACTGTTCCTGCCCTATCTCTGGCCTGATTCTGCTTCTCGCTCTATTCATCAGGATTCTGACAATCAGTTTTGTAATTTGACTCATTAAGCTGATAGTTCTGTGTAGTTCGCACTCGTTTGCACCAGGTTTCTTCGGCAGCGCTACAAATATCGACTTGCATAGGTCGTCTGGTATTATTCCGCTGCTATAAATTTCGTTTATTATGTCGGTAATCTTTTCTATGCCATATTCTTCTAAGGCTGTCAGCAGCTTTATCACTATGCCATCTGGACCAGGTGCTTTGTTTCTGTTCATTTTGGCCATTGCAGCTTCCACTTCGGATTTTAGTATTTCCGGTCCAACCATCTCCTTGTGTATTCTCGGTTGTTCTCTCTTGTCGCGAAAGAGATCCTTTATGTATTCTTCCCATCGCTGGAGTATTTCCTCTTTCTCTAATATGATTGTCCCATCCTTGGATTTTATGCATCCTGCTGAGGAGCAGGTTTTTTGTCCTGTTCTCTTATCTCTTTATGCATCTCTGCTTTGTTGTTCCTGCTCAGTCTCTCTACTTCTGCACATTTGTTGTTGACCATTCCTCTTTGGCTAGTCTGCATTTGTTCCTTATCTCCCTGTGAAATTTTTTGTACTCTGCTCCGTGTCTTGGCGTTATTTTTTGTCTCCTTTGCATCATGTGGAGGATCTCTTCGGTCATCCACTCATTTTTTCTTCTGCGTCTGATTTCCTTTGGGGCTATGTTGTTCGCTGAGGTCACCATCGCTTCTTTTAGTGAATCCCATTTTGAGTATCCTTTTCCAATTTGTTCTTCATATTTCTTTCTCACGCTATTATTGTATTCTTTCTGCAGGGTGAAATCGTCCTCTAGTGTGTCGTATTGCAGCCTTGGTGATATGCTGGGCTTCTTCAGTCTTCGAAGTTTCACTTTTAGTTTGCAGATGACTGGGACGTGGTCACTTCCGCAGTCAGCACCTGGGTATGTTTTGCATTGGACTACTGCGTTCCTGAATCTCTTGTTTATAGTTATATAATCTATTTGGTTCTTCGTGTCACCTCCTGGACTTCTCCATGTCCATAAACGTCGTGGGTGTTCTTGGAACCAGGTATTAGTAATGACCTGGTTATTGGCTGAGCATCATTGGATCCATTTTTCTCCTCTTTCGTTGCGCTCTCCTAGTCCGAAGTTGCCGTTCGTGTCTCCTTCTCTATCTTTACTTACCTTTGCATTTAAGTCCCCCATTATTATCCTAACTTCTTGGCTTTTGCACTGAGCCTTAGCACTGTCCAGTACTGAATAGAAAGATTCTATTTCGTCCTCCGAGCTTTGAGTTGTTGGCGCATAAACTACTATAATAGCTATATTGAGGGGCCTTCCACGCAGTTTAGCCAAGAGGACTCTCTCTGACAGTTGCCAGTATCCAAGTATACATCTCTTCAATTGTTTGTTTAGTATTAAAGCGACCCCTTTTTCGTGTTTTTTACCTCCTGCATATATTATCCTGTGGGTGTCGCTACTGAAATCTCCGTTATTAGGCCATCTTGTTTCACATATGCCTAGGATGCTGATATTCAGTCTGTTCATCTGCTGTTTGACATTCTCTAGTTGTCCACAGTTCAGTGTCCTGACGTTCCATGTTCCTATAGTGAGTTTGTCTTTGATACGCACAGTTGCAGGATAACGGTCCAGAGACACCTGTTGCTCATGTCGTTCTTTCCCGAGGGACAAATTTTGGAGTAAAATGTCCCCTTTACGCCGTTGGTGCTAACAGTCGCCGGATGACGGTCAGGTGGCACCTGTTGCCCATGCCGGTCCTTACCGAGCGAGGAGTTGCTTCCTTGGGAAGTAACCCCCTTCACGCTGTTGGCTTTGATATATTTGTTGTAACTATCCATGACTGAGCGGAGGTAGATAGTGGAGTGGTATCCCGTTGCCTTCTCCACGATGGTTTATTGAGACATCACCTCTAGTTAGCTGGCCGTTGATTCTTTGAAAGTTCTTCCGTCCTTTGTAGGTTTATATTTTTTGGACCTACAGGGATGCTAACGTCCCAATTAAATATACATATAATTGATGTAAAAAAAAAAAAAAAAACTGTTAAAATTTTTAACTTTTTATTGAGCATCGGGGTAAAAATGAATAAATGTGATTTTCACGTCATTTGCTTCAAGCTACCAACCAATGAATCTGCATGCTAGATTTAACTTTAGAACGTGTCTCTTTGACGGCAAAATTTCGCTTCTGGTGATCTGGATATTTTTGATAATTATAGCTGTGATCGCAAATTATCACTCAATTGTCACTGGTGGAAATTCACCCGAAATACTCAGAAGTTGAGAGCAAAGTTGAGGATAGTCCATACCTCAGTTAGAATTCATCTAGTAATAACTCGGAAAAGAGAAGAAAATTAAAAAGAATATTTTCTACGATTTGACAGAGGATTAGCAACTTGCACAGTTTTATACTTACTGTATCGTATGTATCTTGCGAAGGAAAATGTTTTGTGCTTTATCAGAAACGTAGCATTTTACAGGTTGAAAGGCCTTGTTACGACGTTTTTAAGTTTGTGGTTTAAAGTGGATATTTATTTTGTCACAACCTGATACAAGACTTAAAGAACGATGTGTGAACATTTCAACGCTTTGTCTGTAATAAAAGTAAAGAAAAACCGCAGAGAATTCTTCTACTGTGATTTTGCCAAACACAGCTTCACCGGCCGGCAAAATTTTTTATCGAAAATGAATTGCATAAAAATCAGCAGAATCTCATAGAAACCGGTGGGCTTTTAAGATAAGCAAATAACATTAATAGAATTCTAAAACAAGTTTGTGTTTGAAGACTCACAGCTTTGATTGTTACCATTTGGGAGTCTAATGAGGGCGATGCCGGCTTTTCTTTTTTGCTTGTCGTTCGAGTAAAGAAAATTTCGAAATGTCAATATTTTCTTACGATCCGAAAGTATAAAAAAAATTCTGATCGCCGCCTTCTATCACATCAAATTTGTTTCTTGCCCCCTTTTTTCATTCTTTTGATGTTTCATGCTTTCATGTATGTTGGTTGTTTTTTCATTTTTTCTTTTTAATTTTATTTTCCTCCTTCTTGAAATCTCTTTACTTTTATTCTTCCTTTCCTTCTTTTCACATTTTTTCCATTGAATATCTTGATTTCTTGCTTCATTCGCTTTATTTGTTTCGTTAGGTTTTAATTTTCTGTTCGTTTCACCTGATTTTTTGTTTTTCTAACTGGTAACTTTCTTTACTTTTTTGCCATCTTTGTCATTTTACCTTCCTTACTTTGTTTCTTCCTTCTTTCTTTCCTTTCTTCCATACATTAATTTTTTTGTTTTAACCTACAGTCTTTGTTTTCATGATGGAAGATAAACTCCTGTCATTCCTAGAATGATACAAGGACATCACGTCATTAAAAAGAGAGTAAGATAAAAATATGCTTTTAAGTTATAAAGAAAGTAAGAAACATACATATAAAAGGCAAATAAATCGAGAGATTAATACATATATGATTAGAGCCACACGGTAACAAATTATGAGGGAAAAATAAATAAAAAGAAAGTGAAAGATATATATACTGGAATGGAAAGTTTAGGGCGTTCACATATAACTTTATACAAAGAGAGAGAGAAGAGAGAGGGTCCGAGATGTAACAATAAATGCAAAATGAAAGCTTTTTCAAGTACCCAAAATGAAATACACCTGTTTTAATGTTTCATGTGTAGCATTGAAATTTGGCTTCTTTTTTTTTTAATTTTTGGAAAGTTAGTCAGTTTAGTAAAAACGTGGTAGTTTAGATGATGTAGATGTGAACTAATGACGACCATCGAAATATTTGTGTGGTGATCCTACTCATTTTATCTATGCTATAATGTGTTATGCAGTGACGTTTTTAATAGAGTTCCCCCCAAGCAAGGCAGTGAAGCCACTAAGACACAAGGGGTTTCTGGGTATGGAAAAACTAGATAACAAAAATATTAGTAAGGAGCGAAAACAATACAAGTGTAATCAGGAAAACAGTAGATAGTGATTGAGATTGCATTCACAATTTTGAAGAATAAAGTTGACTGGAAATTATGGAGCCTGAAGTAAGTTCCACAAACAAATAGTATCAGAAAATAAACTGTTCGCATAGAACTTACGGTTACATCTAGCCAACTCGAATGTAAATTCATGAAACCTCGTCGCCAGTATAGTATTGGCTTAAATTCATAAAGTCTAGTCACCATAATGAAAAGCTCACTCGAACAAGTGCCATGCAACTGAAATGTAGTTATACAGTAGGGTGCTGCGGATATCATGGTTTGAGTATATGAACAATAATGAGTTTTTGGAGAGGATGGAAATGAAAACGAAATTAATACAGGAAGCACCCTGCCTAAGATAGCTAAGATTCCTGGGAGATGTAATGAGAAAGGGATGCCTGGAGAATCTGATACTCACAGGTCAGATAGAGGGAAAGAGAGACAGGGGAAAGCAGCGTGTAACATACTTGATGGGCTATGTCATCGCCGCAAGTGGATGCCATAGCGGAGTTTAATGGTGGGTAACAGGAGAAAGCGAGCTAAAAGTCCCTACGGATAGGAAGACGTGGAAGGCCATGATCGTCTACGTCCTGAAGGGACATGGCACATAGAAGAAGAATATAAAATGCATTGCATACCGAAAATTTTAAACCTTCATTAATCTTAGCCTCATTAAATTCTTTTATGTGACAATTTTAAATAATACAGCTAAAAAATATAATATAAAGCGATCTTTTTAAATGAAGTTAAAACTAAACACTCATAGAACAATCTATCATTAACACAGAATAATGTATGCAATAAGAGGAAGATTGTGCAACAAAAACATTACGACAAATCAAGTTCTAAATTGCGAACAAGCGTATCTACAGGGACTTGGTCTCAAATTCTCACGTCGGAGATTTATCATGTGTTCATAATAATCGAAATCCACGGTTTGTCGCAAATTGTACTATGCTTTCTTGCATTGGTTATGTAATTAAAGTACTTATTAATAGAACACGTGCCATAATAAGCGTAATTTGACACGGAATTCAGAAGCAGACAATTGTGTCTAATATCCATGTTATTTATATGTGTACAAAATAGTGTCGATTATTTGGTTTAAGTTTGTAGTTTGCTCGCGCTTTTTTTTAATCGTTACAATTGTGCTTTCAATGGGGCGCGAGGCCTTTCGAAGGAAAAAAACAGAAGATCTTTTCTTGTGACTTGTTGTTAATACATCAACAAAAACGAAAAGAAAATGCCTTAGGGTGAAGTAATCTGATCGGCTACTGAACGGTTGAGAGATATAGGAGGAAAGAACTTGTCAAAACGATTTTTTTAATGTATACATATTGAAAAAGTCTAAAACTTAGTTTTGCTAGAAGAGGACAAAAATATTGTGTTACGCGAATTTTTCATGAGGATGGGCACCCCAGCCTTAAAAATAGTATAAAAACTCTGGTTTAATTCTGACATCTACTTTGTTTCCATTGTCAAACCCTGGAACCAGTGCGAAATACGTAACTATTTCAGTTAAGAGCAGATTCCCAGTCATTTATGAAGCATAATTTGGCCTGGCACAAAGCAAAATATTTTATAAAGCGCTTTTGATCCAACTGTCCAAGCAAAAAGTGTCAAACTTGAAATATGTAATTGTATTGCCTACTAGTAAACATATACATTAAGTGGGAGCAAATAAAAAGAAATAATTTAAAAAGAAATTAAAAAGAAACTGCAAAGAAATATGAATTTTAAAGTTCAGAAAAAGATGCAATCCTTTGTCGGTAAAACATAATATAGTATTTTTTAATGTGCTAAACTATGGTCTTGAAATTGACATATAGAATAACGTTCGGTTCATTGATATTGACATGCTCAAGAAAAGCTGAAGAAAAGCTGAATTCCAATTCAGGAAGTCACAACGGGAATAGTCCAGAGTGACACATGTTAGCCGGCCATGCAACGTAACAGATAAGATACGTGGAGTTGTATTTCGCATAAAATAGAGTATGAATTAACTTTTTGTAATCGGTTCAATGCAAAACTTTCTTTGGAAAAACAAAAAAATCGTAAATTTAAATGTATTTGCTTATTTTTCGTATTATTGATTTAATAACAGTGAACTCCCTAGCCATCAAGTGATGGCAAGTCACCCAAGTCTTCTTCTTCATGTGCCGTGTCCCTTCAGGACGTAGGCGATCATGGACATCCACTTGGCTCTGTCTTCTGTCGCTCTCAAAATTCTTCCTTTTGGTATCTCTCCCAAGCCCCGCTCTGCCATCCATTTACTCAGGCCTATCAAGTAGGTCTCACACGTCTTTCCCCTGTCTCTCTATCCCTCTACCCATCCTGTGAGTATTAAATTCTCCAGGCCGTCCTTCCTCATTACACATCCCAGAAACCCCATCTGTCTCTTCCTTATGTTAATTATGAGTTTTCTCCTCATCCCCATTCTCTCCAACACCTCGTCGTTAGTCACGTGCTGAGTCCATGGTATCTTTAGCCTCCTTCTGTAAAATCACATTTCTTCTGCCTCTAGCCTCTCCTTTATCCTTGAGGAGATTGTCAAACATCACTGCCATACAGAAGGACAGACATCACATAGCAATCCAGCACTCTCTTCTTAGTTTCCAATGAGATTTTCCTGTCTTTCAGTACTCTGCTTAGCTTTTAAAATGTATCTTTGGTCAAGCCAATGTGTCTTTGGGTCTCGACATCGCACTTTCCATCCTCTGTCAGCACGCATTCCAGGCATTTAACTTTCTTTACTTGTTTTATTTTAGTTTCTCTGACCTGTAGTTGGCATTTTCGGGTCTTCTTTTGCTGATGACCATGCATTTCCTTGAAGTTTATGGTTAGTTATTTTCATCTCACTTTCTCTTTCTTGCCTTTTATAGGAAGGCCTGTATTTTCCTTTCCGTGTCTGTTATCAGCACTGTGTCATCTGCGTATCTTACATTGTTGAGAGTGTGGCCGCCATTGACGAATCCTGACATGGGTTTTATTTCTCTGAGAATTGTTTCGCTGTATAAGGTGAATAGATCCGGTGCGAAAACACATCCTTGTATTAATCCCCTTTCTATTTTGTATATCTGCTGATCTTATCCTAACCGTACGCAAGCGGTTTGCTGCCAATATATATTCTTGATTATCCTAACATCTTTTCCCAAAATGTCGAGGTTGTCGAGCATCTCTATAAAGTCATTGTGGCGTACTTTGTCAAATGCCTTTGCGTTCTATGAAGTACAGATAGAGATTTTTAATGCTCTTTCAGATAGCATTATGAGCATAAATATCGCATTCCTTGTTCCGGTATTTTTAACAAAGCCACACTGTTATTGTCCTAATTCTGGACCAATTCTGCTGCTCGCTCTTTTCATCAGAATCCGGATGAGGAGTTTTGTTATGTGGCTCATTAAGCTGATTGTTCGGTGGAGTTCACATTCCTTTGCACCTGGCTTTTTAGGTAGTGCTATAAAAATTGATCTGCTTAGGTCCTCCGGTATATTGTCGCTGTTGTAGATTTTGTTTATTATTTCTGTGAGCCTGTCTATGACAAAGTTTTCTAAGGGCATCAACATCTCTATTATAATTTCATCAGGTTCTTCTGCTTTATTTCTGTTCAATTTGGCCATTGCCGATTTCACTTCGGCCTTTAATATTTCCGGTCTATCCGTATTTTTGTGCATTGTCGGTTACTCTCTCTTGTTGCGGAGTAGATCATCAATATACTCATCCTATCTCTTAAGTATTTTTTCTTTCCAGTTTCTTTAATAAATATAAATACAAGGGTCACTTCTATATCTTTCAACAGAAATGTTTAAATATTATAATCACATCGAATGAGTGTCTCTTTACATAAGATAACCATCGGTAGTAAATTGGGTAAAAGCATGTAATCACCTTTCTTAGTATCCTCGTATACAGTATATATATATATATATATATATATATGTGTGTGTGTGTGTGTAGATATAGATATATATCGGAATGTGACAAGATGATAGAATAAAGAAAAAGAACAAATATGAAAAGTATCTCAGTCTAACATGTTTTATTTCACTATTATTAAACTTCTTCAGCGACCGAGAGAAAAATGTAAAAAACGTGAAACAGTATACAGCATTTATATGTGTGTCTGCGTATCCGCGTGCGTACAATAACGTACAGTAATAGAAAATTAAAGTTTTAAAATAAAAATTTCTAATACAGATTAAAACATGATAAAATTTGAAATCCCAAGAAAATTTTATAACAAGAAAGGTTTATTACTAAAGTCTTCATCATCCAAAGTTAGAAAATAAAATTTTGAATATGCATGTAAATGAAATTATAATTTATACAGAATATCAAGGATATGTATACATGCCACATTTTAATTGCGGCTACACATCTACGACAACGGGATTTCACTAATTTGTCATATTGATCAAGCGTGATGATATACAGGACTGCTGTATTTTCTGCTACAAAACAATCACTTGTTGGTTCACAGGTTGTTGCTAACAATGTCAACAATGATCCTGCATTCACAGTTTCATAACTTAGAAAATAATGCTGTAGGCGAATAATGAACATTTGCTTACATTGCAATGTCATATTTCTTTGAAAACTATTGTATTTTGACATATACTATAATATTGCCATTGGAATCCAATGTTAAGGACACATTGAGTTTGCTAACTTAAAATAACGGAATACCAAACAATTTAAAACCGAACTCACTAGAAATAGCTGATATCGACATTTTAATTTTCAACAATGGTAAATGCATAGAGAAATTTCAGCTTCACTTTGTTTTCTATTATTAGTAGTAGTAGTAGTATTGTGGATGATGATGATGCATTTTTCTGTTTCTCTTTCTTTCTGTTTTTTGTCATTTCATTATTTTTCTTTTATATATTTATCATTGTAATCTTTCTTTCAGGTTGTCCTCCTATCGGCTTTTCTGCCATTTAACTTTCCTTTTAGTCTCTTTCTTTCAGTCCTCCTTTCATCCTACTTTTATTTTTTTAGATTGAAAGATTAAATCTTTATTTCTTCCAGTTTTTCTTTTGTTTGTCTTTCAATCACGTGTTCCCTTTGCTTTTATTTCTCTGTTTCTTTATTTAAGTCTTGCTTTCAGTTGTTTTATCCTAGTCTTTGTTCACTTTCCTCTTTGTTTTTTTTATTTCTCGGTTATTTATTTATATTTCCATTTATGTTTTCTTCCCGATTTCTTTTTCCTCAGCCTGGGGTTTGTACATGAGGGTTTTTTTTTTCAGTGAACCAAGTAAAAAATGTTTAATAACAGAAATATTCTATAGATATATATCTATATATATGTATATATATCTGCTATCTCATTTTTATAATGCCTTATATAGGTAAGAAAGGAGTAATTGTTATTTAAAGCTTTCATGCAATATTGTATTAAAACGAGATCTTCCGAGCCAGAGGTAGTATTTACTTCAGGGTGGAGTATTCTTTTTCATACCTTCTACGTTACGATAGGTAACACCACAGAGAATTTATCATGAAATACCTTTTGGTTGGAAAGATTTATCTCATTAAATAAGTAGGTAGAACGGTAGGAAGTACAGAAGCTTATCAACGCCCGCACTGTTTTGTATATGTGATTTTATCTGTTAAATTCAAGGCAGATAAAATGTTTTCAAAGTAAACGTTCTTTTTGCTGTTAAAGAGGTTCTGAAGGAAGCAGATCTGTTTTTTTTTTCAACAATACTGATAATATTTATTATTGCTTGACTTCACTAACGAATATTTTCGATGGTCTTCTACGTCTGTTGCATGCTAAAGTGATGTTATCACTCAGTGCACTCTTAAAATGGTACCGAGATAACGTTGATTGAAGTGTCACCAAAAAGAGTAATAATAAGCCAAAAATGATAAGAATGATCAAAAGAAAACACGGAGACAAACTGAAAGAGAGGCAGAAAAGTAGGTATATTCCGACATTTCGGAAAATAAGTCGATTATATAGCAGGTAAACAACATTGACATGACTACGCAGAGAGAACATATAGAGAATCTATTATATAACGGCCAAGATAGTTAAATACATAGCAGCAAATGTACTCTCTTGATCATATCATCAGTTATATATAAATTATCACATGAAGAATACAAAAATATGCACGATTGATTAGAAATAATAATGCGCTTAGAATTGTGCAAGAGACTGCATAATGTGCATTTGAGTCAATGGTATAAGAATTTGTTCTAAAATTGAAACATAAAACCCTTTAAGAGATTGACATTCAAATGGATCATTCAATTCAGGCCGGGAGACTGAATCTGATAATTGTAAACGAGAACATGCCAGACATGGATTTAATTGCTCTGATAAACCAGAGAAAACCTAATTTTCTATTACTCTATAGTGAGAACGTTATTGTCTTTGTATTTCAGTAAAAATGGAAATAAAAATCTTTTATAATTTATAAGTCTTTGCAATATATTTTTAAAATTTACTTTACTGGATGACTACTTCTTCTCCGAATAAAATTTATCCTTCTCTTTCTATTTGTATTCCGTACTCTCAGTCACTTTTTGGTTGTCAAAAACACATTTTTTCTCGTAAATATCAAGTTGTTTTCTCTTCTTTTTCTTTTATAATAATAATAATAATAATAATAATAATAATAATAATTTGCTATCTCATTTCACGTCCTACCTAACGTGATACTAGTCTCTATTTGTGGCTACCAATGAATCTCACATGTGCTAATGTGCCTGAATGCCTTGCGCAGCTGCTACCCACCTAGACAGGCGAAAAATCAGTCTATTTAAATTCGGACCTTTCTACTGCTATAAACATCTTCCAATATATGCTTATTTTCATTTTTCCCATCTATATTTCTCTCTCTTCAGCTCTAATTTAATGTCTTCATTTCTCCGTTAATGTATTTCTCAATTGTTATACTTCTTAAACGGTGATTCTCTCCGATAAAACATTTATCATACTTTTTAGATTTTCCTGTTTTTCTTCTTATTATCAATTTCACATTACAGTCAATAATTTAATAAAGTTAATTTAATAATGACATAATAAATGCATCATTTGTAGATAAGATATTGAAGTTGCAAACCATATCATAAGTTAAAGAAAATGCAGGAGAAACAATGATACTTTTGAATTGAGCAAACACTTGTGTTCAACATCTCATTGAAGCATAAAAAATGTATCTAGTTGTCATAAACAGAGTGTTTGTCAAATCGTAGATATGGCTGATCCAGCAAATCACAGGGTGAATACAAAAGAAATTAAACATTTTGAAAAAAATACCAGAAACATTGCTCATGAACTGGGTAAACTGCTGAACATGACATTTAGGATGATGCCCATAATAACCTGCACATTCCTAACTATGCCAAAAACACAGGAAAGCAGACTTGCTGAAGCAGAAATGCAGAGCAGAATAGTGACTGATCTGGCCAGAATTTTACAGTCTTTGAAAATATTGATAAAGGTGTTGGAGACTTTCTGTCATTCAATATCCAGGGATATCTACCAGCCATTTTATATGAACATGCAAGTATTGCTTATGAAAGTGTAATTTGGCAATGTTTGCACAAAAGAAGAATGTTAGTAAAATTATTAAGAAAAATTTCCTTTATATATATATATATATATATATATATATGTGTGTGTGTGTGTGTGCCTGTGTTTGTGTGTGGGTGTGGGTGTGCGCGCGCCCGTGTATAGATAGATAGATAGATAGAAAGATAGATAGATAGATAGATAGATTTTCTGAAAGGCGTTGATTAGTTCGGACTCAAACCTCTAAACTTCCAAACATCAGATCAAATAACTAAACATCATATTTATTTTTTGAAGTCTTCCTTGGTCGGGCCGAGCACTTTCAGCGTCTCTCATTATATATATATATATATATATATGTGTGTGTGTGTGTATGAGTTAGTAAATATACGATTCAGCGAAAAAAGACCCACTCTAAACACGAAACACCAAAGTCTTTTCAAAATAAACGAAATGCCCCTCCAGATGCTGTCATCTTATGTTACACCCTACTTAAACGACAAATCCGGAGACAGAGATCTACCGCCATTTTTGAGAATATGAAACAATGGCACCTTTGATTAGCTTAGTCTATGTGAGCGTAAGCTGTAGACAAGTAAATAACAACTGAACCGAGTCTCGTCTCTCCATTTTTTTTTACTACAGTCTTCATAATTCTCATCATCGTCCTGATCAGCATCATCCTCCTTGTTAATAACCAACAATAAGCTTTCTTTTTGTGTCGGAAAATACGAAAAATCTATATGATTGCGTCAGACAAACTCGACAGCGCAGAGACACTGAGAACTATGCAAATAATTTGAGTTTATTATCTGGACAAAGCGTATTTCTAAACATGATTGTCTAATTTTTTTGTTTTTAAGAAGATTCAACTTCATTATAGTTTTGAAAATTAGAAATGTCTGCGCGCTCATAAGTATAACTGTGCCAGAAGGTCGCAGATCGAAGATGAATGTGAACAATAATATTTTTGAAAATGCCAGAATCTTGAGTTTTTAGGAAGGTTTAGTTAAGGTTATACCTATAAGTTTGACTTCAATTTCAGCGTTTACTACGCTAAACGCAAATCCACGTTTTCCAGTTCCGACTAAGTTCGTTACGTTCACTTTCGCACAAATAACCTTGGGAAACATTTGATCTCTTTTTCACTACTGCTATGGGTGAAATATCAGGTTTGAGGGGTGGCACTAGTATTGATTGACAACCAGTCTAGGAGAGGAGAAGGAAAAGTGTACATATCAATCTGAGGAGGAAGTTTAGAGTTTTCGATACACATTTTGCACCATTTCTTTGTTATCAGTTTTTCCAAAATGTTTAGTTGGTTTCACACAAACCTCCACCACTATAATCAAATTGTTTGCGTGGGTAGTCTAGCGATTCTAAACTACCAGGCACTCTTTTTTCAAGTAATCCACGGACGAGGCCACTATATTTATAAACCGTTGTTCATTGGTTTGTAATGAACAAAATATACTACGCTACGTTTTTAAATCATATGTAATGAAATTTTGTTTAAATTTTGGAGCATCTTTTAAAGAAAATTTTCACAGCTTGTTTCTAACTTTCTTTGCTCATATCCCATGTATTTAGCATAAATTTAGATTTAGAAGTCCTTTTTTTAATATATGAATCCTCAAAAGTGTTTTCACCAATGATTTTCTATTATTTCATGCTTCTACTTTTATCTCAACCTTTGTCTGTGTCTTATTCTTTGATAGGTAGAAAGCGGGTAACTGTTGTACATATAACAGAATAAACATTTATTTTATCTTAGCCGAGACATTAGTGTTAAAGCTTTCGTAATAGCAAACAAGAGTTTTGTGTTAATTAAGCCAATGGCAAGAATATAAAGAATTCTTCAGTCTTTTGGAATCAAGGTACTCCATTAAAATGTTTGTTGAATGAAACTTCAGCTGTTGATTGTGTCTTGTTCGTATGTTGATTGGATTTTTTTTATTTTAACTTATTTAAATATTTCATTTTTCAGTCTTCTTGTGTCGTTTTTGTGTGGTTCCTGTGATGTCTGCGCACTTATTTCATAGACCAAATGACTGGCAATTATTTAACTAAATGAAAATAACCAAGCACAATCGCTTCCATATTTATAAAGGCCATAAGGGCAATCGAATGTAACAATATGTTTTTATGTAACACAAATGTACACCACATAGATATAGACAGTTTAATCATCTACAGAGGGTGTAATTGGTAAATTGTTGCCATTTTATATTTTAATTTTGCACATGCGCTTTGTTTGTTATTGATTTTGTCAACTGCACAGTATAGTAGGGTCAGTTGGGCACTGTCTGTGAGAAAAAAAAAGCACCACGACGCAATTTAGTACACTAGAAAATTAGAAACGGCATGCTGTACTGTTTGGAATTTGCATCGGAAGCTCCCATACGATCATTTTTGGATATTTGTGTGTTAATCTGAAAACAGTGCAAAGGATTCGAAAGAAGTTAGATGAGTCTAATGCTGATTATGAAGGTAGGGCAGTTCGGAAAACTCACTTTGATCTTTCTGATGAGAAAAAAACTCCCGGTGAGGGTCTCAGATTCAACACTTGAGGAGATAGTACTGCCCTGGGTCAAGACGATGGCTGCTGAAAGACCTTATGTCAGGCAACTGAACTCTGCTTCATGCCACACAAGTAGGAGAACCCAGTCATGGCTGTCAGACAATTTCTGCGACCGCATCACCCCTTACATTTGGTCACAAACTGTCTAGACTGCAAAGAAGTGGTGAAATATAGATGTCATTCTTCAAAATCACCCGGCAATGTCTGATGCATTTAAATTCCGAGATCTTGTCTCAATTTCCATATTGGCCAAATCTGTCCTCTACCAATTACCACTTCCTTTGGTTTGAGATGCCTTTACGTGCAAGCAGATGTACGTCAATGCGAACTAGGTAAAATATGCCTTCCAGCAGTTTGTAAATTCCCATGACTTTAGTTTTTCTTAAGATGACATAAATTATTGCCGAATTATTGGCAACATTAATTTGATTTTAATTTACTTTCACTAAATGTACCCTCTTTGAGACAGAAATCTCGCTTCAAAATGGGTATTTATTTTGTTACAAGCTGAAATGTATTACATAAATTCATTAATATTTTACAATACAAATGCATTAAAGCTTTTTATGGGTATGCTTTGAAAGCTCGGAAGAAAGATTAAGACAATCTATCATGCAAATGCATTGCTAATGATTTGACTATGTAAAATTAAGGAGAGGGGTGTTGTCAGTGATCTGAAATTTAGGTTAGTATTTATGAAAGATTGAAGAGTAATATATCTATATTAACTTATGATTGTTATTGCTGTTGTTGTCCCTGCTGCTGCTGCTATTTTCGTCTTCATTTTTTGCGCTTAAGGTTTAAGGCGTGTAATAATTTCTCCTCGAACTTCTACTTCAAACTATTACAGCTCTTTTTTATCATTGTTTTTTATTATTATTATTAATCTGTCGAGTTTATCTTTCTTTTGCTTTTCTTTTTGTTCCTGATGACTTTCCTCTTGAAACAACAAAGACTGACATTGTTGTGATTTCTCCTTCTCCTCCTTCACTTCTTCTTGTAACAAAATAAAGATGATGTAATTTTCAACGATTAGCGTTGCTATTTCTGCGAATTATTAACCACCTTTGTCGACTACGAGTCTAAGAAATCCCAAAATAAAGAAATTTCTCAGGCAATATCTTCTTAGCTTCTTTAAGGTTATTAAGGTAAAGATATGAAATGATGAGGTCATTTTTAAAAAGCACGATGCACAACGTGATTGTCTAGTAGAGAGTTGATGTTTTAAGTTGGCTCAGATAGCAAGGATTTCAGGCTCTCAGTCCCAGATAAACTCATAAAAACTTGGATATATACAAGTCTAAGATACATTATTGTTTTAGCAACATATTTTAAATCATATTAAATAATATTTTGCTTCTGCGATTCTTTTAACCATAATGTGAAAAATGAAGAATCAATGGGAATTGATTCTTCTTCGGAAATAAAACAAACTGCAGTTCAAAATGTGTGCTTCCACTCATCAAAATTGACTGCATATATTAATCAATTAAAGTCGATCTATGTTCACACTTAACATTCTCTGTTTTTTAAATGTTTTCGCATATAAATACATTCTGTCAAAAAACAGAAATTAATTATCGAGGAAAAGATTTTAAGACAACAAATTTAATCCGGGAAGCCTTTGTAAAAGTCATCGCCATTCCCACTTTAGATGTGCAAATATATTTTAATTAACTGCTTGATGTCATGCGAGATTTTCCTTTGATAAAGATTAGTAAACATTTTAATTTTAACATTTTATAAAATTTTAATTTTTTCTGTTTCATATATTGCATATATTATATTTTTTCACAGACTTTGATATATTACGAAAACTTATTATTTTATATAATAATAATAATAATAATAATAATAATAATAATAATAATAATAATAATAATAATAATAATAATAATCTATCCTCGTTCTTAAACAGGAATAGACAGATTCGCATATTACCCAGTGCACACTCCTCCCTAGTTTTTGAACAGGAGTAGAGATTTATCCGTGTTTTGTGCTGTTCCTGCTAAAGTATACTTCAACTCTATATTTCTAACATATCCACCTAAAACTTTGAACTATTATTACTGAATTATTTTTCTTTTCTCAATAGGAATAAATAAGTTCGCTATTCATCCGGTTCACATTTCTCCCCGGTTTTTTAACAGTAGAGGTTTATCCGTTGTTTCTTGTTTGTGAGTGGGTTTTCAGTTTTTTCTTAATCCTTTTTCTTGTATAACCTTCTACCTTGAATGAATTTTTGGCCTCGTACAGGGTGAATATAACTGAAAAGAAAAAAGTTTTGTCTGTAGCAATTCGATGGCACTACGGTTCATTTTTAATTTACTTCATTGTAGTGACATTAGTATAAAAATTTCAGAAAAAATGGTAGAAATCTCATCGCAGCTTGGGTAGATTACCGTAAAGCCTTTAGTAGTGTGTCGCCTTCTTGGATTCTTAAGGCCTTTGAAATATACAAAATCTCCTTGGTGATAGTAAATTTACTTGAATATAGAATGGAACTGTGAAAAACAACATTATACTGAAATCACACCAAAAGCACTGTCATTTCAAATCGCCTGAATATCCGACGAAGAAACTGTGAAAATGTGAACGCGTCATAAACAAGTTGCATCTCATACAGAGAAAACATTTCTTTTAGTCTCCCTAACCCATCACAAAATTTCAGGCTGTGGATTTAGTAAGTAGCAAAAACTTCAAATACCTCGGAGTTTCGATCAGTTATAACAACTTTATTATAGGAGATAAGGAAATTGAACATAGAATGGGCTGTGCTAGAGGAATTTTTCCCCAACGCCGTAAATTGCTAAAAACATTAACCTGAAAACTCAAATTATGTTTTTAAATAGCCACGTGAGATCACAACTTTCAAATTGATGTCAATCCGTTTAGAAATATTTAAACTGTCAGCAGTATACAACCCATTTCTCAGCTCAATGGTTGAAATTGCTTAGTGAAGTCTGTTGGCCTTGGTGAAGACCATGAATTTTCGAACATTGTGGACGAACACTACAGAATCACAAAGAACTGTATCAAATCAAGTACTTGCAAAAGCAGCAACAGCTAAAATAAATATTACATAACGGAGATGTTGACATTCAACACTACTTCAAATAGAAGGATAGGAAGGAAACCTCTATCAATATTAGAAATTTGTGTAAAAGATACTGAACTTGAGAAATCAGTTTTTAAAAAAAAATTGTTTCAAGAGAAAAAATATAAATTTCAATCGACATTAGTACAAGCTGTTCGGTCAATGAATACCAAATGTTTCCATGATAAGAAAATAACTAATATTACGATTAGCATTAATATCATAACATTTTATCTCTTCAATTCATTTAAACATTTTTCTGACTTCGCTTCCATTCACTTTCCCTATAGCTTTTTATATTTTTTTTTTTCGTGTTGCTAAACATAAAGCTTTTTCTTTCTTTCTGTTCATCACAAATTTGTCACTCTTTTTACTCATGTTATTCACTTTCTTCGGTATATCACTAACGCCTTTTTCATCTCTCTCTCTCTCTCTCTCTCTCTCTCTCTCTCTCTCTCTCTCTCATTGCATTCAAATTTTGATTCTGGAACACGTGAGCAAATCTCCCCTGTTTAAACTGGTCGCGTTTCTTTTCCTTACTGTTTCCCCTCTCTTTCTCGTTACCTCTTTATCTCACACTTTCTTTCTTGTTAATCGTTTTTCACCTTCTTTTTTTTAATGTTTCTGCTTTTCTCACTTTTTTCAAAACATCCGGCACTTTTATCCGAAATCTCAAGTATTTCCAGACTTCCGGGAAAAGAAGTGGCTGGATGGAGTCACTATCGAGAGCTGATAGAACTAAAGAAAGAAAGAAAGAAAAAAGAAAGAAAGAAAAGTGAAATTATTAAGTGTTGAAGATAAACAAAATCTAAACCATGTAGGCCATGACAAAGTTCACTGTATATACTTCACTTGTTATATAGGCGGTATAGAATGTGTTTGGCATGTGAATTGAAATGAAGAGGATAACGACTCGGAACGAGAAATCGGGGAGCCAAATTCCATTTGAATTCAATATATTTACTTATGCGCAAATAGCCTTGGGAAAAGGTATTAATCCGTCTCTTCCCTTCATCTATGGGTTAAATAACAGGACATATTGGGTTCTGTAGGCTTGGTTGGTAACTAGTCTACCGCAGAAAATAATGGTAACCTACCCCGGGAAATCATCTACCTAGTCAGTTATGTCTCTTTCGAGACATGATCGCCCAAGCGTGTATCACGTATGGCACTTAACTGACTGACTGATAGGATGTGTTTATATTCTAATTAAACTTGCTTGGTAGTATTCTCTCGAATATATTATCAGATAGATAATATTCTATTTGATAATTGCTGGGGATCCTGACTCTTAATAACAATGCGCTTCGCAAGTAAACCAGAGAATAATAGAGTCTTTAGCTAAAACTCATTCCAAGAAATATAAAAACGTAACATAATGTTTTGGATTGACTTTGAACTGACAAAGTCGTTTCTGCAGTGAGCAGGTCTAGCCTCTTGGATAAACTTAGAAAAATTGGTCTGTCCACCAATATCTTTATAATAATTGTTCGAGCACGTCATGTGAAGAATTGTCTTCTTTATATATTACCCAATCAAAAATGCCTTCATGCAAGACGCTATGATGACCACACCCCAAATACTTTCATTATTTTTAGCACGGTACTGAAACAGTTTCTGTATTTTATAATTTTTTGTTCAAAACAGCTAATCATTTTGTTTAGGTACCTCCATTACATCACAAAAAACCAGCATAGTATGAATTAAAAAGGTCCAAAACTTAATAAAACGAACATTTTCCATCAAAATGTTTCAAATATTATTAAGAGGAAAGATTAAAGTAATTTTTATTTATTTTACAAAATGTTTTAATCACTTTTAACATGTTCGAAATTTTGGCTGAAAATTTTGTTTTGATTTGAGTTAGCGTTTCAGAAAATCTTACGACTGTTTACAATCGATCACGTAATTTTTTACGTAACTCACTTTTTCGGTGACAAACACATTCATTTGAAAATTCTCGCAAAAAACGAATAAGTGTCAAATTTTAATGAAACTTTCAGTACTAATTCACAAATGAATGAAATTATTTTTGAAATTATTATTTTTTTTAAATATTGATGAAAAAATGTTTTTAACTCTGTTACCCACCTCCACGTAAATTCATGAAATTTTAATAAATTTTAATTTTCTGCAATTTGCTTTTTTATTAGTTAAACGCAGAACTAATCAGGGAATATAAATCATCTATTTTTTATTTAAAATTATTCGGCACTATCCGAAAATCTGCTCCGAAGATTAAAATAAAAACTGCAATAAAACTCTGACATAATTTAATTTGATAAGCTTTTAATTGCTGGAATAAATAATAATAGTTGAGGACATTATAGTCTGAAGAAAATTTTTTTTCGATTACTAATAAAATTTTAAAATAATTGTTTTCACTTTTTTATTATTATAATAATTCATAAAGTTTTAAAAATATTTTTAAAATCTTTTAAAGAATTGTTGTCCTTTTTTTAGTTAAAAATTGATGATTATATTGCCTTTCAAAAAATAAAAAAACATTCATAAAAACTTTTCACCCTTATATTTTTAAAATAATTAAAAAAAATGTTGTGTTCATTTAATATGTTCATTTAAGTACGATGTTCGATGTTCCATAGGGGTCACAATAAGTTTCCATAGGGGTCGGATTTACTTTAGAAGTTAACAAGTGTTTTGGCTTATTCCCCTTACATGGAAAACAACAAACCGCACTTTGATTCTGATTCAAGTCTCTTCCAAACGTTTATAAAATTCAACAGCCTGTTTTGCAAGTTATTCCTTAAACATTTAAAGCAACTTTACATTTTAATTCCTAATTTTTTAATTTTGTTCAAAAACATAATTGTAAAATTCACTCATTTTTCTATGCCTAAATTTAAATTTAAATTTTAAAAATAAATAAGTTATATTCAAGCTTTAAAATTAGCTTTAATTGAAAGCCAAGCGATTAAATTTAGTAATTCCAGTAAGCAAAATACCTTGGTGTATTTTAAACTGAAGTTATATTGATCGAAATCAAAAATTTTCAAACTTTAAAATAATTTAAAAAATTTCAAATTTTCCATCATTTTTCATCGATTGTAAATAGAAGCCAATTCTCGGTTTTAAAAGATCTTACAAAAATAAAATACACCTCGCTGACACATTATTTTCTTCAAATTACCGAATTTAAACTTACTTTAAGTTGACTTCAAACAAGAATTAGTTGCTTATTGCTTGAAAAATGTTTCAAAAAGCATTTCTCAATTACGGTAGCCATCTTAACACAGCTGTCAACACCTTATCAGCAGCTAATAACCGATGATCTACAGTATCAGGCCAAAAGTATGGAAGACGAATTTGGTCTAAATATTATTCATACAAATCGTTATTTTTTTAATTTTTAACTGTTAAAATTTAAAATTTAACTCAGTTTTCAGCAATTATCCAATATTTGATGGAATTTTAGTAAGTTTAGCTTTGTAGGCTTACGTTTGAAGATGTTTTATGAAAAATAAAAAAATACAATTTAATAACAGAATGAAAATAACGACAAAGGTAACTCAATAATTTATGAAATGTTATGGCATTTATTAATTTTTATTTTTAATATCTATTTTTCATTGTTGTGATACTTTAATACTACTAAATGTAAAATGGAGCACGATCTCATATGTCATCAAACCAGCGGAAGTTTTTGTTTAGTTTACATATACAAAAACATGAAACGAAAATCTGCAGTTTTTGACGTATTTTTTTACATGCAAACTTCATATCGTTCATTGAAAATAAAGAAACTACGAATGTTATTAACTATAAATTAATATTTTACTTATAGTACAGATATTATTTAAATGATGCCTATTTTGATTTTGCTATCAAAATCTTCTGTAAATCAGAAAGAAAGGGATTGTCAGTGGTCGTTAATTAATGCAAGAATAGGGCTTTTATATGTATAATAATAATAAGGAAGCAAATTTTCAATGATCACGAATTACAGTAATCGTTACTGACATACAGAATTATAATAGAAAAAAGATTACCATTGTTCAAGAAGAAAAATAACTTTTCTGTCAGAATTAGATTGTCATATGTTAGTCCTGGGTATGACCGTAAGCTACATCCAGCAGCAAGGCCTCTCATGGGGAGAATGGTGTTTTTGACGAACGTGAAACCACTTCTTAATTGCTGTAGTTCCCAGATCCACACAACCTATACGCCAAATATCTTACTGATTGTATACGACGCTAGACGAGGGAGAATAAAATGGATAATTGCCCAGGAAGTATCTTCATTTATTACTTATAGGCACTTTGTGCAGTATAGAGCATTAACCACACCACATCATGGGTAATACTGCTGTGGTTTCAGTATTAAATAGTATTTCACAAGGTGGTGTTAGTAAATCTGTACACAACTCACATACTTTTTCTGGACTTGAAAACAGGTTTGAATTCAGAGTTACCCTTTTCCTTGAATTAAACCTTATTATTCTCCAAGACTGAATGTCTTTGGAAGCTTATAGAGCCTAATCAGCTATGGTGTTTTACCAAAAAAAAAAGCTTTATACTTTTCTTACCTTTGTTCAAAAGAGTAAATGATTTTTATTCCTTAAGGATAAAAATGTTGTTTCTCAAATGCGAACTCTCACTTTCAATACATTCGCTCAACTTTTCCAAAATGATTGGCAGTATAACTATC
Source organism: Ascarosepion bandense (assembly GCA_037127315.1). Lineage (NCBI taxonomy): Eukaryota > Metazoa > Mollusca > Cephalopoda > Sepiida > Sepiidae > Ascarosepion > Ascarosepion bandense. The sequence goes on from JBBBDQ010002142.1 coordinate 120,845, forward strand.
AAGTAAACAGAAGATATTTATAATTCAAATGATCAAATTGATATGGATCTAACGTGATATACAAATGGAGACAACTTGGAAAACACCATAAAAAAACTATCGCCAATAATAGACAATCTAACATTAATACCAACCGAACACCAACAGGTGATGGAAAATAGGTCATAGTCGTTGGATTAAGCATCAATTACTAAATAAATAACCAAGTGAAGAATTCCCTTTCTATCTCACCTCATGCTTTATGTAATCATGACGCACAAATACGATATATTTTTTAAATTCCGTGTCCCTTCAGAACATTGCCCTCACTGATTCCTTTTTTGTATTATCTGGATTTTATGAATCGCTGTGACTTCTCGGGAAACCGAGCGGTGTGGCTTTTCGTTAACTGATTAGCATCCAAAATCTAGAGTTCAGTATCCTCTACTGTCGACGGGGAGAAAATATAAATTCATGACTTACCAAAGAGCATTAATGCGAAGTGAACGCTACAAATTTGCAATTAGCTTGAATCGGATCGCCGACTATTTTCTCACCGATTATCGATACATTCCTGCGCTTCGCTATAATACGGATTTTTAAAAATAAAAAATGAAAAGATAACTCACATCTATAAATTTTAAACTTTCATCTTGCTGAAAAAACGTAAGTATGATCGGAAGCCCAAGATTCCAAATGTACGAACACTAATTTCATGAAGCCAGGCATACATGTTCGCATGCGTAACCTAGAAAAGTTCGCTAAAAATTGTCTACATTCTGTTATGAAGGTCTAATGAATAAATAGGCACAACTGCCTTTATAGAAGTGATTGCCTTTCACGTTCTAAGAATTTTGTAAGAATACAATGTAATAAACAGTGTTAATAGGCATCCGTTTATCTTGCGAGATAATGGTAGGGCCATATTTATCAAAGTTCAGTCCTGTTATGAACAGTGAATGTAGTTGCTTAACAATTTGATCATTGCATAGCATATGCTTCTGCAGGTGTGGCAAAGAAAAGTGGAATGTAAAATGAATGTCTGAGATTACCTAAGGAGTAATCCCACGTTGTCTTCTGACCGCTAGTTGTTGGTTTCCCTTTTTCTTTTCTTTTTTTTTTTTTTTTTTCGCCAGTTATGACTCTTTGAACAGCCTGAGTCCGGCTTTATCCTGCTAGATTTGTATTTAAAATATGTTATACGAGCAGAACAATAAAAGAGCATATTTTTTTATGATGAACAACTTTTAAATGGCCGTAAGCCACTTTGTTGAGGATAAACCAGATAACTGTTCTATGAATCATATGTTGTTTAATTATTTTTAAAATAGAAAATAAAATCTTTAATATTATATTCATCAGGCTTAGTTTAATAAGGCACAAAATAACAATGATGATCCCCCTCCGCTACCTGTATAGCATGACATCAATGCACTAATGATTTGATCTTCAATGATTGATAACCGTCGGGCCATTATTGACGCTCACAGGGCCTCTGTAAAAGGAGTCTAGTTAGAGTTTTGTTCCGAGGCCCAAGAACTAAAATGGACCCCACAGCATCCATGTACCACCCATCTATCCCTTCAAGCACTTTCTAATACCCCCAGCCTGAAATACACTTACATTCACATGCTCAAACATCACTCTACTTATCGCACCACACTTTTTTTTATAAATATTTATTATTATTGTCGGCCTAGTTAATAAACATATGATAACACCAAGAGTGTCTACCCACAACCAGGGGTAGATGCATAGATGCGTAAATTAGCTTAATGATGTCAGTAGCGCTCACCAGAATGTTTGCGTCATCATGCGCCTCTATGTATTATTATTTTGTTTTGCAAGGAATTTATGTATTGCAATTGTTAGAGTGTACAAAATCTTGAGGCAGAGGTACATGCTGAAATATGTGTTGAATTACTTTAATAAAATTTACATGTATTAGTCATACTGCTGGTATAGGTTTTGTGTATATTCAAACTTATCTAAAATTATTTGAGGTTTGCTATGTCTCAACATAGCATACCTCAAATAATCTTTGATAAAAATTATTGATCGAGCACGACTGAGTATTGAATCTGGCATTGAGAGACAAATTGATTTTGATAGTATATTATAATTTTCGCAAATAAAAAAGCCAGAAAGCACATTTGTTATATCTTTTCGTTGTTGTTGTTTTTAAGAATTTTTTTCCTTTGAAAGAAAATATTATAAACATTTAAAAAGCATTTCCCTATTATAAAATTTAAAGGGCGATTGGCAAATGTAACCGTAAATATTGATTTATGTTGCTGCATTATTTGAGAAGTTTTTTTACATTATGTTATATCTGATCAAGAGAATAAAGCATTTATGACAGTTTACATGTAGGTTAACCAAGGACATCAAATCCTCAATACTGAGAAAAAATCTTTGCCTTGGAGAGAAAGGGGTCTTGTACCGCCTTGCAAAATTTCTATTTATTAAACTTATATTCATTTGGGATAGTCTGGGTCGAGCTAACTTCAATTCAGATGTAATGTTTTATAGAGGGTTTTATTTTCTTATCCAGGCAACACCAGAATAAAACAACGCTAAAATTAATTTTCTTGCCTTTAAACAATGTAGAAAACATCTGGACAAAAAATACGTTCGCCTTTAAGAAAATTAACTTACGGATTTGCACATTTGCAAAAGGAAGTGACTACTTCTTAAATTTTTTATTGTCAGTCTTTGTGCAGATTAAGAAAAACTTTTCTTCTCTGAAATAATACTTTGAAAAATCCACTGAAACCAAATACTAAAAATTCTCTAGAACATAATGAACATTGATGTTTTTTTCTGTTATATTGTTTCTTTTGGTCTAGTTTCTTCTTAATGGGCATTCACTTCCCATATACGCTATAGTCAATGGTTGTGACTGTGAACTCTAAAAAATCACTTTCTCTGACCTACACATTGAATCTATGAACCTCAAATGAACTAGGTGAATTGCATCAGCACTCAGATTTTGCGTTTTGTTTAGAATTACAAATTCAACGCTTATTCTTTTTTCTTAGAAATTTTCATATAATATTGATACACTGATCAAAGAATTTTAATATAGTATATAAGCGTATTGCTTATATACGATATTAAAATTCTTTGATTAGTAAAATTTTCTTTTATCTTTTAACTATCTTGTTATCCTATGCTGTTCTCTGTCTGTTATTTTGCAATTAAAATGAATAAAAATGAGGACATCAATCCAGATTAAATAATTACAATGCACCTTCTTATAAATCTTCATACATTTTTTCTGTCATTAAACCTTACTGTAAAAGCAATATTATACAGGTAAAAGTAAACACACGTAAATAAACGTATTAATACATAGCATATGCAACATTAATTTTTTATTTAAAAAAGCGTAAATACCCAAAAGGTTCCCAAGAAAAAATAGAATAGTCAGAGAAAAATACATCTCTTTGAAATAGGCATTCCCCTATTGCTGTTGTATTTGAGTTAAGGGTTTCTTTGGCCTTGTCTGGATGCAGCTATGAATTCCGTATCTCTGGTGATAATTCGGGTTTAAATCCGGATTATTCCATTCTTTTGCCAGGCCAGGAATCAAGGTTGAAATGTTCGACTCCATTTCGTAAGTGTTTCAATTCCTTAAGGAGACATCGGAGGGTTCTTATAAAGACACCTTTAAAGAATGTGTTTGACTGGTGGTGATCTCATACTTAACAAAGATATTCCAAGAAGAGCTCAGTGTAGTTTGGCCAAAATAGTCATGATGTCATCCTCAGGCCACCAGGATGAATTACTTAGGCATACCACCGAAATCATCAAAGGAATCAATCGATTGCTCGGTGACAGGCCGAGACAATGGAGACATCAGCAAAATTTCTTTAATAGAAACTATTAGTCATGATTTCAAACCCGAAAATTTTACCAAGTTATTACAATTTGAAATCAGTAAAATTTTTATATGATTCTCAATTAAATGCTTTAAGGTATTCTTTATTTCGTCCACAGTTTAAAAGTTCTTTTGCTTCAACAGTAATAACCACTATTCACAGGAAGGCCAATCTGAACTGTAATCGAGGATTTTATATATTTAAATGTAACGACGAACTGCCAAAAATCTCTATATAAGACGTGAAGTATCCTCATTGTGAACGTGACGGTCACAAAGTAGACAAGCTCAGTCAATGGCGTCTTGTTGCTGACTTATTAACTCTGCCAGTATATTCACGTAAGGTCATTTTGATTGGTTGTCAAGCTTTAACAAATTTATACAACTGTTACTCGTGGTATTATTCAAGGTGATTTAATGCATTCTGGGTAGATTTCGTTCTTTTAAGCAAAAGTGAAAATACTTCCAGATATTCAAAATAAATGTTATTTTAATTTGAAAATACAAATGACATACACATGTTTGTTCGAGTGCACATAATGTTCAACATGAAATTGTCAATAAAATATAATTAAAATGAATTCAAATTTAATTATTCATTCATTTCATCTGCCGTAACTTGACAATAAGATGTGATTACCCTTTAAAAATTAATTATTTATTCAAGTTTCCTTTTGTATCAGATCGAAAATGTTATTGTAAAAATATAATCATGATGTTTGAAAATTACATCATATGGATTAGGTGAATAACAGGTTGCTTAAACGTTTTCATCTTCGACTGGCTGAACTTTAGTTACGACATTTGGAAAAATATGAAAGCATTCGTTATCATAAAATATTCATACTACAATTCAATCTGGTCAGTATTTGAGTTTTACCTGACCTATTACCAAGCGTTTAACTTTATGAACAATTTAAAAAGGAAGCTATCATTTATCAACACAATTTTAATAAAGTAAATGCTCACTAAAACGTCACTTTCTTAACAATGTCCAGGAAATGTACAGACATTTCCCTCTTTTATCACACGTTATAATATGATGCAAATAACACACTTTGGAACAAGAATAATTCAAGTAATTGTATATTTTATTTTTGTTTTTAATTCACTTTAAATTTCTTTAGTGAGTCGTTTTGTCAATGTGAATTGCATCTTAAATACTTTAAAATGGTTTTAGATGATAGGTTTAATATGAATGCGATATTTGGTTTATTTTCACGTTTCAATCATTGATGGTTTTGGTTGACCTCTATACTAGTTTTCTCAATTGAAAACTCTAGATAGATTTATTAAAACAATATCTTACTCGGTCGTTTACTAGTTGCATTAATGCATATATCCGTAATATATGCTAGGTTTTGCAATAGTTTTCTTTCCTTGCAGTGTCAATGCTAAGCGCAGTGCCTTTCTTTTCAAAATACTGTATTAAAATATTTGCGAAGCCAGGCGTATAAAACTAATAAATCCATAAAAATGCGGAGTACAATAATAATAATTGGAAGAATATTTAAAGATTCACTTATTCAAATATCATATATACCGCCATTTTTGTCGGCATGACTAAATTATTATAAATATAAGATGAAGCAATCTTCAGTTGAATGGCTTTTACACTCTTGCCTAAAGAATGCCATAAAACGTCATCAGAAAAAAACATTCTAATAAATAAGCAACTAATAATACCTTATTTAAAAATATAAGATTATAATGTTCCTTCTTCTATGCACCGCGAATATTCTTGACATTGGCGATCATGGATATCTACAACGTCCTTTGTAACTCAGTAAGGTTTGTCTTTTCGTTGTCTGACCTAATCCGTGTTCTTCATCCATTTACTCAAGCTCATTAGGTAGGTTACTCACTACTATTCCTATGCGTCTTTCATCTGCAATCTCTAAACTACTCTTCCGCATTATAAGTGATACAACTTTCAACTGTCTCTTTCTGATTTTAAGTATGTGTCCATTTTCCTTCAAATAGATTACAATATCTAAATTATATATAAAGAGAGATTGTAAGTACTTACATATGGTAACATTTAAGTAAATTACTTCTCAATAATACACACTCACACATAGGTGGTTATTTCGTTGACGCATATTTGCGTATATATGCATTCACGACAGTACAAATATATATATATATATATATATATATATATATATATATCAAGGACTTATATACAAACATAGAAAGACAAATATATAAAACTTTAAAGAAAAAACAAAGAGAAATATAATGAACGAAACATAATACAATCACACACACACATATATATATGTGTGTGTGTATGTATGTGTGTGTGTGTAAATCAAGATTTGGAATCTTAGTAGAGTAACCTGGTCACTAAAAATAATAAAGAAACTTGCTCAAGAATTGAATATCTTGTTACAAAGCAATTAAAGGCAAAAGATGTTTTCTTTCGATTCACCATTCTTTCCCAAAGTAAACGACCAAATTTCAAAGTGCGTTTCAGTAGTTCTTCCAAATAATTTCTTGTTTCTTGAGAAACCGCCAGAAAAATTATAACTTACCCCTTTTTGCTGAGTTCGACTTTGGGTGCTAAAACAAACAATTCCTCAATATATATATATATATATATATATATAAAGTAAACGTTTACTCGATAAACTTGCATCAAAGAGAAAGAGTTTCGGTCTGACTAGATACAAAAATCATTATTATAATACAAGAAAATGGTTTTTACAACAGTTCTGAATAAAAACATTCTTCATTTGCGCTCAGTTCCCCTGTACACATTTTGGATCATAACAATCCGTGTATTTAAATAAGCATCCTGGTAAAATCAACAAAATTTTGATCTTTCGTTCGAAAATAATAAGAGCTTGTCTCGAACTGTGCTAATAAAATGTAACATAGTTTATATGATTCCAACAGAATTTGTTGTATTTCTCTTTCCACACACACACACATATATATATATATAACCTAAGTAAGTTATATATATATATATATATCAGGGACTTCCTCTGCGACGTCCCCTGGAACAACGTCTTCGATCTTCCTATCGAAGACTGTGCCTCCGAAGTCTCCTCTTGGGCTAAGGCTGGCATCGATGCTTTTATCCCGGCCAGGAAAATCCAACTAAAACCAAATTCGTCCCCCTAGTTCTCACCCGCTTGCTCGGCCGCCATTGCCCACCGGAACCATTTCTTCCGGCTCTATCGAAGCTGCTCGTCGAACCAAAACAGGCGCCTTTTCACCTCAGCACGGAACAAGTGTAAAAAAGTACTGAACGAAGCCAAGAGGGCATTTGCTACCAGAATTAGGCAACGCATAGCATTCTCTAATGTTTGGCTCCAAAGATTACTGGCGTCTCTGCAAAAGCGTGACAGCAGGAACAAGACTTCAATACCCCCACTAATCAATGAATTTGAAGTTCTCACCTCCCCAGCCGACAAGGCTGAATGCTTTGCCCGTAGATTCTCAACCAATTCGACACTGGACTCGTTAGGAATACCTACACCAGACTTCCCACCCAGAACTAAGGCTCAACTAAATAACGTCCACATAACACCCTCGCTGGTCGCCAAGATAATTGCACAACTTGACCCACACAAAGCGAGCGGCGGTGACGGAATCCCAGTCATAGTACTGAAGAAATGTGCCCCAGAACTCTCCTCTGTCCTCTCTAAACTCTACAACCTCTGCCTATCTGCTTCCTGCTTTCCTGCCTGTTGGAAGTCCTCCTGCGTAGTTCCTATATTTAAGAATTCTGACGAACACTCAGACCCCGCCAATTACCGTCCTATTAGTCTCCTTCCAATCTTTGGCAAAGTTTTCGAAGCCATTATCAACGCCGAGCTGATTCAGCATCTCATGGCCAACGGGCTTCTCTCTGACAAACAGTATGGGTTTCGCTTCACCAGGTCTACTGCTGATATGCTAACGACCATTACCGAGTACATATACCAGGCACTCGACAAGAATGGTGAAGCCCGAACCGTTGCCTTGGATATCTCCAAAGCATTCGACAGGGTCTGGCATGCTGGCCTCTTGTGCAAACTGCGGAGCTATGGGATAACTGGACATCTGTTTGACCTCATCCAGTCATTCCTCTCTAACCGCACATTAAAGGTGGTATTAAATGGGCATGCCTCCCAAAACTACCAGACGAACGCGGATGTCCCTCAAGGTTCTATCCTAGGTCCCACGCTCTTTCTGATCTACATTAATAATCTCCCCGACACCATTAGATCCCAAGTTGGCATGTATGCCGACGACACAACAATCTACTCTCGCATCGATCAGAAACCAGGTCTGGACGACAAAGTGAACCTCGCTGCCGTACTTGAAAGGGACCTCCAATCCGTAGTGGCCTGGGGTAGGAAATGGTTGGTAAATTTCAATGCCTCTAAAACAAAGCTGTTATCAACTAACCACCATAGACAATCGCATCTACCTCCCATTAGCATGGGACAGGCTAGCCTCCCAGAGAGTAAAATACTACGCCTCCTTGGCCTTACACTCTCGGCGGACCTCAAATGGAATGACTATATTGAATCCATTGCCAAATCTGCTGCTATGAAAGTCGGCTCCCTGTGCAGGGCCCGGAAATTTTTCCCACCTGAATCTATTCTGCACATATACAAATCTACCATCCGCCCGTGTATTGAATATTGCTGCCATATCTGGTCGGGTGCCCCTGCTGCTCTCCTTGGGCTTCTTGACAAAATACAAAGGAGGATCTCTAACGTGGTTGATACTGACTTGGCAAACCGGCTGCAGCCGCTCTCTCACCGGCGTGATGTGGCTTCCCTGTGCCTCTTCTACAAGTACTTTCATGGCTTCTGCTCCGATGAGCTTAGATCACTGGTGCTGCCTAAGCACGAATTTACACGAGATACTAGATTAGCAACTAGGTCCCAACCTCTTACAGTTAAACAAATAAGATGTAACCGTAAATTCTACTCCAACAGCTTCTTTATTGCGCTTCCCGCCTGTGGAACTCCCTTCCACAAGTCTGCTTTCCCGACAGTTACAATCTCCAGGTGTTTAAATGTAGGGTCAACAGACACCTCCTACTAACTCCCAACTATTCTCAGAACACTCTCATCTACCCAACCCTCATTCTCAGTATCCTTACCCGCCTATCACCCACCCTCTGACAATTCCTATATTTAACCATTCTCGGTATCCCTACCCTACATAGCCCCCTGTGCAGTAGTGGCAGTGACATGCCTTGCTCGGGGTGAAACGCTTATAAATATATATATATATATATATATATATATATATAACTTAAATATAAAAATATATATGTTGACACTCACACATAATTAAACGGTTATAAATCCAGAATTTATTTTCAGAAAAATTTTACAATTGCTTCATTCAGACCTTTGATGAACAAATAAATGTTAATTTCACTTAGAATATTTTTTTTAAATGTTTATAGCAAAGGAATTTTTAAACTGAAAATAAAGTGAGAATAGATACATCAACTTACACACATAATACAATAGAGAGTAAGGAATTAAATCGCACATACATAAAACAATAAACAAGAAATTATGTATACGCAAAAAGGAGGAAGAGGATTAATGCACAAACAAAATTAATGACACAAACTATATTTAGGAAGGAATATATACATACGCAAAAAGGGGTTGACACACATGTGAAAGAAGAAGGGGAGGAGAAAAATAAAGAGAAAGTAAACATAAGTCACAAATTTTAGCTAACACAAAATTTTTTAGAAAGTATTAATTTTTTAAAAAAATCTTTCAAACATTTACTTTACAAAATATTTATTCAAAATTATTTTTCTCAATTTAGACATTAAAAAATTTCTAAAAAGTTAAATTCACTTAGAGTATTTAAAGAAATTTTTAACAAGGAAATAGAATATTATATCCTTTGAACTAGACATAAAAATATAATATAAACACACCGACAAAAATCTTCACAAAGGATGAAGAGGGTGAAAATGAAGTGAAAAAAAACAATATATATAAATGAATTTAAAAAGAAAAACAAATTCTTTTTCAAAAGATTTTTTTACAAAATTTTTATGAAATATAATTTTTCCCAAATCAGACCTTAAAAATGAGTTAAATTCATTTTGAATATTCTAAAGACAATTTTTAACAAGGATGGTGAACATTACATCTTTTGAACCTGACATAAAAATATAAGCATATACAATGTGAACACACAGACAAAATCTTCACAAACGATAAAGTTGGGGAGAAGGAAAGAGAAAAAATAAATAAGTGAACAAACAATACCCCCCCCCCACATATATATATATATATATATATATATTACAAATAAAAAATTAAAAACTCTCGAGATCGTATGGCCATTTCGCCGAATGGAATTCGCTTCATTGGCGATCTTAAATATTATGGAACATACAACTATTTTTTGAGTGCGTGTTTGGGTAAAGACAACGGAAGTAAGTGTAGAGATAAAAAGGAAAGGAAAATGTGTAGTGAAAAGAAAAGGAAAAAGGGAGGGAGAAAGAAATAAAAAGAAAAAAGAAGAAAAGGGGAGGGGCCAGGAGAAAGAGGAAGGAAAAAGTATGTTAGATTGGCGAGAACGCTGGCACGGTCGATGGGGGAGTTAGATACATTAAAAAAAAGATAAAAATGAATATAGAAAGGAAAGATACAAGCTTCACCCGGCTTTGTCAAAATTTTTTCAATTTTTTTCCGTTTTAAACTGAAACATGGCCTAACTATTGTTGAAATCAAAATAATTTACTTTAAAATTTACCTTAGGAATTAAAAGGAAAAAACTGTTTTTTTTTAAAATCCTACCATTTCGTTCATGTCCAGTTTGATTTTGCGCAGATTTTATGTGCTTAAATTCTTTAAATGTAAGTCATTTTCATGTTTTTTTTTCTTTTTAAATTTTAATCTGTTTTCTTGTCTTTGTTATCCACAACTGAACGTTTGCCGTCACGTGATTTTTTTTAACTTGTTAGAAAAGAAATTATCTTGCATTAGGGACATAGATTTTTATTTTTTATTTTTTTATTAAAGTCGATAGACACTAATATCGCCCGGTTCATACAACTCCCTCTTCTTTTGAACAGGAGAAGAGACCCATCTCTTGTTTCCTGTTTGGGAATGTGTTCCTGGTTTCATCCTCTTCTTAGGTCTTAATAGTAGTGCTGACGCAAGCATTTGTAATATGTATGGATGGTGGCAATGTCTCTTCATTCTGAGAGTACCGAGTTGGCGCTTTCCTGGTTGCTGCTTCTGACTGATATTACAAGCCCGAACTCTTGCGTAGAGTCTTGAGAGGCTGTTCTGATCAACAGTTGAATAATATCGGGGTTTCTTGTACGTTACGCATGGATGGGTGTTCCTACAAGTGCTTCCGGTGAACAACCCTGAGGCCACATTATGCAGCAGACTACGTCAGTTTCCTTCCTACAAATATTGCATTTGACGATTGACTGATACTCTAACTCTAGGCCTCTCCTTATCAAAAAATTTTTAATTTTGGCCTCATACAAATAAAAATTATAACTAAACCAGCTAAACAAAAATCGCCTAAACCTTTCAACATCTCTTTCTCGAACATCCGTGGTATCCGTAACAACAGCGTTGAATCCTTCCTCCAAGTAAATTCATCTGACATCTTAGCTCTCTGTGAAACTAACCTTGATCCTTCTATTCCTTCCTCTGACTTTTTTTTATCCCTGATTACCTTTCCATCTTTAGGAATGACTCCAATGTCCATACGCATGGAATTGGCGTTAATGTCAGCGAACATCTCCCTCTAGCTAAGATGATTTCTCTTGAATCACCAGACTATTCCTACATGTGTCTCCGTCTCTTAGCTATCTATTCATTCTCTACCGTTCCCTTTCATCTACTGACTGTTCCCTAGTTGACGTATCTCATCCATAGAGTTGACTTTAATGTTGTGAATTCTAATGACATCACATCGTAGAATTCCATGTATATGTTAGCCAATGATGGTAATAATGGCTTGATCATTGAGCCTCTATCCGGTTGATATATGTCTGATTTTATTCCGAAGTGTGTTGTATAAACAGGAAAACGAACATAAAAAGGGAAACATATTATCCAACGCGTTTCGTCTTCTGAGGTACTTTATCAATGCAAACGCAAGGTTTTTATTTTGTAATAAGTATTTATATACAAGAGCAAAAGTGTAATTTTTTTAAATTTTAATTTCAGGAACACTCATAAATATACATCAGGATAGCTGAAAAGTCAGGCAAATCATGGAGGACACAAACTGACACAAATTTAATGTCTAATAAGCGAAATTGTGTAAGTAATGTTCTTGAAGTTTATGCAAATTGGTATTTAAATTATTTTAGCTTGAGATTAATTTATGTGTTGTATATTTTGAGTAACATGACGTCATTAACAGTAATGGTTTTCTTTTAATTTTAAGGATATGTCTTCTCACCAGGTCTCTTCAACCTATACAGCGAGAGAATTTTGAAAGATCTAGATCTGCCGAGATTTGTCCGCAATCTAAACAAGATTCCATTTTGTGTCAGTGATTTTGCAGTACAATCTTTTATATTTATATTTCTTTCAGCGTAACAGCTAAATTACACGATATTATTTAAAGATATATAACAGAATACATTCAAGTGTGTGCGTGTGTGTGGTGCATCTATGATTTGTGATACAAATTATCTTTTATTCCAAATTTTTTCCTGATAAATCACTTTATATTACCTCATCACAATGGATCGCTTTTAAAAGTCAATGTTATATATGCATCATAAAAACTTTCATAACTATTGGGAGTTGATTTCTTACTTTTTCTCTTCGTCTGAATGGTCTAATATAAATATTTTCGAAACAAAGCAAAATGTATTATAAAATATTTCCCGTTTTTATAACTTTTCACCATTTTATGTGATAAAAACTGAAAGAAAATCCTGTAACCGTTTCACGAATACACACGACACCTTTGCAGCCATGTTAAAATACATATGTACACATTTAAATGTTTCATTACTGACACCGAAAGGGTCTGAGTTTTTGTCATTTTAATTCTCTACTCGGCTACTCAATTAATCTAATTCCTCCTATCCATATGACCTGGCTTTCTATTGTTTACTTGAGACAAACCCTCCTAATTCCACCATCCTTTAATTGTCTGGAGATGCTGTGTTGTTTTTAAATTTCTATATATCATGAAAAATGTTTCGCTGCCTGACGAGATGTTAATAAACAGACACCGAAACAAAACAGCTTTTGTGTTACGAGAAACTGTGTTTTATTATAAACACTGATAATATAATATTACTATATATATATATATATATATATATATAGTCATCCGCAGACAGATCTGTTTCGCTGTATCACAGCTCATCAGTACGGTTAGACACCGATTGCTTTTAACCCAGGATTAAAACCGACCGAATATATATATATAAACTCTATAACTACTGCCTCTCTGCTTCTTTAAAATATTACTATATATATAAACTATATAACTACTGCCTCACTGCTTCTTGCTTTCCTGTTTGCTGGAAACCCTCCTCTGTAGTTCCTATATATAAAAATACCGAAGAACCCTCTGGCCCCACCGATCTTTGGCAAAGTGTTCGAAGCCATTATCAGTGATGAGGTGGTACAATATCTCACAGCCAACAGACTCTTCAGTGACAAACAGTATGGTTTCTGCTTCTCCAGGTCTACTGCTGATATGCTCACGACCATCACTGAGTATATACACCAGGCACTCGACAAGAACGCCGAAGCCCGAAGTGTTGCCCTAGACATCTCCAAAGCGTTTGAGAGGGTCTAGCATGCTGGCCTTCTATGCAAACTGCTGGGCTACGGTATAACTGGACAGTTGCTTAACCTAATACAGTCATTCTCTCAGATCACACAATGAAGGTAGTATTGAACGGGCATGCCTCCAAATACTATCACACACGCAGGTGTCCCTCAAGTCTCTATTCTAGGTCCCACACTTTTTCTTATCTATATTAACGATCTCCCCGATTTAATAAGATCCCAAGTAGGCATATACGCTGACGACACTACGGTTTACTCTTGCCTTGATCAAAAATCTGCCGAGACTGACAAAGCAAACCTCGCTGCCGAGCTCGAAAACGACCTCCAATCCATGGTGGATTGGGGTAAGAAATGGCTCGTGAATTTCAATGCTTCCAAAACGAAGCTGCTATCTATTAACCATCACAGACAATCGCTCCTACCTCCATTTAGCATAGATCAATCTAGTCTCCCTGAAATAAAACACTGCGCCTACTTGAGTTAACTCTCACAACAGACCACAAGTGGAATGATTATAGAGAATTCATAGCTAAATCTGCTGCTAAGAAGGTCGGTTCTCTGTCTAGGGTCAGGAAGTTTTTCCCGTCTGAAACAATCCTGCACATATACAAATCTACAATCCGCCCGTGAATTGAATACTGCTGCCATATCTGGTCGGGTGCTCCTGCTATCCACCTAAGAGTCCTTGACAAAATCCAACGGAGAATCTGTAATGTAATGGATCCCGACTTGGCAGCTCAGATACAGTCACTTTCTCACCGGTGCAATGTGGCTTCCCTGTGTCTGTTCTACAAATACTTTCATGGTTACTGCCCAGATGAACTTAGCTCACTAGTACCCCCATACTGAATTTGCTCGATCCACAAGATTAGCAACTATGTCCCATTCGTTTACTGTAATACCAATAAATTGTAAAAGCAAGTTCTACTCCATCAGCTTCTTCTCTCGCACTTCCCGCCTGGGGAATTCACTTCCGTTTACTTTCTTTCCCGACGGTCAAAATTTTCAAGAATTCAAATGCAAAGTCAATAGCCATATCTTATCTCAATAACTTGCATCCTCTCTCACATCACTTTTCTCATCCTTCTCTTACCTTCTTTCTGACACCTCCTGTAACCTGTCACTCTTTCTCATAACTTACCTCCTATGTAACCCACTGCTCAACAGTGGCAGTAAAATGTCTTGCTTGGGGCGACACGATTATAAAATACACACACACACACACATATATATATATATTATCATACGTTAGATACACGACTCGGAGTTTCATGCGTTACGCAATGATCATGTGTGTGTGAACATATATATATATATATTCCATTTGTAAACGAGTTATTACTCAACTTAGGTTTCTATCTTTAAAAAATGGTAAACGATAAAATCAATTATTGAAAGTCGTTTGAAGACACCACTTATGGTACAAACCTAGATGCGTAATAACTTTTTCACAAATGGAAAATATTAAAATGATCTACAATATAATTGTATTGAACACTTTTTTTTTTATACAAATGCGCACTAGTCACATTTTATTATGACCAAAAACTAAATAATTAAACAATATATATGTCCTGAAGAACCGTAGTGTGAAACCGCGGTAGGTTTTGTCTCAAGTTTAGATTTTTTACATATATATATATACATAGAGAGAGAGAGAGAGAGAGAGATTATAAAGGAAAACTCAACACGTCATATTAGTTATAAACTATAGTTCATTTCAATGAACTTAACTAGCTCATATCATCAGACTCTTTTACAATATTTCCTCCATCTGGCATAAAATGGGGTCAAATAGACGCATAAAGTCAAGGGAATTGTTTTTTTTCAGAGGTCATGCCATCTAAGACAGTCAAAATAACTTCAAACGGATACTACCCAGATCTGGAACGGGACTCTATCTCTCTTCTTTATTTCCCCCTTCACCTTACTTTTATTGTTATTTATTTATTTGTTTGTAATCTTATGTTTATTATTATTATTTCTATTATGTTCCCTCTTCATTTTAAGAAAACATTCATTCCAGCAAAAATGTTATGCCAGGTGGAGGAAATATTGTAACAGAGTCTGATGATATGAGCTAGTTAAGCTCATTGAAATGAACTATAGTTTATAAAGAATATGACTTGTTGAGTCTTCCTTTAAAAACTTCATATCGCTCTGGTTAACACACATCGAGCTCTCTATATGGATTTGCCTATTAATATCTTATATTAAAGAAATCTTGTTGAATTATCCTCACTGTTTACGGATTGATAACTATATATATATATATATATATATATATATAGTTATAATATAAGTACTTAATACTAATGGAAGTATATTTCGCAGACATTTACCTTTTTAAAATGCTCAATACAAAAATAGAGCATAGATATATAAATATTATTATGTTGTCATTTTTCATCATATTTCGATTTCTGCTTTGGTTGCACTACCTACCAATTTTGCGAGAAAACATAAGGCAGATCGTGGTGTTGTGGCTCCATTTCATGCTTTTCTATCTCCCCTGACATCCCTAGCGTTATATAGACAAAGTCTGTTGGCTGTACTTAACAAGACAATTTTTTGAATATCTCTTAAGCTGGGGTTTTCAGGGATTCTTACAATGTGTTTTTTGTGTTCACCTACTATCACTGGCACCATTCTTGTTTCCAATTTTCAGGACTTTGGTCTTGTGCTGCAAGAATAAAGACTTCAGTCTCAGACTTTAATCCAGATGCACGTAACCATCGAAGAGTATTAACTTTATCAACATTGGATTTATTGGCACCTTCTGGATATTAGCCATGCCGAGGTTTGTCTTTCCAGCGTTGTTTCGTCTCTTCAAGAGCTTTATCCTTGGCTTTCTTTTTCATATTTTTGCCGCAATAGTTGGTTCTTGGCTTCTGTTTTGCTTTCCTACAGAATCTACTAAATGTAAATCTTGTTTGTATTTACTGCCTTCTTTCATTTTTGAATATTCTTTCTTTCTGTTTTCATATTGTTTGATTAATTGTATCATCCAGTCTTTTGTTTTTGCTATGTATGTAAGTAAGCCAATAGTTGTTGTTTTGTATGACATTTCCAGCTGAATAAGAACTCTTCCACCTTCTTTACGGGGTATTTATAAACGGTCTACATCAGCCTTTGGATGATGCATCTTCTGCTTAGAAAGAAGCTTTCTGGTTTTAGAATTCATTCGTCTGATGTCGTTTAGAGTGAAGTTCAAGATGTTGAAACTATATAGGACCTCTGGGATGGCAAGGCTATTAATGGCTATAATTCTATTCTGAGAATTCAATTCAGTTTTTAATATCAGTTATAGCCTTCTATAGTACTCTTTATGCACTATTTCTTTCATTTTTTTATGGTGAATCTTTTTAATTTCATTTACATCTAGATATTTATAAGCTTCTTCTGGTTCTAAATCTTTTATTGTTACAGCAGGGTCTAACCTAATTGAGGTTGTTTGTTGAAGCGATCCTTGTAAAACTTTAGCTCATTTATTCAAATTGAATTTCATTCCAATGTCTTCACTTAAGCATTTTACAGTTAACAGAAGACATTCCAGTTTATTATCATTCTTAGTATACAAATTTAAGTCATCCATGTAAAATAGATGGCTTATTATTATTATTATTATTATTATTATTATTATTATTATTATTAACACCTATAAAGTTTTGGTATTTAATACACCATCATCAGGCTGTAAAATGTGGTCAATTCAACGTGTTATTTATATATATATATATATATAGCTAAGAAGTTTTTAAAAAATTAAATTAAAAGAATTGAATGAATGATCTCATATACAAAGTGTATCAATGTTTTGCGAACGAAGACTGGTCATTTCAAAAGTTTAAAGCGGAAATAAGACAGTAGCATAGACTATAAAAAGCAGTAGAATATAAAAACGAAGATTTGGAAAAAATATTAAAACATAAATGTTGATAATAAAAATATATTTTTTATATTAAGTGTTTTGTTAATATAAAAAACAAATAGATGAGAATGAATATCAGTGAAGTTTTAGAAATATAAGCACTACATAAAGATGACAAAATATGAGTTGAGTTGAATTTTAAGATATATAATTAAAAGGGGTTAATTTTATAGGTAAGAGCAAATAATAAATATATTGAGATAATTTTAGATATATTTAAGAGTATGGAAAATATTTATGCTGACAGAAATTAGTAATTTCAATACGTTGGTTCAACAAACTAGCTTTTGGTAACCCAATTATATGGATTTTTTCTTGTAAGCAAAGGAAACATATTACCAGTAACTATTTACATATTCTAATTTTTGTTAATATTTTCTATTTAACTGTAAGTATTTTTTATCATCTATCAATTGCCATTTAGAGAGAGAGAGGTAGAATTACTATATTTTTTTATTATTGAAAGATAGGTTATGCTGATAAAAACGTGTCTTAAACTATTCTTAGTACAGCCCACATATTTGATAAAATTACGATTTTCAGTAGTGGAGATGGTAGCTTGGTATACTATAAAATTTGTAGGGCATTTATTTTGCAGAGGATGTACGTTAGGGTTATGACAGTTGTAAGAATTAGTGTTATTATCATTATTTATAAGTTGGTAATGATTAATAGCATTATATTGTTTTAGAATATTATTATAGTGTTTTTTATTTTCATATCAAAATTATCGGTGCAGCTATGACTAAGTTTCAGTATACTTTCATTAAAAATTTTGCTAAGAGGGTTATTAGTTAGGAAGTATTTCTGAATTAGATTAAGGAATTTATTGTCTAACTTGATACTAACCATTTGGTTAATGGTCGTGTGTAACAAATTATTTTTCTATTTCGACTAAGTTTGATAATATGATTAATTTGCTTATTATATTTAGTATCATTGTGTATATGGTCGCTGTTGTTCTAGGGATGAATGGTAATAATGGCTGTTTTACAGAAAATGTCTTCAGTTGAAAAAAATGTTTGTTTATTCTGTGTTCGACTAGATGTGGCTGTGTTTAATAATAGATGTTGGGTGGTTAGCATTATATTTTACATAAGGTGCGTCAGCGTTATTAACTAAATCTATTGTTATTAACTAAAGTTGACTTTCTAAACCTTACCCTTGATTTAGTTACCTTTCAACTTTCTAGATGTTAACTTTCTAGACGTTACCAAGGGTAACGTCTAAGAAATCAACTTGACTTTCCAGAAGTTACCTTTGATTTAGTTAATTGACATTTGACATGTAATTGACCTTAACAGTTGACATTTCTTACATTATGAATAATGAAGGCTTGAAGAATTTAATACTCACAGGATGTATTGAGAGACAGAGAGCAACATCGATGTGACCTAAATATGCAAATGAATAACAAAAATTGGCCTGAGAGTGATAGCAAGAAGAAATGCATCAGAATTACAAAGTATAATAAATTGTTGAGGGCTATGATAACCAATGTCTATAAGTGAGAAGTCACATAAAAGAAAAATAAAAGTTATCTCTGAAAACGAGCCGAGTTTATAATACATGAGCAGCTGACTATGAAGAAGTTGTCAAAGAAGTGGTACCAAAATGTTTGAATACCAACCAGAAAAGATATCGAAAGGACACCTTTCTTTAAAAATAATCTCTCTGCTGATAAAACACGGTTATAATTCTATGATTTGGAAGCCAAAACAGTTCATGCAATATCGGTACTCAAATTCTCCATGACCGAAGAAATTCAAAACCCAGAAGAGAGAAGGAAAAGTCATGACCTCGGTTTTGGGAGATAAGAAAGGTATTTTGATGATTGACTATCTTCAGAAAGACGAAATAGTCAACGCAGAATACTACTCTAGTTTGCTATGCTAATTAAACGAATTATTGAAAGGAAAGCAGTGATGGTGGCTGCCAAAAGATATCATTTCTTAGGGGCAATGCACCTAATAACAGAGCTGACAAGTAGATGAATGTTTGAAGAATTTAGTGTTTGAGCGTATAAGTCATCCACATTACTAGTTCCTCCACCATTTGACTATTTCCTTTTTTCAAACATTAAGAGGAGTTCGGAAGTGAAGTGATTTGTGAATGATTTTAAAGTGATAGCAGAAACAGAATTCTTTGGAAGGGTGAAGAAAATTGAGAAACCATGTACAAAATGCGGAGTGAATATGTGGGATACTGTGTAGAATATCAGGCTTTTTTGCTTCTTGAGCTGGAAATCTCAACAATAGTTTCCCAAAAAGACTTGAAAATAACCAAAAAATGATAAGTAACTAAAACAAAAGTACACTTCAAAGAAGCAGCTAAGTCCAGGATAATATATAACATGGAAATTAACAAATACAATAAACTGGTGGACTGATGAACAAAGAAACTGGTGGACAAAGAAATCCCTAAATTGTATACAACCACTAATAACGCAATAGAAAGTGATAAAGAAATAAAGAAGCTTAAAACATAGCCACTAAACTAAAATTAAACAACAGAATAAAGCAACTAACCAAATTAGAGTCATTTATTAAATTAAAATATCATGAGGACAATTTCACGACTAAGCCAACATGCGTATTACTAAACCCAACAAAAGGCAGCAAAATAAGAAAATATTAAAAAATATGCTCTAAACCAAGAAACATAATAAACATAAACCAATGTAAAAATACAAAGGAAACAATCAATTGGTTTAATAACATTTGTCATAAAGAAAACTGCTCCTTCACACAATTAGACATAAAAGACTTCTGCCCATCTTTTAATGAGAATACACTAAACTTAGCAAAACAATACATGACTATCCTGAAGGAAGATACAATACAGTTAAACACTGTTGAAAATCAGTATTATACCACGATAAAAATATGGAAAAAAAAGAGCAATAATATTAATAACGACTTTGGCGTCACAGTATGTTAGCTATGATGGTGCAGGCATATAAATAATCAATAAATTAACAAATAATAACAAAAGGATATAGGTCTATAAAGGGAGGATGGTCTATTAATTCTAAGAAATTGCAACAGCAGAACTAAAAAAAATAAAACCTTCAAAACACTTGCATTTACAATAGATTTTATAATCCTACCAAAAATAGTAAATTTCTTAGATATAACATTCAACACAAATAACGGAATTACAACAGAATCTGCAAACCATACATAGAACCAAACAACCCAATATACAAATTCCAACAACCCTCCTAACGTATTCAAGCAAATACTCATATCTATGAATAAAAGAATTTCAACAAATTCTAGTAACTTAAAAATATTTAATGCAAACAAAAACATATTAATTACTCCTAACAAACAGAGGATATTCAAACAAACCAGAATACAACGAAAACAATTCAAACAAAAATAACAGTTCAAGAAATATAATTTGGTTTACTTCTCCTACAGTAATAAAATAAAACAAAAATAGGAAAATATTCTTACAAATAATTGACAAACACTTCCATAAAATTAGCAAATTATCAAAAATTATCAACAAAAACACAATCATAATTAGTTACAGCTGCACGGATAACATAGAGAAAGTAATACCTAAGTACAATAAGAAAAATAATCAACGAAACTAATAACAATTACAAAAGCAATAACAATAACATCCATCAAAATAACATCAGTGAATGTAACTGCAAAAACAAAGAAAATTGATCATTTAAAAATAAATGTTTAACTAATAATATAATATACAAAGCTATCGGAACTAATATCATTAACGCTGACAAAAAATACATAGGCGCTACAGAAAATAAACTTTTAAAGAAAGATATGATCTTTTCTTTTAAAATAATATTTTATTTTACTATAATCTTTTCTTTCTGTACAGTTTTCCTTCCTCTCCCGACTCCCCTGATTTGACAATATAGGTAAGGCTACCTCCTCTCACTAACGTATTTGTGTTCAATAATTTTAATGTCCACCATGCCAAGTGAATGAAAAACCGTTCCTGCTAGCATTCATGCCATGAACTTTACAATTACTCAATCTCTTACGCAAGTGGTTGATTTCCCAACATGCTTCCCTAGTATCACTACAGGACACGCTTCTCTGCTATATCTCTGCTTCACCTGTGTCCCTGATTCCTGCCAAGCCTTGCAGCTTTCTTCTCTTGGAAACTCCGACCATGCTGCCACTTCCATTAATATTTATCTTCATTCCCATTCTCCCAGAGAACCTTCTACCAACAGAATTTCTTACTGCTACCAAAGAGCAGACTGAGATTCGTTCTACGATTTCCTGTTTGGCGTCTCTTGGGAAAAAGTGTTTAGCCTTTCCATTGAGGACTGCACCTCGGAGGTCTTCTCCTTGCTGAAAGCTGGCATCGATGCTTTCGACGAGGTCAGAAAGTTCCGACCTAAACTTCATTCGTCCTCCTAGTTCTCTTCTACCCGCTCTGCCGCCATTGGCCACATGAATCCCTTCTTCCGGCTATATTGGAGCCGCGAGTCTGACCGCAATAGGCGCCTATTTGCCTCTGTTCGTAATGAGTGTAAGAAGATCTTAAATGATGCTAAGCTGTTGTTTGCTGAGAGAATGAAGCAGAATATAGCAGCCCGCAAGTTCTGCTCCAAAGACTCCTAGCGGCTCTGCAAATGTGTCTTGAACGACAGCAAATCCTACATACCTCCCTTAATCAAAACATTTGAGGTCCTCACAGCCACTACGGACAAGACCGAGTTCTTTGCTCGCAGATTTTCTTCCAACTCTACATTTGACTCGTCTGGAGTATCTGCACCTGACTTTCCTCTTAGAACTGAGGCTAAAACTGAGAGGTGTTTACATAATCCCCTCTCTGATGATTTCAAAACATGACCTCCGTAAGGCAAATGAAAGCGACGGAATTGTCTAGAAGAAATGTGTCCTTGAACTCTCCTCTTTCCTCTCTAAACTCTATAATCACTGCCTCTCTCCTTCCTGCCTGCTGGAAGTCTTCATCTGTGGTTCCTGTATTTAACAACTCAGGGAAAACCTCAGACCCCTCTAATTATCGCCCTGTCAGGCTCTTAACAATTTTCGGCAACGTGTTCGAGGCTATCATCAATGTTGAAATAGTTCAACACCTCACCGCCAATAACCTATTCTCGGACAGACAGTATGGCTTCCGTTTTTCCAAGTCTACTGCTGATTTGCTAACGACTATCACCGATTACATATACCAGACGGCGAAGCTCGAGCTGCTGATAGGATCCAGCATTTCAACCTTCTGCGCTAGCTACAAGGCTATTCTATCACTGGGCGCTTGCTTGGCTTGATCCGATCGTTCCTATCAAATGTACGCGGGTGTCCCCCCAGGGCGCCAATCTGGGTCTGACGCTCTTTCTGATTTTATCGACAATCTCCCTGATGTGATCAAATTTCAAGTAGACATTAACGCTGACAACATCACTATTTACTTCCGCCTTAGTCAGAAATAACCTCGCTACTTATCATAAGAAGTACCTTCAGTCTGTGGTGGATTGGTGTGAGAAATGGCTTGCAAACTTTAATGCTTCAAAAACGAGGCTGCTATCCGTTAAACACTACAGACAGTGCCTCCTGCCTCCATTACATGGATCGAGCTAGTCTCCCCGAAAACAATACGCTGCACCTACTTGGCCTCCCTGTCTCAGCCGACCTCAAGTGGAACGACTACATTGAATCAATAGCTAAATTTCTGCTAGAAGGTTTGGGTCACTGTGTCGGGCCAGAAAGGGTTTTTTTTGTCTGAGTCCATCTTGTACATATACAAATCAACCATTCGCTCATGCATTGAATGATGTTGTTATATCTGGTCAGGCGCCTCTGCTGTTCATCTCGGGGTTCTCGACATGTTCTAGAAGTAAATTTGCAATGTAATCGATCCCGATCTGGCAGCTCGACTCCACCCACTTTCACACCGACAGGATGTGGCCTCCCTCTGTCATTCTACAAATATTTTCATAGCTTATGTTCCGACGAGCTTAGCTCCCTAGTGCCCCCTCTACAAGAATTTAATCGAACAACCAGACTGACACACAAGTCGCACCCTTTTACAGTCAAAGCAACCAAATGTAATTTTCACTTCTACTTCTTTAGCTTCTTTTCTCGCCTATGGAACGCTCCTCTGTATACCTGCTTCCCTGATAGCTACAATCTCCAAAAGTTTAAATGCAACGTCAATCGCCATCTCTTTGACTCCCATACTTCTCTTATCCTTTCCTCGACACTTCCTGTATCTTGTTCTCTCTACTCTCACGCCAGTATTCCCATCCTTCTCTTGCCCATTATAACCGTTATCGGTTCTTCTTTGTCTTCACTCTCCTCTTATGCAGACCCCTGCGCACCAGTGGTAGTACTGCCTCGCTTGTGGTGAAATGATTAAAAAAATACAAAAAGTCCTACGAAAACAGATACACAGACACTACAACCCTATAAAAATACATATGGATAAAAAAGAAAAGAATATACAACCAAAATCAAATAGGAAAGTATAAAAAGGGCAACCCCATAAAGTATTAACAGTAAAAATTGCAAGTTATGCTAAGAAGAAAAATTAACAATAATTAATTTTAAAAAGCAAAATAAATTCTTAAATGGGTCAACTGAAATAATGAGTAAATTTAGGCATATATATAAATACTTACTTTGCTATCGAAGCATGAATTAAAAGTAAGTAAATATATGAAATAAATATAATACAAATTTAAATAAGTAAATGAAATAAATATAATATACAATTTAAAAAATAATTGTTAAAAACAAATAAACGAACAAATATTAAGCATGCACACTTATACGCGTGTGTGTGAATGTACATATAAATATATACATACACACACAAACACCTAAAAACGAACAAACCTAGCCTCCCATAATTAATATCTCAATATATATATAAAACAAATAAACTACCAACCATTAAACAAAAATGAAACATTAGATAACAATAACATATGATATAAGCAAATACTTAATTTAATACATACTAATATATATGAGCAGAGTACGTGCGGGTGCGTGTGTGGGAGTGTATATATATATATTTATATAGACATCAATCTCTATTTTATGCAGGTTTCATTAAAAATGAAAACAAGATATTATGGTCAAGTTTTATGTAATATTTCAGGAGATGATTTTTTTTTTGTGGACATAAATTATATAAAAATTGTCCAAATGTTTTGTTTATCCGAGCGCTGTCGGCTATACTTTTAGCCATTTTCGAGGATGAATGTTATTTAAAGTGTAACAGAATGCATGTGGTGTTATGTATATTGTAGCTTAGTGTGTATGTGCTATTTGCCAAACACAGTAAGCACGTTGTTAGCGTGTTCGTAGTTGATATTATTGAGTGTTAGGTTTATATATATATATATATATATATATATATATATATATATATATTCAGACAACAAAGAAAACATTCTATAAACCAAGCCAACCATAATTAATACCATGAAAATAGAAAAAATAAATTTGCCATGTAGTGAATCAGACATAAGTATACATTTACTTGTGTAGGAAATATGTACATATGTACACATACGTATAAATACATACACAATTTGAACAATAATAGATAAAATATAAAACATATACCTAACCTCCTACAATCAATACTTAAGATTACACAAAACCAAATAAGGAAAAAGTATATATATAATAGTATTTATAATTTCAGCATTGATATCATTAGTATCATATATATAAGCACAAAGCGTTTATCGCCTTAATAGAGCAGATTCATGCGGACTTCGAAGTTTCATGAGGACATCGTTATAATGTACTCCCTCATCAGGGCTGTTTGCCGTGAACTTACGGTTTTTTCTTGTTTATATAGAATGTGGTGTGATGTAGTGGGAGTAGTCTTGTTTATGATTGGTTAGTTATTCATTTTCTTTATGTTTATGATTGGTTCATTTTATTGATTTTTCTTTGTGTAGTTTGATTTATTTTTATTTTTAGTGTATGTATCAATGGGTGTTTGTTTAGAGTCTGACCTTTTTTAGTGTGTTGGCATGTTTTGCCGCGTGACAGTTTATTTTTTCTAGATCGTGGTTTACATGTCTTTGTTTTTATTTTATTTTATTTTTTGTTTATTTTTCGTTTAATGGTTTTATTATTTTCTATTTTCTTTATGAATAGGTGTATGTACTTTTATTTCACGTATTTATGTTAATTGTACGTTTTGTTTTTGTTATCGTAGTTTCGGATTTATAATTACATTATTAGTTTTTTCATTTTTTTATTCTTTTATTTATACTTTTTATATGCCTATTTTTGTTATTTGTTATTGTTTATGCAGCAAAGTAATTATTTATTCTACTATTATGTTTTTATATAGGGTTGTTGTTGTTTTCTTTTCTGTATGGTTTGTATGTGCTGTTGTTTATGTTGCGTGAAATGTACTATTTTCAGATTTGTATTTTTTCCCTATTAAATCTAGAAATAGTAAATTTTCTAGATTTAACACTCAAACTAAACAGCAGCACACACGAATCAAACAGAAAAAACAACAACCATATATATTAACAAAAATTCCAATCACCCCACCAAACATATTCAGACACATACTCATATCTATGAACAAAAGACTATCTACGAACACATAAAAATATTCACTGAAAACGAAGAAACATATGAGTCAGCACTAAAAAATATCGGATACTCAAACAAACTTGAAACGAAGAAAAACCAAATAAAAAATAGAAAAATAAACATAATCTGGTTTAACCCACCCTACAATAACAATATATAAACAAAAATAGGAAAAACATTTTTCAGCATAATAGAAAAACTCTTTTCCAAACACAACAAACTATCAAAAATTATTATCAAAAATACAGTCATACAGATGTATAGAAAATATGAAAAAGGTAATAACTAAACACAAGAAAATAATTAATAAAACTAATAATAACACAAACCAACAAGATAATGCAAACAAATGTAACTGTAGAAAAGACAACTGCCCGCTTAACAATAAATGTCTTACTAAGAACATAATATACAAATCACCCGCAACAAATGACATTAATACCGACGAAAGGATTTACATAGGAGCAAGAGAAACATCGTTTAATGAAAGATTTAATAATCACAAAAGATCATTCAACACAGAAAAATACGAAAACAACACCATCAAAATACACATAGAACCAGAAGGAAAACAATATTTCCACCAAAATCAAATGGGAAATAGTAAAAAAGAAAGCACCATCATACAACCGTAGTAGCAAAAGTTGTAGATCATGCCTTGAAGAGAAACTAACAAATAACTTTAAAAAAAAACAAAGTAAAATTTTAAACAAAAGAAAAAACGAAATAATTGGAAAATGTCGACATGCGAATAAATACCTACTTTGCTACACAAACAATAACAAATACCAAAAATAGGCTTATAAACAGTATAAATGAAAGAATAAAAAATTAAAAACTAATAATGCAATTATAAATATGAAACTACGATGAACAAAAATAAAACCTACAAATAATATAAATACACGAGATAAAAGTACGTACACTTATTCACGAAAAAAGAGAATAATACAACAACCATTAAACGAAAAATAGAAGTAACATAAACAATAAATAAATAAAGATAAAAACAAAAACAAGCAAAAGCTTACAAACTAGCCAAGCATGACTTAGAAAAAAAACCGTCAGGCAACAAAACGCACAAACACACCAAGAAAAGGTGAAACCGAGGTCAACTAAACAAAAGGGCCCATCCCAATTAAACAAAAACCCATTGGTACATACACTAAAAATAAAAATAAATCAAACTACACAAAAAAAAAATAAATAAAATTAAACAATCATAAACATAAAGAAAAAGAATAACTAACCAATCACAAACAAGACTATTTCCACATCAAAACACATTCTATACAAACAAGTAAGTCTACGACAAACAGCTCTGATGAGTGAGCACATTATAAAGATGTCCCCAGTGCAACTTCGAAGTCCGCATGAATCTGCTCTGATAAACGATTTGTACTTATCAACGCTCTATCTACACCCCAATATAAAGCACTTTACGATAAAAACCTGCTTGCCAAAATACATTTTATCAGTAATAAACAAAACAGCAAGACTAAACCAGCTAGTCATAAATCACCCAAACCTATCTGCGTTTCCTTCACAAACATACGAGGTATTCGCAGTAACTTTAATAGTGTAGAATCATTCCTTCTAACTAACTCACACAATATCTTAGCTATATGTGAGACTAACCTTGACCCTTCTATCCCCTCTTCGGAGCTGTTCGTTCCTGGTTACCTTCCCCTCTTCAGGAAGGACTCCAATGTCCATATGCATGGTCTTGGTGTATATGTCAGCGAACAACTCCCTCTAGCCAGGGTCACATCTCTTGAACCCCTGGATCATTCTTTCATGTGCTTCCGTCTCTCACTTCTAAGCGCGGTTAGCTATCTCTTCTTCCTCTACCGATCCCCCTCCTCCTCTGACTGTACGGTACTTGATAGCATCTCTACTAATATCGATAGGGCCATTTCTTCTCACCCATCTACCCATATATTTGTGTTTGGCGATTTTAACGCCCACCACACCAAGTGGCTTGAAAACTCAGCCACAGACCTTGCTGGGATCCGCACCATGTATTTTTCAATAACCCAAGCTCTAACGCAAGTGGTGGACTTCCCCACGCGTTTCTCAAATAACCCTAACGGAAGGGACACTTTACTCGACCTTTGTTTTACTTCCATTCCAGACTCCTGCACTACCAGGCAGCTCTGCCCCCTCGAAAACTCTGACCACACCGTAGTTTCCGTCAATATCTCAATCCGCGCTAACTCTACCCAAGAAAACCAGACCAGCAGAATATCATACTGCTACCAGAGAGCAGACTGGGACTCGTTCCGAGACTTCCTCTGCGACGTCCCCTGGAACAACGTCTTTGATCTTCCTATCGAAGACTGTGCCTCCGAGGTCTTCTCTTGGGTTAAGGCTGGCATCGATGCTTTTATCCCGGCCAGGAAATTCCAGCTAAAATCAAATTCGTCCCCCTGGTTCTCACCCGCTTGCTCGGCCGCCATTGCCCACCGGAACCATTTCTTCCGGCTCTATCGAAGCTGCTCGTCGAACCAAAACAGGCGCCTTTTCACCTCAGCACGGAACAAGTGTAAAAAAGTACTGAACGAAGCCAAGAGGGCGTTTGCTACCAGAATTAGGCAACGCATAGCATCCTCTAAGTTTGGCTCCAAAGATTACTGGCGTCTCTGCAAAAGCGTGACAGCAGGAACAAGACGTCAATACCCCCACTAATCAATGAATTTGAAGTTCTCACCTCCCCAGCGGACAAGGCTGAATGCTTTGCCTGTAGATTCTCCACCAATTCGACATTGGACTCGTTAGGAATACCTACACCCGACTTCCCACCCAGAACTAAGGCTCAACTAAATAACGTCCACATTACACCCTCGCTGGTCGCCAAGATAATTGCACAACTTGACCCACACAAAACGAGCGGCGGTGACGGAATCCCAGTCATAGTACTGAAGAAATGTGCCCCAGAACTCTCCTCTGTCCTCTCTAAACTCTATAACCTCTGCCTATCTGCTTCCTCTTTTCCTGCCTGTTGGAAATCCTCCTGTGTAGTTCCTATATTTAAGAATTCTGGCGAACCCTTAGTCCCCGCCAATTACAGTCTATTAGTCTCCTTCCGATCTTTGGCAAAGTTTTCGAAGCCATTATCAACGCCGAGCTGATTCAGCATCTCACGACCCACAGGCTTCTCTCTGACAAACAGTACGGGTTTCGCTTCACCAGGTCTACTGCTGATATGCTAACGACCATTACCGAGTACATATACCGGGCACTCGACAAGAATGGTGAAGCCCGAACCGTTGCCTTGGATATCTCCAAAGCGTTCGACAGGGTCTGGCACGCTGGCCTCTTGTGCAAACTGCGGAGCTACGGGATGACTAGACATCTGTTTGACCTCATCCAGTCATTCCTCTCTAACCGCACATTAAAGGTAGTATTAAATGGGCATGCCTCCCAAAACTACCATACGAACGCGGGCGTCCCTCAAGTTTCTATCCTAGGTCCCACGCTCTTTCTGATGTACATTAATGATCTCCCCGACGACATTAGATCCCAAGTAGGCATGTACGCCGATGACACAACAATCTACTCTCGCATCGATCAAAAACCAGGTGTGGGCGACATAGCGAACCTCGCTGCCGTGCTTGAAAAGGACCTCCAATCCGTAGTGGCCTGGGTAGGAAATGACTAGTAAATTACAATGCTTCTAAAACTAAGCTGTTATCAACTAACCACCATAGACAATCGCATCTACCTCCCATTAGCATGGGACAGGCTTGCCTCCCAGAGAGTGAAATACTACGCCTCCTTGGCCTTACACTTTTGGCGGACCTCAAATGGAATGACTCTATCGAATCCATTGCCAAATCTGCCGCTATGAAAGTCGGCTCTCTGTGCAGGGCCCGGAAGTTTTTCCCACCTGAATCTATTCTGCACATATACAAATCTACCATCCGCCCGTGTATTGAATATTGCTGCCATATCTGGTCGGGTGCCCTTGCTGCTCTCCTTGGGCTTCTTGACAAAATACAAAGGAGGATCTGTAACGTGGTTGATACTGACTTGGCAGACCGGTTGCAACCACTCTCTCACTGGCGTGATGTGGCTTCCCTGTGCCTCTTCTACAAGTACTTTCATGGCTTCTGCGCCGATGAACTTAGAGCACTGGTGCCGCCTAAGCAGGAATTTCCACGAGATACTAGATTAGCAACTAGGTCCCACCCTTTTACAGTTAAACAGATAAGATGTAACCGTAAATTCTACTCCAACAGCTTCTTTTCTCGCGCTTCCCGCCTGTGGAACTCCCTTCCACAAGTCTGCTTTCCCGACAGCTACAATCTCCAGGTGTTTAAATGTAGGGTTAATAGACACCTCCTATCACATTAACTCCCAATTATTCTCAGAACACTCTCATCTACCCGGCCCTCATTCTCGGTATCCTCACCCGCCTATCACCCACCCTCTGACATTTCCTATATTTAATCATCCTTTCTCCACTCTATGTAGCCCCCCGCGCAGTAGTGGTAGTGACATGCCTTGCTCGGGGTGAAACGCTTATAAAAAATAATAGCCACTGAAAAGTAACAACCTTGGCATTAAATACTATTACAATTAAACACTATATATGTGTGTGTGTGAGAGAGAGAGAGACTATGTGTGTGTGTGTATGCGCTCGAGCGCGCGCGTGTGTGTATGTGTGTGAAGGAAGAGAAAGAGAAAAGTTCAAATTTCAGTTGAGACTATGCTTACAGCACTAATATTTTTAGGAACGTCATGAAATTACTTCTCCATGTTTTCTGTTCAACTGCCGTATATTTAAACA
Organism: Ascarosepion bandense; assembly: GCA_037127315.1. Taxonomy (NCBI): domain Eukaryota; kingdom Metazoa; phylum Mollusca; class Cephalopoda; order Sepiida; family Sepiidae; genus Ascarosepion; species Ascarosepion bandense. The sequence goes on from JBBBDQ010002142.1 coordinate 151,794, forward strand.
AAATCATCTCGTTGCTTGTATTTTACGTAAGCTTGTGGAGATGTGAATTGTTGGTTGATTTACGTGGAGAATTTAATATGTTGCTTCTACGTTCATTATGAACCTTGACATTAACAAGCGATATAGATATACGGAAATATATGTAAATATATACACTACGCAAAAACACATTGTTCATTGTTAAAACTTATAAGTGTTCGTCGCTTTGTATAAACAAACATTTCATTTCATACATAATCCAGGACCCTTTTGTATTTCATAAATATACATTGATATTTATAGCTGTCAGTGTCAAGTAATGAAGGGAAAAAACAGTGTGAGCTCCTGTTTATTTTTATAGCATTTTTTACAATTCAAAACCATCTTTGAGGGTAATTGCCTGAAAGTGTCAATATGCTAAATCAATTTAATAGCCAAGAAACGGAAAATTGTACAATTCATACAATTCGGTGCGATAGACATTCTTTTACATTTTACATTTCATAAATGTAGATTAGTAACTGCTTGGTAGGTTATATTGCTAATAATAATATTACAACTATTACCTCTGCAGATGACACACACTTACCATTTTACTTACCACTCAGCTAATCATGTGCAAAAAAGTTAGTACTATTTTAGATTCGATAACCTGAAGTGAGTGATATTCTGCATATAATATCAATCGAGATGTCGCTAATTAGTGTGCGAAACTAGTATGAAACCAATCATTTTTATGACTAAAAGTGAAACATAAATATTGATTACTCGAAACGTTCGTTCTGTGATTGGTGTGTGGATGTTAGGAGCATTTTGCTTTAATTAGTTTTATTTTTTTAAAAAAATAACTTATAATCTATTGTAGCAACTATCATATCAACATTTTTTTCATTGTCAGAATATAGCTAAATCTGCTACTAGGAAGGTCTGTTCAATGTGTAGGCCAGGAAGTTTTTCTCGTCTTAATCCATCTTGCACATATGTAAATCTACCAATCACCCGTGCATTGAATACTAGTGTCACATCTGGTCTGGTTCCCCTGCTATTCATCTCGGGGTTCTTGACAAAATCCAGCGGAGAATATGCAGTGTAATTAATCTAGACCTGGTAGCTCAACTCTAGTCACTTTCTCACCGACGTAATCTAGCTTCCCTCTGTCTCTTCTCGAAATACCTTTATGGCTTCTGCTCTGATGAGCTTAGCTTCCTGTTGTCCCACTGCATGAGTTTAGTCTAGCTACTAGACTAGCGACTAGGTCCCACCCTTTCACAGTGAAACCGATCAAATGTAACCGCAAATTCTACTCTATAAGCTTCTTTGCTCGTACTTCCCAATACTTGCTTCCTTGATAGCTATAGTCTTCAAGAATTTAAATGCAATGTCAACTGCCATCTCTTATCTCCTTAACTCGCATCCTTTCCCTGACAACAATCATGTTCTTCTCCCTTTCTACTCTACTCTCATGCATCCCTGTCATCCTTCTCTTATCCATTCTCTGACACCACCTGTAATTTGTTCCTCTTTCTCATCACTCACCTCTTATATAACCCCCAGTGCACCAGTGGCAGTACTGCCTTGCTTGGGGTGAAATGATTATATATATATATATATATATATATATGTGTGTGTGTGTGTGTGTGTGTGTGTGTGTGTGTGTGTGTGTGTGAATAATATTAGCCGTTTTGTTATAAGGGTATGTTTTGGTTTCATTGCATTTTACAATGTTGCTCGGAATTACATTTAACGCAGTTCAGTTTATCTCCTATACTAAATTTGTTAAAAAAGATTCATACACTGAGGTATTTGAAGTGATTACTATTTACTAATTTCATATCCTGATCTTTTAAGAGGGATTCAAGTTATGTGCCATCAGTGTTTTCATTCTATTTCCAGATCATAATTTATGTTTTGGATAGGCTTATCTTGTGTCCTATTTCTTGAATACTGAATTTTTGCAGAATATCATTGTTATACTAAATATGCATACCTATATCACCGACATAGCTCCCCCCATTATCTGCATACTGGCCTCAATCCACTGCTTTATATTGGTAGATTTGTTTGTGATATGGCATGAAATGCTTATTGTCTGTAACCATTTCTTCACATCTATGTTTGTATATACGTAGAGCATAATATGAGAAAAAATTAAATAGACATTTCTTCCTTGTCATATTTCTGATGTGGTTTGAAATGTTGTTTTATTGGGGTCCTCGCCGGACATAAATGATTTTTTCCTTTGTTAGATCTAGACATTCAGTTGAATCAGTGTTTGAAAGGCGGTTTCTAATGAATGTGAAGAGTAAGTCTCTAATGCAAGATAAACGCCACTTGTGGGTGATCCGTTCTTGACGCCAAGTTTTCTTAATGAAAACAAAAAACTTCTATTCGGGGGAATTGTAAGCTATTTTCAAAAGTTCAGCTTTATTGTCAAGCTTATAATTACTTAGTTTTCTTTATAGCATTCTTAACTTTTTAATTAGTAGGTTAGTTATTGTTTATGTTTGCAGACAGGCTTCATAATGATTAGATATATACTAATGTATGTCGTAGTTAGCATATGTGTGCATATGTTTTATGGTTGTCCATACAGCAACTTTTTGGAAGGCTATACTTACCCATTTCCACATTCTGACCAGCACAACTAAGTTGTATCTTTGCTAAAATGGTTTCAATGGCTGCGATGTTGTTACATTTCTTCAGTATTGCACTATTCTTGACTACATACTATAGTACTATATATATACTATACTGTATATAGCATGAAATCAGCGTGTCAAGTTGGTTTATGTGCTTGCCGTATAGGGACCAAGTTTCAGAACCACAGAGAATGACTGAATAAACAATTGATGTGTATATGTCGATCTTTACCATGAGTGACACGTCTTTGCTGTCCCATAACCTATGTTTAAGATTATTGAATGCTGTGCTGGCATTTGCTATTCTGGTTTAGATCACTGTCAATTTTTCCATCAGAAGAGACTGCTGATCCAAGATATGTGAACGCCTCAACAATTTTTAATGCTGTACCATCAATGAAGGCGTTTGTGAGAGATGGATTGCCTAGTAGTGGCTGGTACTTTAGCTCAGTCATCTTTATGTTGATAGTGAGTCCGAATGCTTTCACTATTTCAGAGAATTTATCAAGGATAGTTTGAATGTCTTCTAGACTATGTGCAAACAGAGCGGCATCATCTGCGAAGAGAAACCCGAGTTCCAGCTGCAAGTTTCGATTGTTCTTTAAAACGTTACTGATTGTATAGACTTCCAGTTGTTCTAAATTCAACATCTAGTTCTTCACTTAGATCAGAAAATGCTTTTTTAAGCATAGCAGAAAAGAAACGTGCAAAGAGAAGAGGAGTAAGAACACAGTCATGTTTTGTACAGTTGGAGACAAAAAGAACATGCGATTGCTTCCTTCTTGACCTTAGAAAAGCTTTCATTCTTACATGAAAGGAGGTAATAATACGGAGCATTTTTTATGAAACACATAGTTTGACAAAACTTTCCAAATAGCAGTTCGAGATACAATATCAAAAGTTTTTGTGAAGTCTACAAAAATAAAAAATAGATCATTGTTCTCTTCTCGTGCCTTCTCCTGAGCTTGCCGGAGGCAAAAGATCATATCCAAGGTTCCTTTGCCGGATCAAAAATGGCACTGGTCTCTAGAAGTGCAGATTCTAAGACAAATTTATTAAGCCTATTCAGGATTATGCGAGCAAGGATTTGCCAGCAACCAAAAGAAGAGATATTCATCTATGATTGTCACACTCACACCATTTCCCTTTGGAGGAAATAAACAATTGAAACATCCATATACTTAAGTGGTGCTTCTCCCTTTTCCCACACAAGGTTGAAAAATTCACAAAGCTTGCGTATCAAAAGATTGGTGCCACATTTGTATATTTCAGCTCAAATTCCATCTTCGCCGGGGAGCCTATTCCCTCGAAAACTATTTGATGTCTTTTTTAAACTCTAAGGTTGAATGGTTGGCAGAAATGCTTTGTGCAACAGGTCCCTGGGGAAGATTTTCTATTAATTCAACATCAACAGACGAATCTTGTTTTAAAAACGTGGAGAAGTGTCCTACCTAGCCTTTGATAATGCGGTTTTTGTTTGTCAAAAGAGTATTATCTGAAGAAAAAATAAGTGATTGACCTTTGGAAATGTGACTAAAACACCCTTCAAATTTTGCTAGATTGATTTAAAGTCACAATGTCAGCAGCCTCCTACAAGGCTTTTGCCTTTGCTGTCCATCAGCTCTTCTTTATCTCCCTCAATTTTGATTGAAATTTTCCCTTTGGCTAATTTAAAGGCCCGTTTCGCTGATGGGCATCCAGACCTGATGACATTTACGCATGTTTACAAGTGTGACACTGCACGGCGGACGGTAACCCTCAGGCCGGATCCTGGTCAAAACGGCACCAGATGTGACGCCTCAGGCCGAGCTAGCCGTCTGTCTAATGTGACGCTCTCACTAACGGTCGTGACGATCCAAGTTGTGACACTGCCACCCGGTTGTACGGTTGGTTTGGTCGCTGTTGCTGGTCGTGACGATCTCGTCCGATGATGTCGCCACAAAAGCTGGGTTACAGGACGTCTTTTGCAACAACGGGCTACTGTTCCACGTTTTGATTAGATCTTAATAGTCGTCCCTTTTAGCCAGTCCGGACACTGGTGTACACTTGTGGTTTGAAAAAATAAACACGGCACCAAAAAAAAAAAAAAAAAAATTAATAAAATAAATGAACAAGGTCGGACACGCCTGGAGAGAGAAAGTTCGCCAAAAGCATCATAGCTTCTAATCCTTAATAAAAAAAAAAGTTTAAGTTTCGTTAGCGTTAAACTAAACAGATCTCTTCACAGTTCACCAAAGTCTTTTCACGTATTTCATTAAAGTCTTTTTCATTAATTCTCTATAATCAGGTTTGTCAATTTTCTATATAGCTTCTAAAACAGCAAAGTTCTTTCGGGTTCTTACGGAATCTGACGGAATGTGCCGAATCGGAGGCGGCCGCTGGCGGAGAATGTGGTGGCTCTCTGCCCGAAATCTCTCTTTTCAACTCTCAACTTTTCTTGTCGAGCATTTAATTTTATAACCAATTTCGATCCTCTCTCTGGGGATTTGGCCGGCTCACAGCCTTCGGCCAATGAAATCGGTCTCCGCCCACTCGATTTGCGGAAAGTTTTAGCTCGACCAATGAGATTATGCCAACTCACATCGAACCTTGATTCATTTCGGGTTATCACAGACTCCTGTGTCCACCAGCGGCCTTGGCCTTCGTGTAACCTTATCAAATCACTCTGACACTTGTTTTGTCTACGCGTTTTCAGATTAGCGGAATCGACATTTCAACTCCAAAAGAAGAGAAATTTAAATAAACATGAAAGAAGCAAAATTTATACCAACATGAAAGACGAGAAATGTATAATTTCTCAAAATAATTACATTTTTATATTTGCAGGATTTTAGAAAGTACTTGATGGTACTAAGATTATTATGTTTTTTTTTTCCTAAGCTCACATTGCGTGGCGCCATAAAACATTAATAACATTGACAGTATAGATTTCTCTCTCCGTTGTTTTAAACCAACCAAAGGAAAGTATCCCCGCGGGAGAAGGGAAACTATCCCTGCGGGAGATAGTGTCACACAAGTAGAAATCTAATTTCAGAATCGTTTGAATCAAACCAGTCTTGATGTTTTCGCTGAACATACCCTAGCGTTTTACTTTGATTGTTTGTTTGTTTCTTTGCTTTTTCGTTTTGGTTTTGTTATTTGTTTTTTTGTTTATTTGTTTTTTGCCGAGTCATGGAGTATGTTTTGAAAATCAGACCATGCCGATTCAACTTCATTACCTACATCAAGAGATGAAAGTTTTGAGTCACACAATGTTTGGAAAAAGTGTAATGTTTCCCTATCTTGGAAGTTCACGAAGAATGCAACAAAAGAATTATTTTACCTCCTCAGTGTAGTCTATGATAAGAGTATAACAACTAAGTAAAGTGGCATGCTTATTCCTACTGTCAGAAATACTAACTGGAAGTGATACCCTTTGTCTGGAAGTCTGGTTTCTGTTACAGCAGTAATACTGATGTTGTTCTATTCAAATACTCTTGCAATAATTGCTGTTATGTGTTCAATGTTTTTCTTATTGTCCTGAAGAGTTCTTACATTCTAAGATGCTATGAACAAGTTTGTTTCATGAAGTTTTTGAAATTCTGCGTACGCAATTTGGATGCCTAGCTATACGCACCTTATGACAGGCTCATGTTTGAACATTCAATTTTTTGGTCGCCTTATCCTTTCACATAAAAGGAAAAAGTGTCATGCTAAAAAAGTGCCATCTCAACTCAACTTTCATTTGTCATTTCGTCGGAGATTACAACTCTATCAGACTTTCAACTGGGACAGTTTTCACCTTTCTTCAGGGAACACTCAACCTGACTTTCCAAGGTACTAAATTTCACTTTGTCGGAGACAAACTTTAATCCGACTTTCACAGGAAAATTTTCACAAACTTCATCTCATAAACAACTGCAACGGATAAACAAATCACTTCTTCTTCTTAAACTGTTAGGGTAATAAACTGCTTCTTCCTCTTCACCGCTATTTTCGTCATCCTCGCCAGCAACAACAACAACAATCTGCAACAAATGCTTCGTCGAAAAAATAGACTGAATCAAGTGTAAATAAAATATAATCATATTTTATTTTATTTTTTTAAAGTCATCTTCGGTGATATGCCGTGGTTGGAGGAGTAGGTTCTTTGGTTTGAAGTTGTTAGTGCTCGCCACATACAGAAAGACCGCCACATTGGGCTAAGCTCGACTTAGCCAACTCCTTCCCACACTAGGGAATTCATTCTCCTCAACTGCAGTAACCAGACTCTCAAAATCAAAGTAAAATTTTACTCTAAAAATTACAACTATCAGCTAGATGACACTTCAGCTCTACTTGCAGCTGTCTTTCGGTGCAAGACCTAAATTTGAAGCCCAACATTTCTGACCCCGGTTCTCATAGTAAAAATTTCTAAATCCAAACGTATTCCTCTCCATACCTGTTTGGCATTTTCAGCAATACACATTTTTTTCGAATTTGAAAAAATCTGCGTCACCCAACGCAAATACACTTCATTCTCAAAAATATGTCAACGAATATTTAACATACCTTCCATCCATTCTTTCAAAATGTTTACTCATGAACATTTTAAGTGCTTTTTTTTTCTCATGGCCAAAACCTATACACCATACCCACGTCACCGTACACAATTTACACGATATGGCATAATAATAAAATCACAATCTGCCCGTGTATTGAATATTGCTGCCACTTCTGGTCGGGTGCCCCTGCTATTCACCTCGGGGTTCTTGACAAAATACAACGGAGAATCTGCAATGTGATCGATATCGACTTAGCAGATCGGCTGCAGGCGCTCTCTCACTGGCGAGACGTGGCTTCCCTGTGTCTCTTCTATAAGTACTTGCACGGCTTCTGCTCCGATGAACTTAGATCACTGGTGCCCCCTAGGTATGAATTTACACGAGCTACTAGGTCCCATCTTTTTACAGTGAAACCGATAAAGTGTAACCGCAATTTCTACTCTAATAGCTTCATTTCATGCACTTCTTACCTGTGGAATTTCCTTCCATATACTTGCTTCCCCGACAGCTACAATTTCCAGGAATTTAAATGTAAGGTCAACAGACAAACTTCTAACACACTAACTCGCATCCATTCTCACAAGCTCTTTTTCCATCTACTCCATCCACATACTCGGTATCCTCATCCGTCTATTACACTCCTCCTGACATTTCCTATAACTAACCCCTCTTTCTCATCACTTTCTTCTATGTAACCCCCTGCGCAACAATGACAGTAGAATGCCTTGCTTGGGGTGAGATGATTAAAAAAAAATCAACAAAAAACAAATACGCATCATATCCAAGATGACATTCTTCTCTCTTCCATTGTGCGCATGTGTCTAGCATGTAAATTTTAATAATGTAAAAATTTTAAATTAGTCTCCTAACTCAAGCATAACAACGAAACAGGCCAGAACAAGATTTACATAAAAAATTGTTTTCCTTTACTTCTTTTTTTTTTCTTAATTTCCACTGTGTAGGTCGCCTGTCTACGCATACTGAGGCGGGTTGGTACCCCGATGTGAAGTAATGGTTAGCGTCAGAACAATTACAACCGAGCAGTGAGCTTGACCCTCACCAAGTTCTCCATAATTTCGGCCTTATGCCACATCTAAGTCACACTTAGAAAGTCACCATCCCGAGACGTGTGATTCCATAACCTATAAACATAAAAGAATTCATGTCAAAAGTTTTCTGCACGTCTTGGATTTATTATTTCCCTACAACTGACCTTATAGCATTCTTTTACAAACGGCAATAACCATTCGCCTTTATCAATTGGACCGTTTTGTTCATTTACTTTTTTTGCAATGTATTTATTTGTTCATTCAAGCTTCAAACCCGACCCACATACTGGCCACTAAAAAATTGGTTTATTTTCAGTTATGCTTTGCCTCTTTTTATTTTTTTTTTATCGCGGAATTTTAGTACACCCACCCAAAGACACCCTGGTGCACGACTTTGTCGTCGATGTTGACCATATTTTCAATCTCAAATTGACACCAGGTAAATGACCTTGCATAATTATGTGAGCCTCTGCTCGGGTTTTCATTACACAGAATCTTCTAAAATCTATAATAATATGATGATTGGGCACGAAGATCGGCTAATTCTTTGTAGTGCATACCATTTCAACAAGTTTGCCGTGGAACAAAATAATAACCAAAAGAAGAAAGAAAGAAACAGAGAAAACCCCCTAGGGTTTGTTGTATCTGATGATATTGTCACATCTTCTCTACTAAACCTTTTCCCAACGGACTGCTTACTGCTACCCACAATGTCATAAGAAGCTAATCTAATCCTCTTTTTCGAGTGTTTTTCTCTTTTTCAGCCTCTTAATCCACCATAAATCTTCCAATACATGTCTAACTTTCTTTTTTCCTACTGTATCCCTTAAATATATTAACTCTATATTGTGTTCCTTATTAAACCTCCAATTAACCTCATAGAATTTAATTATAGCCCTTTTCTTATGTTTCTTTCAAACAGGCGATAGGAGGTAAGTCCAATAAAGGCTTTCACCTACTAAAAAATTGTTCGGGCCGAAACCGAACTACGACCAGAAGAGATCAAAAAATGTCTTCATGTTTTACAATGAATTATCTCTTCCTTTCTCTGACTATTATATCTTCTTCTCCTACATTAACTCTGTTTCTTTTTTCTTTTTCATTTCCGTATGCGCTGACTACTCTTATAAAATACCCCAAAATGCCGTAAACCCCCACTAACTCCACGGTCAGACTCTGCACGATTGCAAAAGTATGCTGTTTTATTAGTTCTTGGCAGAACCAGCAACTTTTCGTACATTGAAAAAAAAAAAAAACGAGCCACAAATAAACGAAAAATTGTCACCTACCTTACTTGATGTCTGTGTCGTGACCGCCTTTCTTTTTCTTCTGTGCCGTGGTAATGAAAGTTCGTATTAACTGATTTTTTTCCAAAAAAACAAAAAAAAAACACAAGTCACTTTGCACCAAATTAACAATATTTATATATAATTATATATAGCCCTCTTGTCGGGTATATATATTTCTAGGACACAATTTTGCACGATGATGATAACTGGAACGAATCAACGATGCTTGCGACGAATGATGGTGATAAAACGACGAATGCTGCAATTATGATGCTGGTAAAATGACGGAGATGAATGCTGTCATCACAAGGACGACGAACAAATTCACTGCTGCTGAAAATTTCTTGTCTCCCAATATCAATGCGACGACGACGATACTTCGCAAAACATCTGGGGCGACAATTAAAACTTTTCAACTCAAATTTCACTTTGTGGAAGACGACTCAACCCGATTTCTTCACATAGACACTTCAAATAATTTCGCCGGAGAGCACTCAAACCGACTTCCACAATAATATTTGATAATCTTCCTCTTCGTCTTCTTTGTCGTCCTCGTCACTGTACAACAGTAACAATCCGCAACAAATGCTTCGTCGAAAACAATTAAACCAGATTAAATTGTAAATAAAATATAAAAATTACATTATTTGTTTTTTTAAAGACATTTTCGGTGACATATCATGGAATGAAGAGGTTCTTTTGGTCAGAAGTTATCAACACCCCCATACTGAAAGATCCCATTTAGAACAACCGTTCTCCTCGACTGAAGTCAAACTCTCAAACTCGAACTAAAATTCTACTCTAAAAATTTACAACCATCAGTTAGACGTCACTTCAGCTCTACTGCCAGCTCTTTCGGTGAAAAATCTAAATCAAAGGTCTAACATATCTGACCCCGGGACTCATAATAAAAATCGCTAACTCCAAACGTATTCTTCTCTGCACATGTTTGGAATTTTCAACTATGCACATTTTTTCAAATTTCAAAACATCTGCGTCACCCAGCGCAAATACACATCATTGTCAAAAATCCACACTGCCCAAAAATATCGTACCAATATTGAGTAGCGCAGTGTGGATCACACAATACATAAAGGTTTTGATGACAAACTGTCGTTTCTGGTGCAAGGGCTGGTGCCTTGGGAGCGCTCATGATGACTTTGCTTAGTCTTCGAAAAGCCCCGACACATGAACACACACGTACACACATAATGCAAATATGCCATGATGCAAAATATTCTGGGTAAAAATCCTTCTGACCTGGAGTGGTAGTAAAAATATATATGCGTGTGTGTGTGGGTACGTGCGAGCGTGCGTATGTGTTCGCACATAAGAATACGTGTACATATATTTCTTACATATTAATTTGTTAATTCTAAATATTACATTTTAAGGGAAGTACTTCATTACGTGAAAAACGGAATGGGAATTTAAGCTTGACGCTTTTCAAAGAAAAAGGATTTTTCTGGGGCCTCACTTTTCCTTCTTTCTTTTTTCTTTTTCTCCATTTCTATTAAGTTTTAAACTACTCGCTTCTGTCATTGCTCATTGGACAACAGGACTAAGGCATAGTTCATTAATTTTTTTCATATTTTACGTCTTTCTTGTCTGAACAGGTTAATAGTAGTACATAGATACACCTATCGTCCGGTCCTGATTACTTTCATGTCTATTAAACAGGAGTAGTGGTTTATTCCTTTTCTTTGTTCAGAATATGGTTTACCGGTTGTTTTTCTTTCTTCTACCAGGGCCGCAATAATTTAAGTTTCTCGACCTTTCAGTAATCTGACTAGCCAGTGGTTGTAAATTTTCATTGTAAGAGTACTGGATTGGCAATTTGCTGTCTGTTGCTTTCTACTTGTCGTTAAGAGCCAACCGTTTAGGTTGCGTTTAAAGAGGCTGCTCTGATCATCATTCGCATAGTATCGGAATATTTGTAGTGCTATTCGCTCATGGGTGGGTATCCCTGTATGTACTTCCAGCGTGCAACACAATACTCTGTTCTTAGTTATGCTTTGGCTGGTTTGTATTGCCATTGACGATAGATAATGACAATTATGGTGATCTATCTCTCCCATCAAAATGAATTCCATGTAAAACGCAACAAAAAATTCAGTTGCTTCCCTCTAACTTTTCTTTAACTAATATTCATAGTGTTATATATTATGTGACTGTGTGCAATTTTGTGCAGAAGTGTATTGTTTGATGGAAAAATGCCAAAGCTGACAAATTAAATCGAAAATAAATATAAAAGGCCAAGAATGCAGACTCGGGTCACGGGTGATTATGTGTTAAGATATCTGTTCTCAAAAGTCACGAGTATATTTACTTTTAGATAGATATTGTTTTTGAAAAATAAATAATACAGGGCCAGCTTTGCATAAAAAAATGTGTGGTGTTTTGATAAACCGCGTAATCAAAATCAAAGTATGTAAACCATTTGAAAATAATAAACAATACGCGTGGCAAAAAATGACATGGTCAACCGAGGCTCGCTATATAAGAACAATGTTCCAGAGTCGGAGAGATGAGTTAGAGATTAGATGAGATAGAGATCGGGGAGAGCCAGCCGAGAAGCCATGATAGCATCAGCCAGTCAATCTTCCTCACAGGTGTGTGTACCATCTCTCCAACCACCCTCTGTCAATTTAAACACCTCCAAAACTCAAATTTTCTCTATTAATCATCTGAGAGACGACTCTCTCTGCCTTCCATCAGCATGGCTGATGCTAACATCCAGGAAGGTAAGTCGTTGCGTCTACTAACGTTCTTAGCTCATATGAAGTGGAAAGACTATATTGAAAAATGATTCTCAGCAAAACATTTCTGAATACAAAACTAGAATACATTTTCAGTTTTCTAAAATAAAAAGAATAAAAACAAAAAAGTTTCATTAAAATCTGATTAAATCAACCTTCTCAATATAACCGAACATTAAACAACTTAAAACCCCACCTTTTTGGCATTAAATAACCCACAGAGGTTGATATGCCGTTAAACAAAACTCAAATTCAAACTCACAAACCAAACAGACAAATAAAAAACAATGATAGAAAATGAAAAGTTATCTGAGTAAACCCACCATTTAACTGGGAAATAAAAACCAAAATAGGACAAAATATTTTTTAAAACTGATTGATAAACACTTTCCAAAAAGCGACAGAACTAAACAAAATTTTCAGTAGGAATACAATCAAACTGAGTTATAGCTGCACTAGTAATTTAGAAAATTTTCATAAATAAACAAAACGCCAGAAATTTAAATAGCATCGTACAAAACAAGGAATGTAATGCAGGGACAAAAATAAATGCCGACTTTAAGGACTTTATTATACAAAAGAAATCATTTACAAAGCAAATGTACATGACTTAAATGGTCAAATTAAAATATATTTGGGATCAATCAAAGATACTTTTAAGACCAGATAGTTCAATCACAGATATACATTTAAACTAGAAAACTTTTAAAATTGTACAAAATTAGCTAGTCATGTGTAGAAATTTAAATTAAAATATGGAAAAGACTCAGATATAACGTGGAGTATAGTCAAAACGGTTGCAAAATATGTAGACTATGCCAGGAAGAAAAGTTGCCTATTATGTTATTCCTAAACAAAACTGAATTACTGAATGAAAAAACAGAAATTATGACTAAGTGTAACCATACCATAAAATACGTTTAAAGGTCATACAACCATGGATGAAAATGCTATAACTTCTAATTTTGAAAATTGCGCGTTCAAACAAAATTCCCTTTACGTGAGAGTTCTTATAAAAACGGTAAAAATCAGTTATTGCAAACTACCTGATGACACCACATGGTAAAATCCTTGGTCGCTTAATGACTCATTTACAAATGAAATATATATATATATATATATATATATATATATGGGTGTTGCAATATCAATCTCAGGGTTAGGTCCCACTAATTACGTAATAAATCTTACAACTTTTTCGCTTAAAAAACTGGAATAGGTTTATCACACATTCTTAAAAACACAAGAGAAATATTCTTTTTATTAAATGAACAAAATACCAGTCAGCCTTAGTAAGTCATTCGAGGAGACCCCACGGCTTTTTTGAATTTAATATTAATTGAATTCTTTTTGCAATAGCCTACCTGATAACAGCGTTTCATTCCATTGCTGTCTATATGCTTTAACTTACTTTTTTTCTGTACAAATCACAATACACATTTACGAATTTCTTAAAGAATACAAACTTAATTTGACAATGCATGTACAACGTAGAAATTATGTAAAATATTAATTTAGAAATATCTGGATATAATATTTATATTATATCGTGTTGCCGCAAATAAAGCAAGATAATCAAGATGTATTTATTTCTATGCTCCAATTTCTTTTTTACATTTATTTTTGTCATATTCATTGTGTTTTCTATATTTTCAATTTATCGTTCATTTTTGTTGTCGGTGCTTTTGTGTCTTTTTTAAATTTTATTTCCTTATTTTACTTTCATTTACTATTATCGTTTCAAAAGTTTATTTCCTTTGATCTCTTATTCGCCTTGACATTTTCCATTCCTTTTATTCATATTATATTTTTTTACTTCTTTCCCCTGTCCTCATTCTTCACATTTGTACATATACTTACTAAATTAAGCCTTACCTGGCAACCAAGGTGTATCGAACTTACAACACAGTTGCAATGATCTAAGAGACTAGATAGCTCACCATTATACTGAGGAGAGGTGTCCAAACTATTACAACGTTTGTTTCTTGCCTAACGATATTTACTAAGCTTAGTTTCGAATGAAACGAGACCAAATACTTTGTGCCATAATTTTGTTTACCCATAATCTTTCGCTTACTTCTTATTTTTTGTTCTACTGAACTAAATTAAAAGTGGAATCGAATCTCTATTAATTTAACCTAACTTTTCCATCATTATTTTTCTTTCTTTTTTTTTCTCTCTATAAAATGTCATTTTACTTTTTCCGCCAACTTTGAAACAGAATCGGCTGGTTTCTCCAAAGCGTTGTTTTTCCTTCCAATATGGTTTCTGTTTAACACCATCACCTCATCTGAACCAGGAATCGTTTAGTGGACGGCACATTTACACCAACAAATAAGAGAAATATTCACATATTTCGATATAGATATTAACATTTTCTGATTCGTTGCTTTTTACCTATGTCTTGTCAAATATTATATTAATGACAATAAGAATCCAAATTCCCTGACCAATGTCCTTTTAAATATTAAAGAAAAGAACTTACTGGCTCTTGCAAGAGATTTATATGAAACCTTGGTTGAATAACAGATGTGTAAGCCTTTGACATCTGAAATATCAATTGCAACATGAATGAAAGCTAAATAAAATAAACCACAAAGTAATTTAGCACTTTAAATTCAGTTCTAAAAGTGAATAAGCTGAATTTATAGGAGTGGATATTTTGCATTAAATTCAGCATTTAGCAATACAGTTCTAATCCTGTCACAAAGACCATGACTCTCATATTCTTCTTAAAAGCGATGTCGATCAATCAGCAAAACATAAAGCTTTCAATGTTTTATTCTTTTTATAAATATTTTTATTGAGATGGTTTCTTTATCGCTGCTACATTTTATTTCTTATTACATTAAAAACTTCGTCGAATAGTCAGAATTTCACTGAATAGTCATCAGTAAAAACAACTGTTTATTATATTATTATACAACAAATAATTCTGCTTACCATTTTCATTTTATTTGTTTTTCTTCTGCTGTACACATTAATATTCTTCTGATGCCACTCACCTTCGGAATAGAGTATTTTATTTTATCTTAAGTGTAGGAGCGTATATTTTGTATGCCCAGACCCTTTTCCTGATTTAACTTGTCAGTATTCTTTTAATGGTACTCTACTGCTTCTTCCAAGGAAAATTCTATTCATTATCTTTTTAATATAGGCGATTATTTGGTGAGTGGTAAATCGTTCCATGAAGATGTCGACATCAAAATGTTAAGGGAACAATACATTTCAGTGTTTATTGATATTCAACAAAATATTATTAGATTACCAGAATCAACAGCACAAATGCAAAAACTCATAAAAACGAGACAAAAAACGAACTTCAGGTCAGTATACGGCATATATTCAATATTCAGCAGGTGTTTTACTTTTCAAACCTTGTATATATACTAGATGGGGAAGGTAACTGAAGAGAAATACAATAAATACAGTAAACATTATATTTAATGCGGAGTATAATTTCTAAATATTTCTATATATGATTATCTTATAAAACAGAAAAAGTTTAGTCAATAAAACCTTGCTTCAAGGATGGTTTCAGTGTGATCTCGGGAGCAACTGAACACCTGAATCAAATGGTTCTTGTTTTGCTGGCCATCATGTCCATGATGACAGCCTTCAGCGAATTTTTGTTATTGTATGGTCTCTGGTTAGTTTTCCTCTCAACAACAGACTGATATAGTAGGCTGGAGGATTTATATAAGGAGAAATAGAAACTATATATTGGGGTGACATCTTTAAAATTCTCAGGCAGCTACGTCTGGATCAACTAAGCTATAAGAAGAGAGTAGAATCCTGTTGAAATATTACAGCTTCTCATGGCCCATCCTCTCGATCTGCCTGTCTTGAAATATTTACTGTTTTTTATCTAATATTTCACTCCAACGTATGACATCGTACAGCAGACTAATTTTTCTGTTTTTAGGAAATCAGCATCGCACTCGGTGTGAAAGCAGGAGTTTGATGTGCTAAGTACTGATACCAAAATTAGTTTCATTGTTTTTACCAATTTTGGGGAATTTAGTTTTAAAATCGTATGAATAACATGGACAAAAATACCTAATTTCCCCAGTTTTTGCTTTCAAACTGACTTCAAAATTTTACTTTTTCAAGAATAAATTCAAATAAAGTTGATCTTTTATATTAGATACATAAAATGAAAAATATATTTAATCCAGAATTCTAATGAATTACTACAAGCAAAATATGCAACTTTTTCAATTTTCAATAAGTGGAAACTGTAAAAATGTAAAATTACAAAAACATCTAATCAACTTATAAGATTTTAAATAATTTGTTAAGTCATAATTAATGAAAACAAAAAAATGTTAAAAAAAAATATGTGTATAATACTGCTGGGCACAAATTATAAAACAAAATATTTTCAATTTGCATTATTTATTGAAAATCGCGCTAACGCTACCGCACTGTATTATATACTACACCGTAATATAGTTAAATTGTTCACTATAATTTTCCTTTGGAGTAAATGGTTTATTTGATGGCACAATGATTTATTAATAATGTGCCTGTGTCTTGCTTTTTTACTGATTTATGCTTTGTAAAGCTTCAGTACTTAATTTAACAGTTCTATCCACATCTTGTAAATGTGCAGATACACTACTTTATTCCATTTATTAAAAACTTGTGCAGTTCATGATTTCAAAAACGTTTTGCAAGCGCATGTTCACAAACTCCACTCATGAGAAATTAATCAAATTTGACAAATGAGTCGCCTCAGAGTTGATGAATGTAAATATTTTTAATCCTTTCTTTGTTGGCTCGCTACTTACGAAAGAAAAAAATACTTTTATTGGAAAATTTACCCATATGTGGTTATATTTTGGGGGACGGAATCTTAAAATTAGTTTAGAAAACTGACATAACTATTTAAGTATAAATAAATGTTTATTTACCTAATTCACAGATCGTTTTATATCCTCTCAACTCGAATCGAATTCATCTGACTTCAACTTTGAGAAAAGAATACTTTCTAGAAGTAAGATGAAAATATTGTGTTATAAATTATTTAATGTAACATTCTATATTTCGGTCGACTGTTGCTTCATTCATGTTGAAGATATACAGTTGCTGATTATGAAATTTGTTATCCTTCTTAACTTCATACCAACTAACTGCACTTATTTCAATTATAAATATTATAAGTCTGTACGATAAGGCTATAACCGATCACCGGAATGAAATTCCAACGCTCCAAACATGAACCTAAAATTATTCTTTAAACTAATTTTCCCAAAAACTGGTAAGAATTTGGAAATAAATATTTTATTTCATTATTTATTATGTCAAACCCCAATTCTCAAATTGAGTGCAATATCACGGGCACAAACTCGACTTGCCCTAATGACACAGATGGAAAATATATGTCTCTCAGCCACGAAGTAAGGTATAATTTACTTAGCTTAGCTTAGAACAATCACGAATGGGTTGCATCCAACAAGAATTAAAATCTCTACATTTGAAGTTGATCTTTAAAAGAGTTTGCTAAAATATCAGACTTTGGTGGTCCAAATATGTAAGTTAAAATTATTCTGGTAAAATGTCATAGCAATCAGGCATCCAATAATCACGAATTCAAATATTAGCAAAATGGTCTGCGAAACGAGTACCATATTATTATTTAATGAGTTTGGTTCAATCTTAATATTGTCTACAATTTATGAGAAGTCAGTGAGTCTTAAGCTCAATACACTTTTAATTGGTCTGCGATACATGGTTGCTTACGACTTTTGTTTGGTGTTTAAAGTTCCAGATAGAACTACTGTCCAATGTTTGTAGAAATTGACATGACTATTATGAGATTTTTGTTAGTTAGATAATGTTGTGGCCTTGTTGGGGTTAGAAATAAAGACACAAATAAGGAATAGGGTTAAACAAATATATTTGACAAAGACAGTAGTACAAACATGTACCAATGAGAGATTATTAGCGTGACTGTTAGTCCGGCTGTCAGAGTTATTTTCTGGAATAGATTCCGCTCTCACTCTCTGCAAAGCAGAACTGCTGCTTATATATAGTTTGAAAGAGTTTATGTGTCATATGGGTAAGTCAATATAACACCCCACTCCTAAGTATTAACTATGCAGGAGACTGACTATTTTTTTCTTTTTGGATTCACAGCGAGAAAACCCGTAATTTTTCTTTTCCTTTTCGGTGCTGTTCCGTGGCCGCTTACGAAATTGGCATGTCAAAAATATCGTAAATGACATCCATCACTTTTTTTCAGGAGCACGGCATCGTCTGACAGGCGTTTCCTGATTTGATTTAAATGTTTTTCGTGAGTGAACTGGGGACCTTTAATTATGTAGACCATATTTCCTACTCTTTTGTCAATTGTACCCATTTCTCAGAAACATTTATTATCCCGGAACATCCAGAAAAAACTTTCTATCCGGGATGGTTGCGTTTTGTAGCTATCTGTTTGTTTGTCCATGTTTTGTTGTGTTTGCTTGGGAAGTAGCTTGTTGAACACAAACCTGATTTTACGCGCAAACATTACCTTGGCTGGGTGTAATGATGGTGTGTTGTTGTTGGGCGCGATTCTATTCACTGAAGGAATATTTGTAGTACTTTTTGTGAGTGTTTCTGTTTTGGGTCAAGAAATATATTTGATTGGAGGGTGCCTTCGCTGCCAAGGCGCAGCCTTTACAGGATTTTACCATATTTTTGATATCCTTAACCATGTTTGGCCAGCATACATACTGCGCATAAGGCTTTTCATCCTTGTAATCCCTGGATAACCAGCATGGAAATCTTTCAGAATTCTTCTTTGCAGTGCTGTGGGAATGACGACTTGCTCACTATATAGCAGTACTTCGTCGCATAAAGAAAAAATATCGTAAGTTTGTCCTTCTTATCTGCCCGATAAACTCATTGTTTAGAGCTGCTTGTTTGATTTAGTTGATGGTTACAGGAAGTTCTCTTACTGTGTTGCATAATTGATATATCCCGAAAAGGAATACAGTATAAAAAGATCAGTTCAAGAATGGAACTCCACACCTGGAATAAGAAATACACATTTATTGTACTAAGGTACAATTAACAATAATACACATATAGGCAATCCACGGGTTGGAGCGGAATCGACTATCGAATATTGAATGCCTTCGCTAAGAATTTTTCCATCGTCGTACCGCTCGTTACCGTCTTTTATAAAGTAGAGCATTCTATTCTCGGAGATGACAGGATGTTTCACTATAACACCTTCCCCCGAGTTAAATTCTTCCTAGAATTTTGCTCTTAATATTTTTTTCTCTTAGGATGTGGATATAGCACTTTAGTCCTTTTCCTTTTTCTGTTACTTCTTCTCCTGTCCGTTCCTGTGTCTTTACTTTTAGGAGAATCAGTAATTTTTTGTGTAGGTGTTACCTCCATAGATACTCCATTGTTAGTGGGTAGTTTTATCTGGAATGTGTCATATATTACCTCCATTAGTATCTCTTGGTCATTTGTAACGGTTTCGATGTATCGGTGTCTCAGTTGGTTTATATGTCTTTTACAGACAAACTTCTCTCCTTTAATTATATAAGTAACTCTCCCGATTCTTCTAATTACTAAACAGTCTTCCCAAACGCACTTTCCAGTCCGATAGTTCTTAAAGAAAACCTTGTCTCTTTCTTTGAAAGATTTAATCTTAGAGTTTAGTTTTATAAAACTCTTCTTTTTCTTTGGTAAAAACCTATCAAATATTGATCGAATCTTTCTCGCGTACATGACCTCAGCAGGTGACAAATTTCCATTAATGTTTTGATTCGGCGTAATTCAATAAACCATCGGAAATGTTTGAATATTCTTGTCTTCGGTGTCGATCCCATTAGCTTTTCTCATAACTCTTTTAAACGTATCGCCAAACCTTTCTGCCTGACCAATCGATCTCGGATTATACGTAGGCGTGGTGATGTGTCCGATTGCTAACGTTTAAATTCAGCTGCTGTAAACATAGTTACGTTGTCACTCACAATGTGGTACCTCCAGACGGCTAAATACTTTGTTTAACGCCTTTATTGTATTTACTGCTGTCGGGCGTTTAAATCTATAAACTTCTGGCCATTTAGAATAACTATCAACAATAATTAGGTAATAGTCTTCCTTTAATGGTTCTGCATAGTCAATATGTATCCATGACCACGGCACATCTGTTTTTGGCCATGGCTGAGTTTTTATAGGTGGTGATTTTGCTGCTAACTGATAGCCTGTTTGCGGAATGAGTAGATACTCCTTTTTTCGACCCAAAAATCGACAATAAGGGTTTATGGTCGGTTTGTTGCACGAACGATCTTCCATAAATGAATCTGTGAAATTTCTTCACAGCATAGATTATAGCTAGCGCTTCTTTCTCTATCTGACTATAATTTCTTCCGTTGGAAGCAACGCTCTCGAGGCATGAGCGATAGGTTTTGTTACGCCATCCTCGAATTTGTGTAAATGAACAGCTCCTATGCCATGTTTTACTCGCATCCGACGCTACAATTAATTCTTTATTTGGATCCAAATGCACTAAAGCTAAATCCGACAATAAGCACTTTTTAATTTTTTAAATGCTTCGTCGCATTCCCTTGTCCAACACAATTTTTTATTTTTTTCTAATAATTTGTTTAATGGTGCTCTTAAATCATGCATATTAGGAACATATAAATTGTAGTAATTTGCAAGACCCAGAAATGACATAACTTAGGCACGTTATCCGGAGTAGGCATATTTTTTATCGCTTCTATTCTGTTTGGGTTAGGTTTTCTTCTCTTATTTGACCCAAATATTCAATCTTATCTATACAGATCTCGCACTTTTCAAGTCCTACTTTGAATCCATGAGTTTTAATTCTTTTGAAAACTTCACGGACATGAATTTTATGTACTTCCGCATTTTCACTTTTTATTAATATGTCGTCCAAGTATGCCATTGCATAATCTAGTCCCGACAACATTGTATCCATAATTTGTTAAAATACGCTCGGTGCTACCTTCAAACCGAACGGTAAACGTTTCAACCTATACAATCCTCTATGAGTGTTGATGGTTAAATATTTAGGACATTCCTCCTCGACCTTGACTTGTAGATAAGCTTCTGTCAAATCAATTTTCGAAAAGATTTTACCCCCATTCAACCTTGAAAATATCTCCTCCGGTGTGGGAAGTGGATACGTGTGATCCTTTAAACATTCATTCGGTCCGCAAACTCTAATTTTATTATTTCTCTTTTTTACGTAGACTGTAGGTGATGCCCACTCAGGGTAATCTACCTTAATTACTCCATTCTCTTTCAATCTCTCTAACTCTTTATCTATCGTCTCTAACGATGCAAAGGGAACTTTTCTTTTCGATTTGAATACCGGTTTTATATTATCCTTTAGTTCAAATTTAACTTCCGTCTGAGTACAACAACCAAGTTCATCCGAAAAAAACTTCAGTAAATTCATTCTTCAAATCTTTCACAAATTTTTCTATCTGTTTAGACTTTCCTATATTCGACGCATTTATTTTCCTACAAAACGTATTCATAGTTTTCTTCCATAAATTAAATCATACAATGAAATTAATGCCAAATAAATTTGCATTTTTTCCCGAAATCACAGACTTTAGTTTTGCGGATATTTCCGTCGAATGCTACCTTCGCGAAAAATTCCCCCTTGAATTTCAGCTTGTTACCCGAAATGCCTCTCGCAATTTTCTTAGCGTTCTGCAACTCTTGTTGGCCTATTTTTCTCCAGGCATTTTCGTCAATTGTGGAAATGTCACTCCCGGTAACTTTTTTTTATTATTATTATATCACCCCAAGCAAGGCGAAAACGCCACTGATGCGCAGGGGCTACGTAAGAGTGAAAAGTTTGGAAAAGAGAAAAACCGGAAACCACATCCTAAACAGGAAACAAGGGATGAACCTCTTCACCAGTTCAATAGACGTGGGTGGAGTGTGAACCGGGCGATAAGTAATATTTCGACCATTTAACTTAATGTCTATGTACTTTCTTGTACCGAAATAATTCGTGACTTTTTTAGATAAAACTGTATTTATCCTTTTAGGCTTTCGATAATTTTTCTTTTTACACATTACTGCCTTGTGCCCTTTTTGCGCACATTCAAAACATATTTTATTTCTAAAATAGCACTTACTTATAACATGATTATTGTTGCCACATGATTTGCAGTATAGTCTTTCTTCATTGTAAACACGTTTTTTCACTTTAAATATTCGGGCAATACTCTTTTATTCAATACATAAATTATCCCGTTTAATATTAACCAGTTTTTGGCATTCCTCCGATACTTTCTATAAAGTTATGTCCGTATCATGGTCCAACATTGATAAAATCATTGAACAAACTTCCTTGTCCTTAGGCGCCGTTAAACGTTGCACAAAAATTAGGCATTCAAAAATATCTTCCTTGATTTCTTTAATTTTGAAACGTTCACACTGGGAGTTAACTTCCCCAGCGTACGCAACAAAGTCTTCGTCCTCTTCTTTCACGATATTTAAGCATTTATACCGTGTATGAAACAAACTGTCCCGTTCGCCAAACATTTTTGATAATACTTCAACCGTTTCGTCAAACGAACTCTCTTCTGGTTTCTTTGGCAAATGAAGTTCGTGTACTTCGTATTTTCCTGAGCACCGATTTTTTGTAACAAAAGCATAATTTTTTCTTCATCGGTCCATGATTTGCACCTTTTTGAAAAAATTGTCTCGTACCTTTTAATGTCCGCAGGAAAACTTATTCCTTCCTCAGGTTTGTACAAAAATTCTGAGAGTTTGATATACCCTCCACAGAGAAAATTCTGGAACCTTCCTTTGGTTCGCTTTGCTTTAACAATATTTTTGCAAAACCTCTTGTTTTAATATTTGTTGTTGAATGTCTGTTTGCTGTTTTTGTTGATTTTGCTGTTGTTGTATTAATTGTTGAACCGCTACGCCTAGCGTCTTCGCAAATTCTGATAATTGTTCCATGTTCCGTACACACCAAAAATATGTATATGGAAAAATAAAAATTCAACCATACAGTTGACTAATAAGTTAAAACTTTGGCAAGAAAAGAACGTAGTTATTTTTTTTTAATGAGGGGGTACAAAAACTACTTCTTACTTTAACTTTTATATGGTCGTCACTGTTGAAGGTTCTTAGTTGAAATATTTTACGTTTCCTCGTTTAATACGGTTTTTCCTTAGGGGTCTAAATCCTTATTCAACAACTAAAATTTCCGTGTGAATTTGATTTTTCTGTCGCCAATTGATATCAGGAGGTAAATTTCCTAGTTCGCCAAACTGGTATCAGGCGACAGTCATCCTTGTTGCCAAACTGATATATCCCGAAAAGGAATACAGTATAAAAAGATCAGTTCAAGAATGGAACTCCACACCAGGAATTGGAAATACACATTTATTGTACTAAGGTACAATTAACAATAATACACATATAGGCAAGCCACGGGTTGGAGCGGAATCAACTATCGTATAGTGAATGCCTTCGCCTAAGACTTTTTCCATCGTCGTACCGCTCGTTACCGTCTTTTATAAAGTAGAGCATTCTATTCTCGGGATGATAGGAAGTTCCACAATAACAATAATGTAATTTTACATTCCCCTTCTGTTCGGAGAGAAGCAATAACAGTCTCTTCAAGAGGTTCTCTATGTTTCGGGTTTAACATGGGCAATCCGTCGGCACGACAGAGTTTTTAGACTGTAGGAACTTCATTTTAAAGTTATAATTTAAAAGAATTGTTCCCCATCTCCGCAATTTATTTGCTATATGCACCGGCATACCTTTTTAGAACCGAAGGTTGTCAGTAATGGGTTATGGTCCGTCTGCAAAGTAAAGTGTCTATCGTGAATGTACCGAAAAAAACTCCGTTACTGCGAAAATAATCCCTAACGACTCCTTCTCAATTTGCGAGTGATTCTTTTCTGCAGGAAGAAGTGCTCTCGACGCATGAGCTATTGGTTTGTGAGATCCATCTGGCATCTTGTGCAGAATACATGCTTCAGTGCTATACGAGCTGGCGTCGCTGGCAACTATAATGTCCATATCTGGGTTTTAGTGAATTAGAAACGAGTCCGACGTTAAGACTTTCTTTATTTTGATGAATGCCTCTTGACATTCAGCTGTCCACTCCCAGGTCTTGTCATTTTTTCAAAAGTTTGTTTAGCGGAGTACTTAAGTTGTGCATATTCGATATAAACACCTGGTAGTAATTTGCCAATCCTAAAAGACTTTGCAATGTAGAGACATTTTCGAGAATTGGCATGTCCTTGATTGCTGTAGCCAGTTTTGAATCTGGTTTTATGCCATCTTTATCAATGATCGCAACTATTTAATTTTCTTCACAAAGTAGTCGCATTTGGATTCTTTCAACTTGAACTTGTACTCCCGAAGGCTTTATGAACATGTTCTTTATGCTGTTCTACATTTTGACTGATCATTAATATGTCGTCCAAATATGCAACCGCGAAGTCAAAAACGCTCAGCATAGTATCCATTACTTGTTGGAAAATTGCTGGCGCACCATTTACCCTGAACGGTAGAGGTTCGAACTTGTACAACCCACGATGGTGTTGATACATAGCAACTTAGAACATTCTTCCTTTACCGGTATTTGAAGATACGCGTCATTGAGGTAGATTTTTTAAAAAGTTTTCTTCCATTTAGTTTTGTGAAAATTTCTTCCAGTCTAGATGAAGAATAATGATAGTCTTTGAATGCCACATTAAGCCCCCTCGAGAATCGGCACAAACCCGAATTTCGTTTGACTTCTTCTCATAAACGGTCGGTGAAGCCCATTGATTGTAAGCAATGTTTGACAAGACACCGGTTCTTTCTCATCTGTAGAGTTCTTTTTTATTTTTGGTAAAGAAGTGAAGATCACATTTCTTTTTTTTTTAAACACTGGCTGGATATCATCTTTTAGCTCGAATTTTGCCGTCAGCTTATTACACCGATCAAGGCCCACAAAAACGTCTGTAAAATTTTCTTTTAAGTTTTTATTAAATTATTTGCCTCGGTAGTCATGTTTTTGAGTTTTTGGCAAAATTAATTAATTGGCACGTCCCACAACTTAAATTTCTCCATCCAGTTGGTGCCACATAAATTTTCTGTATTCTTTAATACATACATTTTTAGTTTTAACGTGCTTCCTTTGATAAGTTTTCATTTAAACTTGATTTTCTCCCCTGTCACGGACCTGGCCATTTTATTAGATTTTAGCAAGGTTGGTTTTCCCAACTTTTTCTAAGTTTGTAGATTGTTAATTATTAAATCTGAACCATAATTCTACTGTAGTTTAATATTTTTATTTAGGATTTGTCCTTGCACGTATTTTCTAATGTTTAAACCGACTTGTTTACGCAGCTATTAACCTTTTTCTCGTTCGACAATGTGAAATATTGTGCCTGATACGGCTACAATTTATGAATTTCTTATTCAGGTAAGGGCAGTCTTCATACCAATGTAATAATCCATGACCGAAACACGGGTTAGAAAGCAAATTGTCATGTTTCTTTTTTTATCAGTTTTGATTTTGATTGGTTTGATTTAGAGAGAAAATAAATTGTTTATACTTTTAGCGTATTTTTCTAATGGGAGCTATGCCATATTCCTTTTCGAATCTTGGCGTACGCCTACGAATCTTCGCTATGTGTATAAAGATTAAAGTTTGGCTCATTTTCCAATTTATTTAGAACTCTACGTCTATTTTAAGCGTCTTTAGCTGAAACGAATTCATGAACAAATATCAGACACTTGAAATTATTTGCACTCAATTCTGACAGTTGAAAATTATCGCAATGCTTGTTCACGACCTGCGTGAACGTAGTGAAATATTAACTATCCTTTCTAGTTAAATTCATGCACTTCAATCTCAATTTGAAAGAGTAAAGTTTTAGGACTAAAAAGTTCTGTAAGGTGTTTAACCGCTTCAGTAAATGTCAATTTGCTTTTTTACATGGTAAAATATAATTCACAAATTTGGTGTGCACTAAAGTGCGCAGTTTTTGTAGAAGAAGGCAAACTTTTTTAGAGTCTAACCAATTTGTGCAATCCTCGAATTTTCTAAAATAGGAGGCGAAAGATTTTTCTCATCTGGAGAATATGTAAAAGTGTCTATTGCACCCCAGTTCGTGTTTTGTGAGAATGCATTTTCGTTTTGCCAGCTTAATCAAGTTGTTTTGCTCTTGTTGAGTTTGAAGTAGAATTTCTTCGAGTTTCTAATGTCTGACTTCAGTTTATTTTTGAAATTCAAGCCGTTCTTTTTCTGTTTGCTTTTGAATTTCAAGTCATTCTTTCTGTATATCCAGTCGGAGTTGCTCTATTCTTTTTTGCTTCTCAAGTTGATTTTCTTGTCATTTAAGCTCCCATTAGTTTTTCGTTTAAGTTGGAACTGAAGAAAATCGAGCATGGTGGATTCAAATTTGTCAATGTTTATGTCCTTTTTAGTATTAACCGAATACAAATTAAATTTAAACGAAAATTTTTCTTTTCTTTGAATAACAAAAAAATCAGTTTCTTATTCATTCAGTAACAAAATAACAATTAATTGAAAGTGAATAACTTTAAATTTTTACTCCCTCAGAGGATCAGGAGTGCTTTGTCGAAAAACATGAATTCTCATAGTTTAGTGGCTCGCGTTCAAGTTCAGTGTTAGTTACACTTTTTGGGGTTCTCAAGCATCTTTAAGAATCCTCATCGTCAAGATTTCGTGGCCTTGTTAGGACCAGAAATGAAGACACAAATAAGGAATAGAGTTAAACAAATATATTTCACAAAGACAGTAGTACAAACATATAACAATGAGAGATTATCAACGTGAATTTTAGTCCTTCTGTCAGAGATATCTGCTGGGATAGATTCCGATCTCACTCTCTGCAAAGCAGAACTGGTGCTTATATATAGTTTGGAAGAGTTCATGTGTCATATGAGTAAGTCACCAGATGTCAGAGAGGGAGAGATATAGAGAAAGCTAGGGAGAGAGATAGCGAAATAGAAAAAGACAATGACCATGCTTTATTCAGGAAAAGTACAAGTTTGAAGTACCAAGAGTAGAAAGAAAGAATATTGTTAAAAAATAAATTATTTTCTTCCTGGGGCCATGAAGCTTTCTGATGTGATTAATATCCAGTGGTTCTTTTGAGCTTTCATCCACACTTTTGATATTTTTATTGAAACATTTCTATAGATGAAGGATAATTATAATATTAATGTTTTTCACCAGCTTTATTGCCTTTATAATATCGTTTCTATTGCTGAACATGTTGGGTATCTCTCGCAGTCGGTAGTTTTTCAAGAATATCAAATGGAATCCTTTATTGGGTCCTCATAGATATGATGTGATGTTTTTTTAATCTATCATATCTTACGCTCTAGAAATAAAAATTTTAAGAACTCATCTCCAACAACTCTTCCTCACCACGCCAAATTGCCTCTCTTCTCGCACAATGTATATTTCTGCACTACCTGATCCAGGGTCTTAATTCAGAACTTCTCACGCGAAGAAATGTAGTAAAGTTTACTAATCAGTTTAATAAATGTTTGTCACGCGGTTTAAATCAATGTCAATTTATTTGAACAAGCAATTGACGTACAAATGGACTTTCAGTGTTGACAATATGTCTGTAAAAGACAATATTCTTAATAGGATAGATAGATAGATAGATAGATAGATGTGCAAAGATAACTCAATAGATAGAGAGAAAATATTTTGGGACTCCTGAAATGAAACCAATTTATTCTAGTCTCACACAAATTGCTCTTATAATTAAATATTCCAGGTCATTTGCCTTCCGTCAAAAAAAAGCAATTTAATATTACTGCTAACTGCTATGGAGTTTGATCCATACTAAGTGCCCTATTACGATGTTGTGCACGATTAAGCCTTTCAGTCTCAAAGTGATTGATGGTATGAAACCAAAAGAAATCATCAAATCGAGTTCAAAACTGCTTATATAATTTTTAGAACGATGTTCTCAGAAAAGGCATAACTCCAGTTCTACTAAGTTCGTTATGATTTTTGATCACTGCCCTATTTGGGATCCGCAAAGACAATAACGCAAAAGAAAATGTGTTAATGCTGACTTGGTTCATCCACTCTTCCATAATTACTTTATTTGATAAGGTTTTGGCCCTGTAAAACAATATGCATGTTGAGTAAATAGACCGAAATTTACGTTATAAAATAATTGCCACAAATAACTACTGATATTTGAACCCATAGTTAACCGCTAGGTAGCTAGCCGGTTAGGTTTAGGATCTAGCATTATAATCCAGCAGAGTTAATTTTGAGGGTAATGTTAAGTTAATAGATTATGAACAGAAACACATGTAAAATTTACTTCTTTAAAAGTTTCTCATGGAATTATGCAGAAACTGAAAAAAGTAATTTGTGAGAAAGTATTTCGTCTCAAATACAAACAACTTCAAAGTTAAGTTCCAATTGCAGTTACTCAGTAAAATTCAAAAACAAACTGAATTGTGAAGTAGCGTTAAGTCAGGTACATTATGATAATATATAACTTTCTATTACTGTGGCATTTACAAAAGAATCAATATGGTTTCTGAAAAATAATATAAGGCAAAAATCAACACTTATATAAATCTAAGTTTCTTTGCTTATATTCTCGAAAATTAGCAAAATGATTACTCCAATTCTTAATATATTCGACGTGTTCATGTTAGTCTGGTAATGTTAAGTATCCATCCTTACTTATACTTTTATGAGCCTGCAATTGGATAGGGTCTCATCCCAGATAGAATTACTGTCCTTAATTTTAGGATAAAATACGCACCCTGTTGCAATATAACATAGAAGCATTGATGCGATTACCGATGTAAAACATCTGGAACACTTCACGCACTGCACTTGCAAGAGGCAAAAAGAATTTGTCTGTATAACAGTAGTTCATATTTTCCTCATGTTAAGTATTTACATTAATATGGTATGAAAAGTGTGACACATTGTAAAAAGTATTTTCTATGACAAGCGGCTAGATTTTTTTTCAAACCGATCCCTGTACGCTTAGAGTTATTGCAAAATTATTTCTATAACGTCATGGTACAAAGTTTTGAAACAAAAAATAAAAAATCTTCGATCAGGTGACAAAAATAATCTCTTATAAATTCATAAATCCTTACGAAGCATGTGTAAACAATGACCCATTTCATGAGCATAATAATTATGAAATCTACTACGCGTTTACGCGACCATAACAGAAGTCGTAGTAAAAGGGGTAAAAGAGAACGAGTAAGAGATGAAAACTTTTCAGACAGCAAAACTGCTGCTATATTCGTTTTTATCATTGACAATATTGTGATGATAGGTATCACAACAATGTCTGCGTCAGTTCGTCGTGTCCCGTTACAACTATTACAAGCATATTACATGAGCAACAAGAACGTTTTAAGCAAAATAGGAATTATAAAGGAGCTGATATTTACAATCAGAAACAAGGCAGCTGAACTTTCTCAGGTACTATAGGATACATAAGAAAGATAATTCAAGAAATTAAAGGGTGTGCACAAAACGTTTATATTTGGCAAAAACATTTACGACTGAGCTTCAGCTTCAAGTTTTGTGCACACTTATTAAAGCATATATGATTATGTACCTGAAGGGGAATCGTAATTCAAATGAAATCAATATTTATTTATACCAACATCTTGTATTTGATATCCGGAGAAATCAGGTCTTGGTGAAAACTTTCCTAGTTAAACACTCAGATCAAGAAGCCAAGAACGTACAGCCGACATGTGGTTGACACATCACAACAATGTCCACATCAGTTCGACTTATCTTGTTACAAATATTATAAGCACATTCCTTCACGTCATGGCTCAGCTCGAGCCTATAAAATAAGTTCCAAATTTGAATGTGGTCGCTGGAAATTTTTAGTCATTGAATATTTGACTGTATAATCAATAACTTTTATTTTCGGTTGATAGTAAAAATTATTATTTTCTTTTATTTCTTTTGTATACACATTTATGTTGTATATATATTACTTTACCTGTCCCAACCAGAGACATAAGCGGAGAAATGGCTTCACGACACTAATCATTTTTGTAAAAGAAGAAGAAAGAAAAAACTAAGATCACGTACAGTTTACATACGTAAACTCTTCGTAATGTGTGAGTTGTACTTATGAGTACAATGTTTTGCATTTCTTTAATGTATGGGTTACCAGCAATCTCTTCAATGAGTCTATTAGAACCTTTTTCTATCAATCCAACTAAAACTGGAATTATTGATATTCTCATGTGCCACATATTTGAGGTTTCCACTTCAAAATAGTTGCATTTTGATAGTTTTTGAAGATCTTCAAAGATACATTACACTCTGCAGGGACTGCTATGTCAATAAGAAAGCACATTCTGTTTTTGTGATCTTTGATTCTGATGTCTGGATGATTAGCTTTAATAGTTCTTTATGAATTCCCATTGTTATAGGTTCTATCACTCTAATCAGGTCTGGTTGATACCAATTCCTTGCAGTTTCCTTCTAGTAAAAGTTTGATATTTTCCAGCACAGATATTGGCCAACTCCATCATGCCGAGGTTTATATTCAGAGGGTACAAACACCATGCAATCTGATACAAGATGGTCAAATGTTTCTGGATATTTACCACAGAATCTGCATTTCGGTTTAACACAACTTTTCAATGTGTGTATTTGCTAATTTCTAGTTAGCAAGTACTGGTCCTGTGCAGCAAGAATAAAACTTCCGGTTTCAGCTTTTAACATTGCGCTATATAACCACTGACGAAATTGTTTGACAGCCATGACTGGGTTTCTCCTGCTTGTGTAGCATGGTGCAGAATTCTGTTGCCAGACATAGTGTCTTCCAGCAGCCATTCTCTTGACACAAGGCAACATTAACTCCTCAAGTCACTTTATGTAAGCTTCTGTATTGAGTTTGAAACCCCGTGGAAAGGTGAGGCATAACATCGCCTTCAATAGTAATCTCTCCAAACACCTTTGTAACACCTTCGCCTTCGCTTTCTACAAGTTGCAGCGAATTGTATCATGGTGCTCTTTTTCTGACAGTCAGTGCTAAACTAACCCTACTATACTGTGCAGTCGAAAGAAACAAGAGTAAACGACTCGCTTGCGCGAAATTAAAAATATAAAGTGCCAACAATTTACCCATAGCACACTGTATATATGCGTATATGCATATAATAATTCAGATATAAGTAAAATATATCTGTAAAGATAATACAAATAAAAGATAAATGAAATACCTTTCCTTGTCAACGCGTTTTGTCCTTTGAGGAACGTTATCACGGTAAATATAGATTTTATTTTGTTATATGTATTCATACACAGACGTAAAAGGAAAGAAAATGCTATTAAGTTTTCAATTATAAAATCTAAGAATGCTCTAAAATATTCTTAGTACTAGCTGAATAAGAAAAGGTTAAATATACAGGACAGTAATTAATGTAATTTATTGCTTAATAAATTAAAATGAGTAAATATTAATGGTTAGGTTTAATTTATATAACAGTTAATGTTATATTCGATGTTTTGTTATTGGTAAGTATTTTGCGTGTTTTTGTGTTAGTAATGTGATTTACTTCAGCTATGATCAGATTGCTACTGCTTCTGTCACGCTTGACTGCATTGAATACGGGTTCTTTTTCCTTACTGCTCTGCAGTTGTTTCTATTTATTAATTTACTGTATTGTATTTATTTTTATGCTAGTCCTTCTGATGAGGCCCTCATGGCCTAGTAAATGCCTTACACAGAGTAGAATATGACCAAGAACTGTCTGTATTCTACCTTTGCAGTTATAGCAAAGAATACAAATTCCATTAATTGCCCGACTCTCTAGCGCTTAGTATTCTAATTCATTTACTTTATTTGTGACAAGCATTTTCCTGATTTTTTGTCTTGTTTCTAATTAAGAATGTTCGTTGTTCCACCAGTCTTACTTTTTAAGGGTTGGCTTGTTTCAAATTTGAAAGGAGAGAATACTTGTTCTCCTCTATGTTAGGCTTGATTAATCACAGATTTCTTCATAAGGTTTATTTTTGTACTTGGTAGAAATTATGTTATAAGTTATTAGTTCTTTTAGTATGTAATGATTTTTTATTTAGTTTTCATTGTCAATTTCTTTTTTCTTTTTTTCAATCCCTTTAGGTGTTAGTTTCATTTTGTACCTTCAGGGCTAACTCTAGCAACGAAAAAATAGATGCCATCGATTTAAACACATACCCTTGAATATCATTTGCACTCATGTGACCAAAGATGTAACCAAACCGAAATCCTTAACTCTTAATTTAAGAATACCAACTATATTTCCTTTGCACGTTTTTCCAGCCATTATGTTTGCCCTTTAATAGAAGATATTTAGCCAAATGTTTGTTTTGTTTTCTTTTTCTGTTTATTACTCTCATTATTAATTACCTGATGAGATATTGTTCTTTCAATGTTAAAACAAAATGTACAATTTTGTAGTAGTTTGTAGTTTGTACATGTTCTAAAGTAACTATAGTAACTATTATATATAACTATTGAATCGAAAAACAAAACAATATATGAAAATATGAAACAATATATTTTGCACAACTATTAATATATACAGATCAGTGATGCATTGTGAGTAGTTTATTATATTGTATTGATTTTGTTGATAAATTTCTCAATCGTTGTCTTACTTTCCTCATGACTTATATTGTTGCTTTTCTAAAATTGTTCTCTAGTATAATCTTTATTGCATTTTCACTATTTATCAGGCACTGTAAAACTTTGCTTTTCTCTCATATTGACAAGGATATTCGCTTTCTCTTCACACACATAGGAAGATCAACATGCTCCATCACGGACTCAGGACAAAGCTGGAGAGTGAATTAAAACACTATAACTATTTTTGCTATGCTTTCATAACCTTCAATACGTTATTCTTTTTTTATTTTTCACTTTTTATGGATTAAAATTATTTTAACACTTTTTACAATTTTTTAAAATTTATTTTAACTTTTACAATTTCCAACAGTTTTTAAGCCAATCGATTTCTTTTTTGACACACACACACGGAAACAACAATAAACTAATAATTTCCAATAATTTGAATATTTCTGAGACTTTGAAATGTCGCTCAGATAACCAACATCACACTCTATTCATTTTCTATGGTGTCAACAATTTAGTGTTTAGAGTGAATAGATACTGATGGATGAGATTTTTATTCATAATTTGGGGGGCTACTCTATTTTGTATGCGCATGCATGTGTTGTTCTGAATACATTCATTATTCACCAAGTCGGTTACCTTTTGTCTCTTTCCTCAAAGCTTTTCTATACAACCACCATCGGTACCCTAAGAGTATTCATGTGCTCTTAATTCATCTGGAAAGTTGCCAAATTTTTCTTAAATATTTTTGAAAGCGAATCTCAAGCAAAAATACAAGAAAGAAAGATTACAAACAAAATAGAATCCTCAAAATAATTTTAGTAAGCTGTAGTTTTTCTCAAAACAATCTTAACATTTATTTTATTCTTTAGGTTATTGGGCACCTGGTTGTTATTTCAAAACTATTTGCACGCGTAGTGAACTTGAGTGTTGACTGACGACAGTGTTTTATGCCAGACTAGGTTGAACTTAGCAAAGGGACTTGATATAAAATGATGATCAGTATGGTTGTCCCGTATACAAATTTGGTCGGATAATGAGTTTAAGCTTCGTTGGATAATCTAATAATGTGACACTATGTCAAAATAAGTCAACTTTAGTAGTTAACTTTATGAATGCCTACTCTAACACAATGAAAAGGCGTTTCCCAAGTTAGCTCGTAGATTGACATCGATACACATTAAGAAACCCGCTAATGTGACCTTGAGTGAGTCTGGAATGAACATAATAAATAATTATAAGAATAGTCCTAGTCTATATTATCTGAGGGTTAGGATTACACACACCTATTTATATTAGACATTACAGTAAAATGTACTGGTAGTCTACAGTATCCGGCTAATCAACCTACCAAATATTTCAACTTGGTATATATTACTTAGTATATGATTTCTGAGCCATAGTAATGTTTACCTGACTGCAGGGCATCACGTTTTATGAGGGTAACAACCATGGGATAATATAAAACGTATTTTTTTATAATCATTTCACCCCAAACAAGGTTGGCAAGGTTTTACCATGTGACAAAAGCAGAACAGGGTACTGAAGATACCTAAAAAAGTAAAAATTAATTAGTTCTGTGTGTTGTACTATGTAGTAGTTTTTATTCTATAAAGTTTTTATGGAAGAGTGGCAATTTATAGCGTATATATATATATATATATATATAAGAGAGAGAGAGAGAGAGAGAGAGAGAGAGATGACGCAATTCATTCCAACAGAAATTTGGAAAGAGTATACTATACTGCTTACAATTTGTTGATTACACAAATATCTTAGCATCATCCACATTAAAAAAAAAGACTAAAAATAAAGGAGGTTCAATTGATAAAAAAGAAAAAACCAACACTCAATAATATCAACTACGAAGACGCTAATAAGATGCTTACCGTGTTCGGTACATAACACATAGACTGCCGGTAGAAATATCTATTCGCGTTATGGGCACGTGAGTGTCTGTATGTGACGATTTTCTGCGTGATTGTAAACATTTACTGTTGTACTATTTGGATCTGAGGAGCGGCTGTTTAGCTGCGAAATATCTCGAAATATCATTGGTATCTAAAGGAAACAAAAAAAAACACCGACAATAAAGTGGAAAATTGTAAAAGAAGCTAAAACATTTAATTTTTGAATGAACTATGTTCATTATGTTTATACGAAAAACTATATATTATTAAATCCCTTAAGAATAAAAATCTATTAAATAAACGCAATGAAATAAATGTCATATGGAGACAGTGCAAAATGTTCACATTAGAAAATGGATAAAATCTAAATGAAAAATGTGCATATAACCAACTTGGGCTTAAGGAAAATAATTACTGTCGAACAAAAAGCTTTACAAATAAATAGATATTAGAAAGTTGGAAAATAGAAGGAAGTAAATCAGAAAAAAAGGAACAAAAATCAAAGGTTTCGAGAAAATTACAACTAGGTGACCAAAAATGATAAGAAAGTGAAAAGGACAGCCTTGGTACTAAATGAGCACATCACATCAATGACAATAAAACTGAGCGAGAAAATATAAAAGAGGAAAAAAGGAAAATGATCAGATTAAGTTAAAGGCAGGTTGACATCTTAACAGTTAAGGAAGGAAAAGAAGGAAGAGAGAAAGGAGGAAAAAAGAGAAAAGTTAGTATGTATTCTTTGGGGCCAAATTCCAAAATGAATCTTCGCTCTGATTAGTTATAAGAAAGACACATGTAAATTTTATATCTTCCCACATATATACACAACAAACCGAAAGATTTTGTATTTAAATGTAAATCATCTGTACAACCAACATCAAACGTTGCCTGATAAAGAGAATCTATCTCGAAACAGAAATTTCCGTGTTGCAATGTACAAGTAATTCATATATATATATATATATATATATATATATATATATATATATATATATATTTGTGTATATATGTATGTGTGTGTGTCATATGTAAGGGTCAAACTCCTGACATCCAATTTTTCAATAATGGGACCACATTTTAAGCAAAATGTTTTGTTCGTACTTTCTAATTATTTGTATAAAACTATGGTATCCATAAGATATGGTAGGTGTATAATACGTGTGTCAGAAGTATTTTACTCGTCTGAACATGCATAATCTAATTTGTAATTAGATAATCTGACTAACCAGCTAACCTGTATATGCCCTGCAACCAGTGGCAGTTCTATTTATATATTCCTGTCTGTGGATCTCCGTATATCAAATACATATAGCAAACTCGATTATGAATATGGTTTGAAAGTT
This sequence comes from Ascarosepion bandense, assembly GCA_037127315.1. Taxonomy (NCBI): domain Eukaryota; kingdom Metazoa; phylum Mollusca; class Cephalopoda; order Sepiida; family Sepiidae; genus Ascarosepion; species Ascarosepion bandense. The sequence continues at coordinate 187,915 of JBBBDQ010002142.1, forward strand.
AAAAAAGAATATACATATTTCATGAAAATTTGTTAAAAAAATGAAACTTTTGTGGTGACATTTTGTTTTATTACATCATTTTGAAAGTTTGAAACACAAAATGTGAATGTTAAAAGAAAACCTCAATATGCCGTGTTAAATGTCTGTTTTTCTTCGTTTCTCAATCAATCTAAGTATCTATCTATTAACAGATTATTTATCTCTCGGCACAAAATCAAGCTTGTAAAGTGAGGTGGTTTTACATATTCTTTTTTCAATGTTATTTCCATACGTTATTTTTAAATCATTTGAAACGAAATTTTAGAATTTTGAAATATATTCTGATAAATAAAGAACAATAAATTAATGCCCAAAAATCTGAAAAAGAAATTATAGAACATGGATTAATACAAGTATGTTCTTCGGGGTTACTTTCATTATTTGTACTTCGAAACTGCTAGAAAAGATTTATTCATTGGTAATATTTTGATTTTGTGTGACACTTATCTATGTTTACGTAGACCATAAAATCATACTGCACTACACGTGGACAAGATTAAATCTATCAACTCAACTTTATAGTAATTATTTATGACAAATCTACTTTCTATAGTCCATATATTTATAATACAAGCTGATTCCATATGACTTGTATTTAAGTAAAGACACGTGTTTATGCTAAGATATGTATTTACTAAACATTCTATATAGAGAGAATAAGGAAGTACAACAAAAACAAAAAAGGATAAACATTTCTACGTGTGTGAAAGAAAGAGCGTGAAAGATATATATATAAACAGAGATGATAAGTCATTGGTCACACACACATATACATAAATATATATAGATACATGGATATAGATAAAACTACTTATCTATCTATCTATCTATCTATCTATCTATATATATATATATATATATATATATATATATATTCTAAACATATGTTAAGACAAAAATTCTCCAACATTTGGATAATTATTTATTGGTTTTCTTCTAAGCTTTCGGCTCACATGAGCCATCTTCAGAGAGGTTGTTTAAACTGAAATATTATAAAATCCACCATCACCGACGATTTTATTTTGTGTTGACATAAAACTCCGCTTAGCAACGGCAATAGTTAGCAAAAATAATAAACGCAGTTCTTAAGTTTGCGATGCGGTTTTTTTTCTTTTCTAATTATTATATGGCAAATCTAGAAAATAAAATAATTAATGACAACAATAAACCCTCTATATATGTAAGATACATAGATGACATCTTTGTTTTAGCTAAGAATATCGATCAAATTAAATATCTTAAAAACCAATTTGAAAGTCACTCCGTCCTCAAATTTACATTAGAACTTAATATTAATAACAAACTCCCATTCCTTGATGTATTCATTGATTCTAGCACACATAAATTTACTACTTCTCTATATAGGAAACCAACTAGCATAAATTCGTGTCTTCTTAATTATAATAGTGAATGCCCCCAACGATATAAGTTTGCTGTTATAAAAAACTTACTTCAACGCACACAAATGATATCTTCTTCCAAATCTATATTTTATAAAGAATTACACAACATTAAGCAAACACTAGTCAATAATGGATTTCCTAACTCCGTTATTGATCAACAAATTAAAATGTATCTCAACAAAATTAACAATAGCTCTAACAATAATGAAAATATTAATAATAATGGTTTACATCAAAATAAACATAACACTATTAACTTATACTATTGCAACCAAATACATAATAATTATAAACAAGACGAAAAACTCTCAAAAACATAATACGTAGAAATGTTAAACCAGTCGAAAGTAATAATCAAATTAAACTCATTATATATTATAAAAAGTTTAAAACAATTGACCTCATAGTCTATAATAACCCAACAAGCACTAAACTAAATTCTTTACAAAAAACCAATGTAGTGTACCAATTTACATGCCCATTCATAGATTGCATCTCTGATACTAATCAAAAACCTAGTACATATATTGGTTTTACTACAACCACGCTCTCCCGTAGACTTACATGTCATCTTTCTGATCAGAGTACTATTAAACAACATTTCTCTGAAAAACATAAACATGTAGGTAATATCAGACAAATTTTGGTCAACAATACGGTGATCCTTACTCATACACACAGTAAGAGGAACCTGCAGATATTGGAGGCCATGTACATCAAATCGAAACAACCAACACTCAATAAAATCAACTTTAAAACAGGAAATAACATATTACATTGCATTTGACTAGATGGTTTTGTTGTCATTTCGCGCTATCCCGCGGTGTGACGTCATAAAACCGCATCGCAAACTTAAGAACTGCGTTTATTATTTTTGCTAACTATTGCCGTTGCTAAGCGGAGTTTTATGTCAACACATAATAAAATCGTCGATGATGGTGGATTTTATAATATTTCAGTTTAAACAACCTCTCTGAAGATGGCTCATGTGAGCCGAAAGCTTAGAAGAAAACCAATAAATAATTATCCAAATGTTGGAGAATTTTTGTCTTTATTTTCAACTGAAATTAAAGCAAAAATACGACGTTTAGAAATTTTGCCTCCTAACAGGGATCAAACATGTATCCCTTTTTCCATAAGTGAAACCAATCCTATAGCGGAAACGTTATCGCTAACATTTATATTAATTAGAAAATATGTCTAATTAAAATAATTATTTAAAAAATAACTGATGTTTATGTTTCCGTTATAAAAATGAAGCGAGCATATGTACATTCATCGAAGTCTTGAGAGATGTTCGGTTCTTAAATAATTATTTCAGATGTTTATACATCGCTATAAACTTCTTTTAGTAAACTCGTAGCGGTGCATTTCGGCTACAGCAGCGGTTTCCCTGACGGAAAGGGGATGCAGTTGAGGCGCAAAGATTTTCTTTTCTAGAACTTTTCGATCAGGAAATCTCAGTTTCCCTTCCAGTCATCAATTGCGAATATTTCCTTACAGCTGTTGACACTGGAAAATGTAACGAGGTTGTTTAGTCCCGCTATTTGTATGACATTATCAGTTTCATTCGGTACATTTCGGCTGAATTTGATTTTTCGATTAATCAGTTGTCCACCCACTTTCGACACATTCTGCAAAATTATATTTACTTACAGATGCATTATTCATATATATTGAATTCTTTTAAAAAGCAAGAAACTTTTTTGCATGAGTTAATTATACCTTTTTATATTGTCATGACATTCGGCTCGAAATTATACGTTCTCATTCATAGTAATGTTAAAATGACATTTCTCGTGTGAAGTTCCACCCATACTTAGCGTTTTTGTTTTTTGCTATTTTTATTAATTTAGTTTGGGAAGCACCTTTTATAATAATAAAACTATATTTTACAGGACAAGAACCATTTCGAAAGAGCCGAAATGTTCATGCGTTTAACATTAAAAACAATTATGACAGAATTACTAGCCAAAGAAATTGTTAGTTTTTGAAGATATTTTATTAAAAATACTTAAGCTGATCATTTAATAATATTTAATTAGTTCGACACGAAGCTACAAACTGGAAACATCTTGCGATTATCAAACTCACTACGGTATTATCTGCAAAATCAAATTTCTAATCACTAATACAGAGCATTCACTTTAATACAAGCCTTTATCAAGTCTTTTACTTGATACTTGAGGTAAAGAAGCTTTTTCTTAGAAAGTAATCGAACATATAACATCGAAAGAGCTTTTTAACGTTTTTTAGTTGGATGACAATTCTAGCTGAATAAGACCTCTTCCACCTTCTTTACGGGGTATGTATAGACGGTCTACATCAGCCTTTGGATGATGCATCTTATGCTTAGAAAGAAGCTTTCTGGTTTTAGAATCCATTCGCCTGATGTCGTTTAGAGTCCAGTTTAAGATGTTGAATCTATATTGGACAACTGGGATTGCAAGGCTATTAATGGCCATAATTCTGTTCTGAGAATTCAATTCAGTTTTTAATATCATTCGTAGCCTTCTATAGTACTCTTTACGCACTATTTCTTTCATTTTTCTATGGTGAATTTTTTCACCCTCATTTACACCTAGGTATTTATAAGCTTCTTCTGGCTTTAATTCTTTTATTGTTACAGCAGGGGATGAGTTTATTGCCTGGCGCCTGAGGCGTCCCCAAAAGTGGAAGTGCCAAGGGGGTTTTGGGAATTTTTATACGGCGCTGCCGATAAATCTATTTAAATACTGATCTTTTAGGTAACTTTTCTTATTTTGTTTTATTTTGCAAAACTTTGTTTCATATTTTATTTTTGCGTTTAATTTTGATTTACAACTTTATATTTTAACGAGATTACATTTATTTCTGCTGCTTTAGGCTAATTCTTTCTTTATTTAAATTAATTTATTTTATTGTAACTTTTATTTAAAGTTTATTTTTTTTAACTTTTACGAGTTTATTTTTGCTAATTCTTCTTTGATTTAATTCCTTTTATTGTAACATTTATTTAAAGATTATTTTGTAAACCTTTTAAGAGATAACGTTTTGCCGTTTAAGGCTAATTTTTCTTTAACTTTTATTTTAAGTTTATTTTTCTCGTAATCTTTTTCCATAGTTACATTTTTTCTTCTCCTGCCGTTTTAGGCTAATTTTTTTCCCTTTCTTTTTGTAACTTTTATTTAAAGTTCATTTTTATTTTTACCTTTTAAGAGGTTATTTTCATGTAGTTTTAGGTTAATTCATTTTATTTAAATTCCTATTTGTATTTTTTCTTTGTAACTTTCTACGAGGTTAATTTTTGCCGTTTTATGCTAATTCTTTTTTCCTTTCTTCCTTTATTGTAACTTTTATTTTAAATTTACTTTTTATCAGGTTACTTTATATTTTCTTGTCGTACTAGGCTAATTCGTTTTATTTAAAGCTCTTTCATTTTGTAATTTTATTTTTAATTTTATTTCTCTCGTAACATTTTACGAGGTTACTTTTTTCAGTCATTTCGGACCAATTTCTCTTTGTTAATTTGTAATTTCCAAGTTTTTTGTAACTTTTCATGTTTATTTTAATTTATTTAATTTTTTTTTTTTCGTTTCGAGCTTAAATAATTTCATTGTAATTTTTATTTATCTCTCAGATTTAATTCCTGAATTTGTTTATATACGCTTCCCCCCTACCGTTTCCCCATATTTAATTTTATTTTTGAATCAAAAGAAAAAAATAATTAATAGAAAGAAAACTTATTCGGGTCTGTAAAAGATCCTCTCAATAGGAAAAATGTCACTGATGAACCTACTACAACCATCAGCTATGAAGAATTAGTCGAAAAAGTGAAGGAGACCGATAATGACCAGAAAGTAGAAACGAAAACAAAGAAAAAAGCATGCTGAGGTCGGGGAGTCACTCTGATGCTGGAAGTGCTCCCGAAATGCATCATCAATATGGTGGAGTTCTTGGAGCGTGCCAAAAGTTAGCCTCACCTTGTTAAAGAAGTTGTACTTTTGGAAGACCCACAAGAATTAAAGGAAATTGAAAGAAAAATAGTGTCAGTCTTTGTGGTGAACAGGCATTCAAACAAAATGTGTCGCTCTGCAAAAAACAGTGGTAAGAACACTGCATTCCTTGGGGGTAAAACCTCTTAGAATAGTCAAGGGAGCAGGCTTCTTCATGTGGGACATACTGTTCTCCACACCTGGAGAGTGTGTGGAAATCGCCCGGAAGTCTCGTGTTAAAAGAGACTTGATATTAAAACTGAATACAACGGCGGCGTAAGATCACAATTGGCAGTATCCGAGGTTCATCCTTAGGTTTTTGGGGAGCATCTCGCTGCATATTTCTCGCAGTATGCCCAAATACTGGATGCCTCCTGTGATAACCTGACCAGAGGGTAGTCTTTCGAAATAATGATAGACCGTCAAGGCTTCTTTATCATCCCCAACAGTCTGGATGTAGGGGGCCTGAAATTGCCTATAATAGTTTCCGGTCAAAACCCAAATGTTGAAGGTTTGGAGAGACTGGTCACCTCTCCACTTCCTCCCCAGGGAAGAAGGCATCTGGAAGTCAGACATCCGCCGAAAGAAACGCACTAACAGCCCCACTGTCTCTACCAGCGTAAAGGGATGGCCTCACATGGAAACAGCAAGTCCAAGTTTACAACCCTGGCTATGAAGTGACCGAAAAATTAAAGTACCTGAAAGAAGAACTATACAAAAAGTTTATAAATAACTACTTCGTCCTTCAGCTTCTACCCCGTCCTTTTCAGACCATCCAACATCATTTACAATACGGGCTAGACCCTCATCTCTCCGTAAAAATAATCCTTTTTATCAAATTTCCCAACTTACTCCTCGTTCTTCATTCAAGAAAAATGCCACCACTTGCCAAGATGCAAATAAATCCTGCCATCGAAGACAAGGAGGCCAGGAAGAAGGCAGCTAAACTTTCCTATTTAACAAGAAAAGACATCTGCAGCATTTTCCCTGTTCAGGCGAAACAGGTAAAAATTATGGCAAAAGGATCGATAAAATGAAATTCCTTATCGATGAAGTAATGTGTAGAGAAAGATATTAAAATCCCAACAAACTTTCCTAATGCAAAATGCCTGCTGACAGTTGTTCGTACTGGGTCGGAGGCTCGAAGAATTTGGGGAATGATAGAAGAAGTGCGGTACTATATTTTCACGATACTGGGTTGGCCGATGGTTTCGTGATTACCACATGTTCCAGACTGGTTGTTCTCTGATTTCTTCCGCGCCCACGTTGCTTCTTGAGATCCGTGAAAGATGGGGATATAATTCAGTCGATGGCGTGTTGAATGTGGCGTCGGAGAAGAAGAATAGTTACCACACAATCAAAGAAATGACGAAAAGCGTTTGTTATAAACAGTAACAAACGTTTATTTTCACAGGTATACAATAATTTTTTATCAAGGTAAAATAAACACAGCAAAGTGAGGGGTGAATGTAAGTTTCCTTAGCTCGAAGAAATCTCAACTGCCATTAGGCAGTGTCAATGATGGAGAATGCAGTGGTAACGGATTCGATTCTGGGCAGCGAAGAATGAACCAACTGGATTTTTTTGCTCTGGGTGTTCTCTGTTTATGGGCCCGAATCCCGAATAATTAGCTCCTTATTGATCAGCCAATAGGGATTACAGGCCAATGGCTATAGTCGTAACAACCTCCCTGGGTTGCATCTGATTGGTTTAGATAATCAGCCAATTAGTTGCAGTCATCGGGATGGGCTAACAAGAAGCAGGCTCTGTGGTTGGTTGATCAGTGATTTATTACCTTGTGCCATACTTGCACTCGATCCCAGGTGAAGCGACCCAACATGTTTGCCGCGCTCAAAATATGTTTATATTTTGAAATTGAAGTAATTTTTGACAGGTCGTCACACCTGCAGAGTGTTTTGTTTTAGTGACAGTTTATAGTTCAGCCTTTTCCGCCCGGGTCTGGATATCTTTATACTTAATGACTTCGGTTTACTACACCTGGTTCTTAAAAATGTTGGATACCCAGAATGATTTTATTTTTATAATGGCTTAATAAATTAATTATTATCATGATTTAATTAATTTCGCCAGTCAACTATTTGACACTTAAATGAAAGTGTCATAGAAGCAAACAAACGGTAAAGATGAACCCACTATTAGCAATCACGAACTCTAACCATATGAAAAAACTCCAGCAATTTTGTCCAGGACGGGTCCCGGTTTTGGTTCACCCTTTCCTTTATAGGACACAAAAAATTAACCTATCTCTGGGATATCGGCACCATCTCCAGTGATGGAACTGTCAAAACTGAGATTAGCCAAGGGTCGATGAGATCCTTACCCCGTCTATGTTCAAGTCAGACTCCCAACCCTGTCAATAGCTCTCTGGTTGGTAATTCTGAATGTCAGGGGGCTAGGATCGAAGGGTGAGGCTCACTCATGATATTCAGCGCCTCCGTGTGGATGTTTGTTGTTTGCAAGAAACCCGGCTTTTAACTGGCGACTATGAAGGATTTCTCTCTAGGGGGTTTGACCTTTATTCAGCATTTTTTGATGGACGCTCTAGAGGTGTTTCTTGGCTAGTGAACAAGTCTTTAAAGGCGACGCATGCGCTTGTCTTCATGAATCCAGTGGCCAGGTTTTGCATGCTAGATATTACCATAAATGATAATGTTTTTCGTCTTATTGAGGTTTATGCGCCTGATGCCCATGCGAAGCACCGTGATTTATTTCTGTTATGAACCAGAATAGGTCCGGAAAAAACACAACTCAGGTGTAACAAAGATATATTTACGAAAAACAAGTAAAAGTATTGCACGTCAGGCTGACTGTCAAATGAAGACCAACTCAACTCCTCTGTCAATCGTCAATTCCCAAACGTCCACTTGAGACAGTCTTCCGATATTTATAGTCATGAGAAGAGTTCATTATGGTACAACAGGTAGGTCCCATAGCATCCCCCTCCTAAGCATTTACCTCCGCAGGAGTCTCACTATCGTCTTTTTTGGTGGGGGGGGGGATTGATGATGATGGGATCCGTAAACTTCCGCTTTCTTTTAGATCGTCGCGGTTCTGAGGCTGCTTGGGGTATCTAAATGTCGAAGGTATCGTATATGGTATCCATAACTTCTTCTTGGGGAGAACTATTGGAATCACCCAACATTTGTTTTTTGATAGGTTTGGATGTCTCTTATGAGAGACCTGAGAGTCTTGGATTATTTCCAATCCTCTTTTCTATCTCACCAGGTTCCCCGAAAGGTATGTTATTTTTAAACATCTTGTAGCATACTTTTCCCCCTGGTTGATCATCGATTTTTGGAGTCTGTCCTTTCCGCCACTGGTTTAGGGTGGTACTTTCGCTCTTGGATCCGACTGCTGTATGCTTCTGGTGCGCTGGTGGAAGTGAATGGTGTGCGATCAAAGTCTTTCGTATTATCTCGCTCCATTCGTCCAGATTGTCCGCTTTCGACTTTGCTTTACGTTCTTGCGTTGGAACATTTCCTTCGCAAGTTAAAGGCGAGTCTGGTCCTACGCGGAATTTCCCTACATAGTGCTACCATCTCGACCAGGTACTCCGCCGATGTTTCGGTTCTTGTGTCGAGCAGAGCCGAGATTGACGAAGTTAGCAGAGATCAGAGGATATGAGACGGTGACAGGGGCTAGGATCAACCGCGATAAGTTTGTTGAGTTTCTCTTTCCGGACGAGCCGGTCAAGATTGACGGCGTCTGGTTCGGTCCTGATCTCCTGTTGCAAATGAATTAGTCAAAGGTTCGAGAGAAGGCCGAGGTCGCAGTTCATCTGTGGACTCGGAGGAGGATTTCCTTGAAGGTGAAGGCGGAAGTATGTACTTCGCTAATATACTTTACCGACTCTCTATTCTTCCACTGCCATTCATTTGGGATTTAAACAGCTCTTGTTCTCCTTCCTGTGAGGTGTAGGCAAGGGTCCCAAGGTAAGTCGGTCTGACGAAGCAGGAGGCTCGCTCTATATGGCCTTGGGCGCCCGGGTTGAAATGTCTCAGTAACGATGAGGCATCATTCACCTGGCTGATGATACGTAATGCCCTCTGGGTAGGCAAACTTTATGCAGTGGGTCTACAGAGTGTTTCAACCTTCGTGCATTATGGGGCTGTCGACGGAGATCATCGAACATGCCTTCTTCCCCTGCAGAGTTGTTGTCCCGTTGTGAAAGTTTGTTGAAGACATCATGGTTCGTAAGTTGCGCGGAATGTTCTTTGTCTTCGAGGCCAGTTCTGTTTATAGCAATGTCGTACCTCCTTCAAGTAAGACTAAGTTCTTCTGCTTACTAGGTGTTATACGTCGTGATTAGGACGAAGCTAAAGAAGGAATTCCATGGGGAAGAGAAGTTTTGCGCTTCTCCAACTAATCTTGTAGTTAAGTCATCAGCTTAAATTCAAGATTAAGACGAAAAGGAAATGGGGAAATTTTTGAAAGTTGTTATTTTTTGCACTTGCCCTCCACAAAAATTGTACACGCAGATTATAGTTAGGACATCAAGATTCACAGAGGTATTATGGTGGATTTAGTAAGAATGTTAAGTAAGATGTGGAATTTTAGTGTAAGGATTATTGTAATTTTCTAGGGTCAACGATTGAGGCTAGCTAAGTTAAAGTTTAAGTCAGATGATGACCAGTCTTCTCGATCCCCATTTTAGGCCTTGTAACGAATTTGTATATTTGTACAATAAATATCATGTCGATACATTTTCTATCTTAAGCAGGTCCCACTCAAGTTACCGCCTCAATGTTTTAGAGGCCATCTACATTCAATTGTTAAAGCCCTCTCTGTGCAAACAGAGAGAGCATATATTTGGCACCCAACTCATATCAATTTAGTTTTTTCCGTACTACATCTTCTCCATATTAAAAAAAAACGCTTATTTCTTTACTCACCTCAATTTGGCTCTGTACAACGAGGTGCGAAACTGGTTTACTATCCCGTTTTTCAATTTTATTAAAGAAAATACCATCATTATGGGTGGTAACAAAAATATTTTTGTTTGTTTATAGCGGTAATTAAGTTTTGTACCACTGAACATATTTTCAAATATATATATATATATATATATATATATATATATATATATTCTTCATCTTATCATTACAAATACTGTAAACAATTGTGACAAACGTATTGTAAATAAAATATAAGTGAATAACATTCTTTAAAGTACTAATTTAATTATTTTTCTTAAAAGCTTTAGGTATTAATATTTTTAAAATGTTTCAAAATAACATTAATTGTTATTATTATTATCATTAATTTAAAAAAATTTTCTGATCATCATTTGTTTCCACTTAATCAAACAAAAGACAGATATTAGTAAAAACGTAATGGACAATCTCTTCAGGACATAGCCCAAGCCATATCCTGTTAGAACAAACCATCATCATTTATCCATCACACCCAGAAGGTGCATAGGGCAGTAATTTTTTGTTGTTGTTTCTGTAACAAACTGTTTTTTACGGGGCAGGGTTGTTAGCCCTGCACCCAACCCTGGAGGACCGTTGAACCATTCTTGGACCTTACATTTACACCACCTGTTATTCCTAAATGGTCACCCGTTTAAGTACTGACCAGGCTCGATGTTGCTTAACTTCGGTGATCGTTTGGGAACCGGTGTATTTAACACGATATAGCCGTAGACAGAACAAGCCATAGCATGTTAAAACTATTTTGGGTATTTCCAGGAAATCTATTAAAACTGTCAAAGGCTTTACTGTAATTTATCCTATCTTTTACCATTTTCCTGCAATTTTCCATGATTATTAGTTGATCTTTACAACTATATGAACCTCTTCGACATCCCTTCTGTTCCAGAGAAAGAATGTTGTTTTCACCGAGAAAATAGTAAGTACAGTTCTTCAAGACTGACGTGATCAATTTATTGTTATTACTACTATCATAATATTCATAAAATGTTACAAAAACGTTTATTCATATTTATTATTTTGTTTAATCTAACCAAAATATGATTTATAAGTCTTTATCTCATTTACTACTTACGCTTGTGAATATTTTTTTAAAGTATGTGACTCAGAATTACTTTGTTCGCGTCTTTGATGCAGCAACAAATGACGGCGCACGCACTGTTTTTTTATCTCTGGTAATTCAACAAAACGTCTAATTGTAACTGACTCTTGATACCTGGAAGTCTTTGATTTTATAATTTAAAATATTGACAAAAGAATGTATTACTTAATGCAATCATCCACTGAAATTCTACATAAATCATTTCTGTTAATATGATAAAAATGTTAAATATAAAAAAGTTTTTTCAAAGGAATACTTGATTATATGTGCTATTAAATGGTAATTCTTTTAACTCAGTTAAAAAGAAAGTATCGTTCATCCGTGCTTGTGTGGCCTCATCAAAGACTAAGGAAATCTTTGTAAATATTTGTAATTATTGTTTGTAAAGTATTCCCGTATGCTATAGTTAGTGCATTTTTACTGTATAAAAATGTTTCTATCCTTTTTGTGAAGCTTCTCTATTTCTAAAAGTACATAAAAGTAAGTTTCATCTGTTAGCCAGATAGAAAATTAAATGATTCATCCTCTAGAACTTTCACTAACCCTCAACCCAAACAGGTAAACAGCCTATCGGGTTGTCGATAATTTACTCTGTTTATTATGGGCGGTGATAGTAATTAAGGTATGTGCAAGGGGTTTCACATGTCAGACTGACACCACATTCTGCATTTTACGCAATCTCAATTGATTGTTGCTTTGCTGAGATATTTTGGCATTTATAAAACATTTGTGTACGCCCACAGATGTAAACTAAAATATAGATATTAACTTATGCAGTTGTTAAAATTATAAACAGCGGGATAACAAACAAGTAAATACCAATATTCTAGGGTTTAATTCTTTAAATTCGAAGCCCTATTTATTTATTTTATCTATTTAAATATTGGGTTAATTCTTTAAGTCCTTATTTTGGCATAATCTATCTTTGTAAGACTAGGTACCTTAACGGACTTTTTAAAAAAACAAAAACAAACAAATGAAAAACGCATTTTATTATGTTGTTATAAAAGTAATGGTCGCTCGAAGTATTGTATATTGAAAAGCCATTTTAGCATAGTATTCACGGTATATATGAGGTACATTTTGTTATACATAATAATTATTGCATGCGCTTTAATAATTGTTAAATTATTTTCCAACAGAAATATTCTTGAAGCATAAAACTCCTTAATTATGAACAAGACAAAACATGATTTTCGTTTACTTTTCTTGCTTGAGTTTAAATTTGGGCACATTGCCTTCCCAACCTCTGCTAATATCAATAGAGCATCATGAGATGTGTCTAAAAGTGATCAGACAGTACGAAGGTGGTTCCAGAAATTCTGTACTGGTAATGAGAGCCTTGAAAATAATGAAAGTAGACGAAGGCCATGCAGTCTTAACAACGAACAATTGCCAGCAGTCGTTGTGCAAAACCCACGTCAAAGTTTCAGAGAGATGTCTCAGGCACTTGGTGTTAGCACTGCAACAAACTCATGTCATTCACAGAGTATTGGCGAGGTGAAAAATATCAATAAATGGGTTCCTCATGATCTCAGTGAAAACCAAAACTTAGTCGTTTTGGAGTGTGCTTGATGCTCTTTCTGTATAACACGAATGATCCCTTTCTTGACCCAATAGTCACTTGTGATGAAAAGTGGGTTCTTTATGATTACCTTAAACGATCAAGTCAATGACTTGATCGATCTGAGACTCCAAATATTTCCCAATAACAAAGTTAGATTAGCAAAGGGTAACTATTTGGTGGTCTGCTATTGGTGTTATTTACTACAGCTTTCGGGAAGCCAACCAGAGTATTATTACAGAGCTTTACTGCAATCAGCTTGCTAAAATACTTGCACGCCTACAAAAAATGAGACCTTCATTGGTGAATCGACGTGATCTAACTCTTCTCCACGATAATACGCGACCACATGTTGCAAGAATGACGTTGCAAAAACTCACAGACTTGAGATACGAGAGTTTACTACATTCTCTTTATTTCCCTGATCTTTCGCCTCTGATTATCATTTTTAACCACTTAAGCAGATTTTTAAATGGTAAAACTTTTCGATCCAAATCAGAGGTGGAATCACGTTTCTAAGAATTTGTTGTTTTACAGCCAATATTTTTAACAACGAGGAATAAATACTCTCGTCGAGCGATGGCAGAGGTGTTGAAAAGTTTAAATTAATTAACCCTAACCCTAACCCTTTATCTCATATTTTAATTAATTTCAACATTTTAACAGTTTTTTAAGAATAAAATTATGTTTCTGAAATCGGCCATTATTTGTGTAACAACCTAATAAATAACTTAAATGCCTTCTTTGAACTTTAATAGCGGTTCTATTTGAAAGATAATGGCCTAAAATTAATCTGAATTAAATGAAAAATAAATTTCCAAAAATAAATAAACTTTTAAGCATTTAAAAAAATTTATAGGAAAAATGTAAACAACAATTTTAAAATTCTTTTTAAAATCTAATATCTGTCGTAGAGTTCTGAAGTCTTATTAAATTTAACCTTTAATTAACTAGATCTTCTTAACATAATACATATCTTTTGCTTAAAACAGAATGAAAATATTTTATTTACACAGGGTAGCCTGTGAGGTCAAACGTCAAAGTAGAAACACTGTAATTCTACTCCTGATCGAAGACAAAAACAGACAATGAGAAATATGAAGTTAGATTAATAATATAATAGTCTTCCTATATTGAATAGTAGAATTATGACTTTTTGTACATTCATACCAAAAATAATTTCACAGTTGCTAACTTGTAAACATAAAATAAGATTCTGTGTGAAATGGTTCGCACTCGATAATTTCATTAAACTTCACATTATTTAATTTTTCAAATAAATAATAAAAGAACCGCTTACAATAAACAACAGCAGGATGAATTTCAAAATCACGCTGAAAAATTATCGAGAATGGTATGTCGGGTAGTTAAAGTGTTTAGGGTTGTGATCTGTTTGCAATAGAAATTCTTAGCAAATCGATCTTTCGATAGTAGCCAATATCTATAGACTCTTCCTAACACTATTACGGTTACGTATTCGATATGTCATAGTTAGGGGTTCCTAATGTCCTTATGCACATATTGATGAATTTTTTAACTGTTAAAATGTTAACTTTTGGTTTCATATTTTCTCTTCTTTGTAAATGCATTCAGTGTATTCTTGTTTAAATTTCTCCGACAATTTGACGATTTCTATTGTACTTTCAATGTGTTGTATTCTTTTTGATAATGTTGAATCTAGTTGCAGACCTTCCTTAACCACGACAGAATCATAATTATACGGAGTTAAATTTCCTTTTCTTCAATCAAGTTTGCAATCACAGAGATATTTTGACCAACTAATAGTGACTCGCTGATTAGTGTGTGTTTCCTTTATTTCTTCCTATCATATGGACATTGTTATATATTAACGCAAAAACTGTTTGTTGTGTTGAAACTGTTACAAACAACGCTTTGAATTGTCGACGCGTTGTTGTTTTTGATCGACTGGTAGTAAACGTGGCACTCACTTTTAATACAGCTAACTCATTGATAAATGTTCATGCAAAATGATGAATACACTGCCTTCTGATATTTTCAACTTCTCTGCTATCTCACGCGACTTCAATTTACGATCGGGCAAAATGAGTTTGTGGATTTGTGTGTGTGTGTGTGTGTGTGTGTGTGTGTGTGTGTGTGTGTGTGTGTGTTTTTCGGGATAACAACTTTCAGCATTATTTGTGTCTGTACGATCACGTTTAAAGTCAGCATACCACCTCTTAACCGTTGTTTCTGATGGAGCAGAATTCGGATAACACTTATCAAACCATTGCTTTGCTTGAACAGTATTTTTCCCATCAGAAACCATTTTTTATCAACACACGAAATTCAGATTTTTCCATTGTTTTGAAAATTTGCAAGAGTAGCTTCACTTAAATAACTATAATTTGTAAACTAATCCGATTGGGCCCAGATTTTTTCTCGTGTCAATTGAAGTTTAGTATATCATAAAAATCATATCGATTTTTTATTACTGGTGACATTTATATGTCAGGCTTGGGACGTATTGAGTGATGTGTTATACTACATGAACTATGCAAAATAATTGAGGAGAATGATACAAGTTTCTACAGAGACAACGATCTAATAATCCTAAGAAACTGTAACGGACAAGAAACCCGAAAAAGGCAAAAAATCATCAGAAACATTTAAAAAATATAACAAACCCAAAATAAGTATATTTCCTAAATATCACACTCACCAAGAAAAGGTACATACTAGTCATATAAAAAACCTATTGAAAATCTACTTTGCTTGCACACATCTTCCAACCACTCGCTAACAATAAACAAGCCAATCTCACATACACACCACACAGTAAAAAAAAAAAAACAGCAGGAAGAGAAATATATGATTTAACTGGTTCTACAACAAAAATATGACAACAAACGTAGGGAAAATATTCATTAAAACTCACCCACAAAATTACCTTCATTGTGCACTCATTGACCAGTATATATAAATAGTCGAGCTACTACTAAACACACATGACCAGACAATTGCGTTCATGCATGAAACAGACTGTTGCCACTCAATGTTCAAATTTTTATTTATATTTACACATGCTCTGTCCTGATCGATTATATATATATATATATATTATTATATATAAAAAGCAATATCATTTCAGAATTTTGTTTTAATACCGGATTATCATTTATTTTGACGTTATTTTAGATTAAAATATAACACGTTTCAACAGATACTCCAAGTTTTTATTCACCTAATTACTTACAGTAGAATATTATTGTAAAACATTTTATTATATACCTTTTCTATTTCGACTAGCATGCCATTTTTCGTTATTATACTCCAAATATCTCTAACCTTCTTCAAGTGTCTGTTATTGTACTTGTTAATCTTTTATTCAATACACAGGGTTAGATTTTCAATATAATAAACACTACGGACATGTTTTAAATTTCTGAAGCTAAAAGTTTTTTATTTCTTTTCACTTTGTGGCCTTGACAAATTCTCATAAGTAGGTCGAACATTAAAGTTTTACCAAACTATTCGACTTATATACAAGTCTATACGAAATATACAATCACCTTTTGTATAAACTATTATTTTTACACTATCTATATTTGGACTACTGCTTTATCACAACGTTCCCTCCGGTTTTCCTCAGGCTTTGTAACTGTTATGTCTTCGATGCATTGAATGAAGATAACACAAGCAGGAAATATAATGTCACTTGCTGATGTAGTCTTGCTGAATTCTATAGTCAGGATGTAAAGTTCGCTTCTGGCTAGCTCTTTCTACCTCTGACGATTCTTGGCCTCAGTAGATATGCTACTTGGACGAGTTCAAGGCATGTTCTGGAGAGGTGTATTCTTCTCCACAATAGTAACCTAGAGCTGCTGGCTGTCGAATGACAGTATGTCATCAACCGCAACAGAAGTAATAAAAATATACATAGAGCATCATCAGCCAAAACATGACAGCCACCAGCAGCAGTAGCACCAGCACCAGTGGCAGCCTAATCAGCAGTGAAGGCTTAATTTTAAGCTATAAGTTTACTCCAGCAACGGAAACAATGTTCTAGTTAGTAAAAACGTTACTTTCTGAATATTAGTGACATTGTGGTTGAGTTCAACCGGGTAGTGTGTACTTGCACACTGTAGTAATAACTGAACAGTAATAACTGCACAGTGTAATAAAATAAGAACTAGACGATATCTCTAGACATGAATGATGGAACGAGAACAATCTACCCCGTGGTTTGTATTTCCCTGTAGGTTACTCAGATCGATATATAAAACGACCTAACTGTAATATTAGATCGTACAGAAATAAATTTCATTTTACCTATAACGTTTAGAAGTTGAATAATAATACATAACTTATTGACATAACTGCATTTATACTTTACGAGTTGACACAATAACCTTTCTGAAACATATTCTGAGTAAATTATTTTCAATGAATTCATAACGACGAAGAACTTTCTTTTGTTATTTTTCTTCTGACGGGGACACTGCGATAGAAATGTAACGCATCATTCAGATATATAGTTTAAAATAGAAAAGATTTATTAAATTTATATTGAGAATTTTGTGATGATAGATTATGAATATTGTTTTTTAATTTTATATTATTCCCGATGTTATACACTCAATCTGAATATTGATCTGAATAAAAAGGTACATAATTAAATATTACCACACAAATTGAAAAGACATGGATTATCTGTTGTTAAGCACTAGATTTAGTTTTATTGAATGAACATCTATTCAATGATTATAAGAAATATATAACAAATACTTTTTACTTTTTAGCATGTACTTAATATAAGCAAAAAAATGCAGGGCAATATTTATTTTATTTCAGTAAATTCCAGCTGCTTTTAACATATAAGTAATTAAAGAAACCTAAACATTTTAATTACTTTCAAAATAATATATTTGCTCTAAAATTTAAAAATTCCAGCATATATGGATGGTTATTTGCTGTCCTGCTTGATATGAAATTTAACATATGTTAGCAAAATAAAGTAGATTTTTAAAATGTATGGAGAAGTAAAACAAAAAACTCATACAATATATTGCTGTGTTTGGTAGCATATCAGTCTCTCCTAATTTCCATTTAACATTAGTGAATTAGAATCAGTATAAATATTGGTTGTCTACAGAGTCAATGAAAGCACTAGCCAAGCAAATACCTCATATACAACCTAGAAGGTATTTTTAGCCATTGAGTTTCGCGAGCCAGCCTTCTATACCATCAAATGCAACATATGATCTGACCCTGTAGGTATTGCATTGTACTACGTAGCATATCTTTTGTCTGTTGATTCATATAAAAAATGTTAAATTAATTACAGTTGTGTAGCTTATAAAGAATAATTTACTTTCTTTTCATTTTGTTTTGTGCTGATTAATAAAAAAATATATAAATGTTAAATAATTCATGGTTATTAATTTAACATAACAAAAGCATCTCATTTAATAATTTGCAAAATGGAAATTTCAAAATCCATAAAATTTCTACCTTTCGGCAGGAAATCAAAAAGATCATGGAGTTTTGTTATATAAAAATTTGCAATACAGCATCAAATCAAATCCACGTATCAATTAGTTCCTCCCCAAGGACATTACCGTTAAGATAATAATTAAGAGTGTTGACATGATATTTATCTACTCTTTTATTTCTTTTCTGCATTACACTGACGTGCCGAAAGTCATAGGATATGTACCTTGTACTGGGAAGATACCTATGAATCCCAGCGAATTAAATTGATATAGCATCCATTCTACAAATAGAGAGGTATTGAGCAAATCCGTTTTAATAGCTGTCTACAGCTTCCTAATATTTGATATGCACAATCTTGTGTGTGAATAAACCCCTCCACCTGCTTTGCTGCCTGCTGTTGTTCCCGTTTTTAAGAATTCTTGGAACCAACCGACCCTTCCATCTGTCGGCCTATTAGCCTTCTACCTCTTTTTGGAAACTCTTGGAAGTTTTAATTAATGTCGAATTTTTTAGACAAGCAAAATGGTTTTCATTTTTCCGAATCAGCTGTTTTTGTATTAATGATAATTGCCAAAAGAATCCGTCAAGCTCTAGATAAAAATAGGGGAAAACGGGCTGTAGCTTTATACATCTCGAATGCTTTTGACGGGGTTTGTCATGCAGATATTCACTACGAGCTGAAATGTTACTGTGTCTCTGGACAAATATTTGAATTGATCCAATCTTTCCTATCGAATTGTGCAATGAAGGTAATCTTAAACTGCGACTCTTCCAGTCCATTCCAGGAATCCATTTTTGGTCCTACTTTGTATTTGATTTTCATTAATGACCTCCCCAATCGCATCAGCTCTCAACTTAATATCTACGCTGATTACACAGTCATTTACTCTTATTTTGATAGTAAGTCTGATCAGTTTGATAAGGTCAATATGGCAGCTGATATCCAAAGCGACATTCCGTCTGTTGTTAACTGGGCCAAATAATGGCTTGTTAACTTTAACGATTCAAAACTTACAGCGCTCTAATCATCTGACAGAACGCTTTCTGAATTCCATCAGTATGGCTGATGCTGACCCCCAGAATAATAACCTGCTGTGCCTTCTTCAGATAACGTTCTCGGCTAACGAAGTGGAAAGACTATATAGAACCCATTGCTAAGTTAGCTGCCAGAAAGATTGCTTCACTGTGTCGTGCTATACAGTTGTTCTCTCTAGTCTATCTTTCATATATAGGTCTACCATTCGTCCATGCTTAGAAGATTGCTGTCATATATGCCCTGCCACTATCTATCTAGAGCTACTTGATAAAATCCTAAAAAGAGTCAGCAATATTATTGACCTCGATCTGGCTTCAGTCACTTACCCACAGCTGTATGATTGCTTCCTTTCGCATTTTCAGTAAATACTTTCATGGTAATTGTTCGGTGAGCTCTTGGTTATGACGCCTAAACTCTTTGAATTTCAGCGTAGATTAGCGACAATATCTGACAATTTACGGTCGAGCTGTCTAGATATAACCTTAAAATCTATGTTAAGAGTTTGTTTTTTCTCGCATTTTTCATTTGTGAAACTCCTTTCCGGTTCCATGCTTTTCAGCCAGCTTTTATCTGCAAAACTTTAAATGCAATATTAATAGCTATCTGCTGTCCTTCTGATTGCCCTTCTTCACAGCCGGTGTTATACTGTGCCGTCGACAACATATTAAACATACGTAATGGCGACAATTTACTCATCATGTCTAAGGTACCATTCTGTTATTTCAATTACTCCTTTTAACTTTCTCCCCTGTCTCATTTATAATGATCTTAAAGCTGCACCAACTGAAATATCTGATGGATTAAAAGAAGACTCAAATTACAAGCTATTTTTTATTGCATTAATTAAAATTAAGTAAAAAAGAAAATTATTTTGAATGAAACGTTCTTAAAATGTTTTTATCATTTTTCTTCCTCATTCAAATTTGACAGGAAAAGTGTTAGACTATAATAATAATAATAATAATAATAATAATAATAATAATAATAATTGAAGAAATGAAAAAAATGTTGTGATTCAAAAAAAGTTTTACTAAGTATCTAATTTAACCTTGAATTCAATGTGCAAATATCCTGTTGAAATCAGCAGGAATTTGTTTATTTGGGTTAATCTTAATGCAATTCATTTTATAATGTCAACATTAAAGCAGATGTATTATTCATTTAAGTTTCAATGTCAGAACAGCATCCTATAGGCCGAGAGTCAAAATGTTTGATTCAAGATTGTTTTTTAAGAGTTAGGAACTTATATTAAATATAAATAATTTAGCTGTTTATCACATCACTTCTTTCACTGCTACTTATTATTTCTTCCTTACTCTTTAAATGAAAATCTGTTTTTTCTTCTACGGCATATATATGTAGTTGTGCACAAATTACTGACAAAGTAGAAACAGTCTGTTTCGTCTTTTAGGGCTTCATTGAACTAAAGTAATTTTGATAGAATTATATATTTAGAGAAAACTGAGGGGACATATAAAAACACAAGAGACGGTTACAATTAGGGACGTGCATAAAACGTAAATGCTCACATTAAGCAGAAAATTACAAAACGTTTATGCAAGGACGATTCAAACTATCTGCATACGGAGGGGAAATGAGTTCGGTAAATATACAAAATAAAAGAGGGCATAAAACAAGGGTGCGTCTTCCCGCCAGACATTTTCAACCTACACAGCTAGGCCATTCTGAGATAATTAAATGTCCAACCAAGATTCATTATTGGCATCCGCATTCTAAACAACATCAGGTATGCAAATAGGTTTTTATATCAGACACAAAAAGGAAACTACTAGGACTCCTACATAAGGTAGACAGTAAAGGAAAGCTAGAAGAAAGAACTAAACATCAATTGCAAGAAGTCTGAATGCATTTCTTAGTAAAAGGAACAGGCCAATATGCAAATTACAGGTTAGACATTCCAAAATCAAATTTGGGCAACAATATAGATATCGAGGAAGCGTATTAACAAAGAGTGGAAAGTGCAACACAGAATTCTGAAGCTGCTTTGGGTAGGCGAAAGATGCCTTTAAAAGCGGTGTAAATTATTAAGAGACATAAAAATAACGTTATGCAGTATTAGTTTTACTGTATGGCAACAACAGCTGGGCAATCTTCTCACGGATGAAGAAGCGACTTGAAGCAACAAAAATATGGTCCCACATGATAATGCCATAGACTGAACATGAGAGCAGCGACGAAGTACTAAAGACAATGACAACAAAAAAGACACTTGTGCTTAATATCAGGAAGAGACAGTTGAAATTTCTGGGCCACATAATGAGAAAATTTGATACATGACAAATTGAAGGCGAGAGTGTCAGAGAAAAGCAATAAACAACCTATCTAGCGAGTTTGAGCGAATGGATGGCAGATCAGGGTATGGAAGAAGTGGCAAAAAGGTAAGATTTATTAATCGTTACAAAAGACCCGAAATTGTGGATAGCCAGATCGCCAACATCCTGGAGGAATGTTGTTCATAGAAGATAGGTAAATCAAGTTCCTTTGAAAAGGCATATTCAACAAACATGCATAGGTACATAATCTCTTCTGTTTCTTAATATACTTAAAATTAAACACACACACACTCATATATATATATGTGTGTGTGTGTGTGTGTGTGTGTTGTAGAATAAATTATGATATTTGGTCACATGAACAGATTCGAGAGATTGCGTAAATCAGAGAACATTTCAGCATCATCTATTTTCTATCTATCTATCTATCTATCTATCTATCTATCTATCTATCTATCTCTCTCTCTCTCTCTCTCTCTCTATATATATATATATATATATATATATATATATATATATGAAATATAATTGCAACATTTAAAGGGAGATATTTTTCTTAACCTGGTTAAAGTATGTGCAAGCTGAGGGTATGTAGAATATAACATCTTTATCTCTTGAAGAAACGAGTGTAATGTCGATTTGCTCTTTCGTCTGTGATGCGTTATTCGATAAGGCTCTGTGCTATCATCCTATGGAAACTCACACGTACTACTTTAGCTTATTTAGATTTGCTTAAGAGGGTAAGGATTGTTGACTTTCGAGAAGTTGGATGGCCATTTCAGAGTGTTCTTGTGCATGTCAGATATGACGCATTAATGGTGCACTTAGTAAGATGCACACACTGTGATAGCGGAAATGTATATCTGAATTGCACTCTCTCTTGTTCAGTGATGATGGTTGTTTCTGCATCAATGTAAGTAATGGTCCTTTGAGTGTGCTACATAGATCTTGAGAGCAACATCTTTTAGCGTTTATAGGACACATACCAAAATACTTGCATCATGGTGTGTAACTTATCGTTTCATAAAATTAGGTCAAGCTATGATAAAAAATTATGTTTAAAGGTTGCTGTTAATGTTTTTTGTTTGTTTGTATTTTTTTTTATCGTTTCACCCCAAGCAAGGCAGTACCGTCACTGGTGTGCAGATGGCTACATAAGTGGAGAGTGAAAGTTTACATAGGCTGAGAGCGAAGAAAAAGAGGAACCGATTACAAGGGATGTCAGAGAAAGGTTAAAAGAGGAATAGGAATACTGGTATGAAGAAAGTTGTGAGAGTAGATTGAAAAGAGAGAACAACATACACGGGGTATTGGAAAAAGAACAAGAGAAGAACTGAAGTCAAGGTGATAAGAGATTGCAATTGATATTGGATGTAAACTCTTGAAGATTGTATCTATCAGGGAAGCAAGCATACGGAAGGGAGCTCCACGGGCGGGAAGTGCTAGAAAAGAAGCTGGTGAAGTAGAAGTGGTGGCTAAATTTGGTTGTTTTAACTGTAAAATGGTGACACCTTGTTGCCAGTCTGGCTGCTCGAGTAAATTGTTGAAGAGGGGGCACCAGTGAGCCAAGCTCGTCAGAGCAGAAGCCATGAAAATATTTGTAGAATAGAGGAAAGCCACATCTTGTCGGCGAGAAAGTGGCTGAAGTCGAGGTGACAGGTCGAGACAGATCACATTACAGATTCTTCTCTGGAATCTGTCGAGAACTCCGAGAGTAATAACAGATATGACAACAGTATTCAACGCATGGGCGAATGGTTGATTTGTATATATGCAAGATGGACTCAGGCGAGAAAATCTTCTTGGCCTGACACAGTAACCCAATCTTCCTATCAGCAGATTTAGCTATTGATTCAATGTAATCGTTCCTAGCAGTAGATTTTGCTATTCATTCAATGTAATCGTTCTACTTGAGGTCAGAAGACAGAGTAAGGCCGAGGAGAGACTAGTTCGGTTGAAGTGGAGAGTGTCTACAGTGGTTGACAGATAGCAGCTTCGTTTTGTATTCAGTAATCTTTTGTGTGAAAACATCCCACCATTAATTCGAGAAGAAATGGAGGCCACATTCCCAAAACGAACCAAATGGATCTTATTAGATTGTTTCCACCTCTATCGAATGAAGCTAATATCCGTATCTCTCTTCCAACCAATAGTAGGAAACTTTCTTACTCTTTAGCAAGGTGTTCGTTTATTTGCACGAATCAATTTTTATTTGCCCGCTTAATGTGCATTTAAGCAACACCTTTTCATTAAGACGATTTTGATGAAAATCGGTAAACAAGAGGTTTCCCATTTAACTTAGCTTTGTTCTGGATACAAGAGATATGTCTGAATCCAATGAATGTAAATATTATTAAAATGTTTGTGCTCTAATACTTTCAATTATATTTCTATCCAGCATCAAGATCCGGGAAAATGTGTGGAATTCGTGCTTCACTATTTATCTATCTTTGATCATAAATAGCTATGTATCTTCTTGACCCTTTCCTTCGTTTTGGTATATGCTGACAATCTATCTATCCGTGTGGAATTGCGCCTGCATGTGTATGTGTGTGTACTTTTATATACCAAAGCGCGAAAGAAGATAAGAAGAAATACAACAAACTCCGGTTATTCTGCACCTAAATTTGAAGCCAGATTCATTCAGCATTTTATCGCTTCTATTTTAACTATCACACATTTTATTGTTAGTAAATTTGTTAAAAATATAAATATGTTTTATCATTCTACATGTAAATTTACTGTAGAGAATTCTGAAATTCGTGCACGTTTTTGCTATAATAAGTATGATTGATAATGATTGATGATGCAGAGTATTGAGTCCTGTCAGTAACTATTATCATATTGTCTCATTTGTGATTTAAACAGACAACGATAAAAATACATGTTTAAAACATAAGATCTTGCGTGACAGTAGCAATAACATTAATTTTCAGTTTCTTCTTTTTCTATGTGCCATGTTTTTCAAGATGTAGGCGATCATGGCCCTCCACATCTCCGTATCACTGATGGCTCCTAAGACGCTTTCTCCTATTACTTTACCCAAATCCCGCTCTGCCATCCACTTGCTCAGGCCTAAGTATGTTACCCACTGCTTTCCCCTGTCTCTGTTTTCTTTTGTCTGACCTGTGAGTATCAGATTCTCCCTGCTCTTCTTCCTCATTAGATGTCTCAGGATTTCAGCTGTCTTCCTGATGTTCAGTATTAATTTCCTTTTCGTTTCCATTTTTTCCAAAATCTCATCATTGCTCTTTCTGTAAAATCACACTTCAGTTGCTTCACGTTTTTCCTTTATTTTTTATGGGATTGTCCAGCATTCAGTGCCATACTGAAGAACAGACATCACATAGCAATCCAGTACAATCTTCTTTGTTTCTAGCGATATTTTTCTCTCTGAATACTCTACTCAGTTTCTGGAATGCGTCCTTCGCCATGCCAATTCGCCTTCGGATCTCAGTGTCGCACTTTCTGTCTTCTGTTAGAACACTTTCTAGCTATTTAAATTTTTGTAACTGCTTCATTTTAGTATACCCCGTCTATAATTAACATTTTGCGTTCTTATGTTTGCTGATGACCATGCATTCGCTTTTCTTGTAGTTTATTTGTAGTCTTTTCTTTCGAATTTCTTCAGGTACCTTCTTTAGAATATCTTGTAGTTTCCTTTCCGTGTCTGCTTTCAGCAGTGTATCATCTGTGTATCTTATGTTGTTCAGATTGTGGCTGCGGATGATGAATCCTGGCATAACTTCTAGGGTTCTCAAATTGTCTTGCTGTACAAGTTGAATAGATCCGGTGAAAAGACACATCCTTGTCTTACGCTCCTTTGTATCTTTGTATATCTGCTGAATTCGTTTCCTGTCCGTATGTAGGCGGTTCGCTGCCAGTAAACATTCATGATTACTCTAATGTCTTTCCAAAATATGTCGAGGTTGCCGAGCATTTCCATCAATTCCTTGAGGCGCACTTTGTTGCATAGTCTATAAAACATAAGTACACCTCCTTTTTCATTTGTATTGCCCTTTCTGATAGCATCATAAGCATAAATCTCTCGTACCTTCTTCCAATATCCATGACGAAACCGCACTGTTCTTGTCCTATCTCTGGCCTGATTTTGCTTCTCGCTCTATTCATCAGAATTAGGATGATGAGTTTTGTTATGTGGCTCATTAAACTGATTGTTCGGTGGAATTCGCATTCGTTCGCACCTAGCTTATTAGGCAGAGCTATGATAATTGATCTGCTTAGATCCTCTGGTATTAGACGACTGTTGTAGATTTAATTTATTATTTCTTTAATTTTATCTGTTCCCAAATCGTCTAAGGCTGTCAGCATCTCTATTACAGTGCCGTCTAGTCCAGTTTGCTTTGTGTCAATTCAGCTTGGCATTGCAGCTTCAACTTCTGATTTTAATATTTCCGGTCCGTCAGCATCTTTGTTTATTATCAGTTGTTCTCTCTTGTCGTGGAAGAGATCTTTTATATATTCTTCCCATAGCTGGAATATTTCCTCTTTCTCTAATATGATCGTTCCATTCTGGGACTTTATACATCCTGTTGAGGAGCATGTTCTTTGTTCTGTTAGTTCCTTTATTTCTTTATGCATGTCTTTTTTATTAGTCCTATTCAATCTCTCTACTTCTGCACATTTGTTGAGTCATTCCCTCTTTAGCCTGTCTACACTTGGTCCTTATTTCCTTGTGTAGTTTCTTGCATTCCATTCCATGTATTGGCATAGTTTTCTGTCTCCTTTGCATCACGTCAAGAATCTCTTCAGTCATCCACTCGTTTTGGTTCTTCGTATTTGTTTCTCACACTGTCAGTGTATTTTTCTGCAGGTTGAAGACATTCACGAGTGTGTTGTATTGCAGTCTGGCTGCTGCACTAAGCTTATTATAATTATTATTATTAGTTAACACATGCTGTCAAAATTGATGGGGGATATGAAATGGATATTATATCAAGCCATTACTATTATTAAGTTTTCACAAATGAATATACAAATATATTTTTGCTATTATTTCTGTTGTACTCTGCACTTTCACTTTTCACCTTCTAGCTTTGTAAACATGCTCAAACATTCCGGCTAATACTGCCCCCTCTTACGTTACCGTAAAGGAAAATAACATCAGTACAGCAAAAAGTTACATAAATTCAAAAATCTATGCAAATACACAATGTATTATATAGAGGGTGATCGAGTTTATATAAATACTTACAGCATTTTTGACAACATTTTTTATTCATCTAAATTCATAGCATTCAAAGTATTTAACTGGATTTTTTCATGATTCTTATTCATCTCACCGCTAAGATGTGTAATCTATCATAACAGAAAAATTTCGGTTTTGATTCGATAAACTAAAGAAAATTATATCTTCATCATGTTGGGACCACTGATCAAGCGATAGCCTGAAGGTTGCATATTGTGAGAATATATCAGATATTTAATAATTTCTAATTTCAACTCTATGTGCATTTTCAACATCGCACTTAAAACGTGACTTTGGATGTCCTCTTGGAGCAAAAATACTGGTTGACTTTTTAACTACGTCTTCGCAAAATATTTTCTCTTCCACTGCATTATTAGAACGAGTTTCATTGCTTCACCGCTGATTTCGACGCGTTTTATTTAAGCTGCATACTCCTTAAAAGATTGATTTGGTTATAGGCTATAATTTATAAGTCATTACTAATAATAGGATTATATTCTCTTCAAAGGCATCCGGTAGCAACCATTGAAACTAAGTAACCTCAAAGTACATTTTTCTTCTTACTCTCGACGATTTTAACAATGTCGTGCAGTGGAGAAATTTAATCTTTGCCTCCAAATTATAATTCTTCCAATATTTGCACAAAGGTCAAATATTTTACAGTATTTTATGATTGTAGGCTCGATTTTTCCGGGGGTTTTTTTTCACATTTTTGCAGATATTAGTCCAGTAATTGATGTTCATCTATGCTTGCATTTTCTTTCCGTTTACAAGCTACAGCAATAAAGACAATAGTTTGAATAATATATATAATTAATCTAATGTAAATAATCTCAGAACTTCAGAAAGTAAACGTTCTATTCTTTACTCTCTTTTTTGGATCATCTGTTGGTCGTTATTGTGAAAACATATGAGAGTGTTACGTTTTATTTTAGTTAAACTTTTGAAAGAAATAAGATCGCTTACTTCAAAAGGTTATCCTTTGATGAGAATGGTCGCTATCCGTTTGTAAATAATAATTTATTCAATTCAAGCACAAAGACGTATATGCCTGTTATATATATATATATATATATATATATATATATATGTGTGGTTTAAACTAGTTGGTATATATTCCACAGTTTGATGTTTACTTTTAAAAAGTGCAAAATACAGAAGTAGATCATATATATATATATATATGACACACGCCAAATATATATATATATATATATATATATATACATATAAGGTGATTGTTAGTGTGAACGTACATTTTAATGTATGTGTGTATGAACAACGAACGTAATTTTTCTATGATGAGTTCATGAAAAATATATATGCAGCGACAAAGAGAGAGGGAAGAACGAGGATTTAAAGAGGGTGGCTGCCTACCAGAGAAAGATAACATATTTGATATGATAAGTTGATTTCTACTCTAGTGAATTTGATCAATTTTAGCTTTGTTTCCTGTTAATGTATCTATCAGTGTTAATATCTATATCTCTCTGTTTATCTAACACGTTTTTCACATCTATGCATCTATCTATCTATCTATCTATATATATATATATATATATATATATGTGTGTGTGTGTGTGTGTGTGTGTGTGTGTGTGTGTGTGTGTGTCACAATTTTTCCTATCTCTATATGTTATGTGCGGTGGCGTAACCATTAGCAGTATAAAAAGCGAAAACTGAATAAGTAAACAGACTTCGAATTCTCGCTGAGACTGTTTCTGTTCACTTATGAGGCTGTTAAGAAAGTGATGAATCTACTCCTCCCTTGGATCTATAAACTCACCTTATACCTTAACATAAATTTCTACGATGCCGCGATAGTTGTCAACTGAAGAGAAAATTCCTCTCTAATAACAATTTAATCTTCCTGGTAAGTAACATTAAAAATAATAGTGGCCAATAAAACAATGACACTCTTTTTTTATTAAGGATTTAATTCTGTTTTAAATATAAACATAGTAAAAATAAATTGTAGATATTTGCAATCTTGGATCTTTGAGAAACAAACAAGCATACTTACGAATGCACGTACACACACACGTGTGTGTGTGTGTGTGTTTTGTTTTTATTTTGAATGTAAATGTGTTTTCAAACTTGAAGTGGTTTCCTTCTGTTATTGTGTTGCATACCCTGTATTGTGTGTTGTTCGAATTTTGATGAGGTTAGGATGTTTCTTTTTAAAATTTTGTGGTTGGCTTTTGCTTTTAATTATATTTAGTTGTCTTTAAGATTTATTTTATTTTATCATTTTTGTTGAGAAATTCTATGTCTTTTTATCTTTGCAAATCATTCTGAGTTGTTTGGTTGTGTATGGAGACGTATTAGAAATGTTTGTTTTGTTTTTTTTTGTTATTCTGTAGAGATTTTAATGGTATTTCTTCTGCCAGTTAGAAACCCTTGTTTATTAGTGGAATGGAGTATCCTCTTATTTGTAGTGTTTTTTTATGGTTTCTCTAGGCATATTTTACGAAGGGTTTCGTCAACTACTTTTATGCAAATTCGTCGTACTAGAGAATAGGGATTAGATTTTAGACAACATTTAGGATGCTGACTCTTGAAATGGAAGTATTGTTGTGTGTCTGTGGGTTTATGGTAAATGTCTGTGATGATGTAATTGTTTTGTTTTTTATGAGTATGTCTAGGAATGGCAATTCCTTATAGTTGCATTCTAGTGTGAACTTAATTTTGGGGTGCAAGTTTTAGAGTAGATTGTGTAGTTTCTTTATGTCTCTCCATGTTGATCTCTAAATAAGAAAACAATCATCTAGATATCTTTTCCATCATTTAATAAATTCTGTTTTATGTCTCATATTTGTGTCCTATTTGGTTGTATAGATTTTCTTCTAGATATGCTAGTGTGTGTGTTGCATATGTCAGTGCCATTTTTCTCCCCATCTCGGTACCTGTTTGAATATAATTTTGGTTGTTAAATTATAATGAATTGTTATCGAAAATTATTTCTATACTCTGTATAATAAATTATTTTGTGATGGCGCGTGGGAAGTATTTCTGGGTGTTTTTCAATCCAAAATGTAATGGCCTATTTACCTAGTTCATAGGGTATGTTGCTGTACAGGCAGTTCACGTCAAATGTTACTATGAGTGTACTTAAGTCTACTTTTTGTGTTATGAAGCTAAAGAAAAATATGCTGTCTCTGATGCTGTCTCTTTTTATTTTTGTGATGTATGGTTGTAATATTTTATCTATTAGGTTGCTTAGTTTGCTGGTTGGGCAGGCTAGCCCTGCTACAATTGGTCTGAATCACTAGTGTTTGGGGTGTGAATATATTCAGATTTTTGTTCCTGGATAGCTGCTTGAATTGTGTTTGATTCATGTATCTTTGGGAATCCATAAAAATTGTTGGTTTTTTAAATAAAGTCTTTATAAACATCTTTTTCTTTTTTCGATAGTATTCTACTGTTTGTAAGGCAGAGTTTTTTATGCGAACTTTTTATCTATATTATGGTGAATTAATCCGTAGTTATTTTCGTCACCGGGCATATCTTGAATATTTGTTTTGTAGTAAGTTTTATCCATAATGGCTACAGCATTGCCCTTGTCTGCTTCCTTTATTATTATGTCATTGTTCTCATGGATGTTTTCTAATGCTAGTTTTTGTTTATGTGTGAGATTTTTATGGGGGTTGTGATTGTTTTGAAAGTCTGTGTTCCAGAGTTTTTCAAAGAATATCTTCATTTCAAGTTATTGTTACGTGGGAAATATTTGAATTTGTTTTGTACTATTGACCTATCGGTAGTATTGTTGTGTTGTGAATTGTTTCTATAAGTCTAAATTTCTGTTCGAATTCTCGAAGGTCTTTTTTAGGTCTATAATGTTACTTTTTGGGGTGGGACAGAATTTTAGACCTAACTTTAGAAGATTCATTTCCTCTTCTTTTAAAAGATTAATAATAGTAGCTTTTATATATATATATATATATATATATATATATATATATGCATGTGTGTAATTTATAAAAGATTTTAGATTATTACAATGGGTAATACATATTTCACCGCATCCTGATGTTATTATTGCGTCTCGTCAGACACAAATGATACAACAGTTGGTACTCATAAATATCCCCACAAAAAATTTCTTTTCTTTTATTTAATTTTACATAGACGCTCTTGAGTTCGTCTCTATCGGAATTTACCTGGATTGTATACCAAGTGTACTATGTTTTACACACACACACACACATATATATATATATACGTTCTCGCGTTTTTATTATGTCTTAATGTAAGATACTCAATAGTAGGCACATCAATATATATGTTGCCGACATTTTAAACGGCATATCGATATAAATATTTTGCCGTAATTTTTTATGAAACGGGCCAACTCGACTTGAATATATAAGGGAACAATTCAACTATGTTAAATATCTCGATAACCTAGCTTTTTCAAACCAATCAGAAACACCTTGCTACGCGTGCATAATCAGAACCATCTTGTGGAATTACTAATTCGGCAGTGAGACGTCACCGAGTGGGATTGTCTATCCTGTGTCCGTTAAATTCACAGCAAGTGTGCATCAAATTTGAAACTTCTATATATTTGTTTCTAGATTCAGTTAGAATTGTCAAATAAAAAAATTAAAATAACCATTAAATGACAGAAGTCAAGCAAAAGATTTTGAATAGTGCATGAAACAGTTCTGTCATCCCCATCACCTCTCACTGCTGTTCAGATTTAGCCCCTTGGGAACGTTTACTAATCCTATATTGGTCGATGAAATGGAAAAAATTTTAGACTGTGGACAAGTTTAAGAATTAAAAACAATATATATATTAAGTAAATCATTGAGCTTTAGAATGCAGAAAGCACTGGACGGCCGTTTCGCCCTATATGTGAGACTCTTCAGCAGTGCGCATCCTCTACAAGGAATCGAAACCCAACAGTTAGGTTATTAAGCTGATGTCATACCAACTGTGCCACGGGCCCTGGTGACGATGAGTTAACAAATTAAGCTCGATGAAGTGCGCCACTCTTCACTAATTCCGTGGTGGAACTCCTCCAAGTTCCTTTCTCCAAGCCACAACTTCTCCAACCAAGTCACTAAATCTATAGCGAGTTTCGTGGTTGAAGCACAGAGATATAATTCAAGTAGTAGGAGGATTTCTCTCTCTGTGTCTGTTATCTGTATTATTTTTGTCTGTCTGTCTGTCTGTCTCTCTCTCTCTCTCTCTCTCTATCTATATATACATAAGTGATCAGTTAAAAATCTTAACATCATTTATATTCACATGTAGCATTATTTAACGGCAAAAAACTCTCTTAAAACATATATGAAAACTCAAAAACACAAATAATATAGAAATTGTTTTTACAGAACAAGATAAATTCTTAAATAAATTGAGATTTTTTTCTTAAATTTTACTTGCAACCATATCACTACTGAAACGACTAAATAACAAAAATTTCTAGAGCCTAAATTTAATAAACTTTATTTCAAATACCAAAGTTTACGGGCTACAAAAACATAAAAACAAATGAAATAATTGAATATATAAAGTAAAAGATTTAAAACAATAAATAAATAAAACAAGTCAATAATAACTCATGACTATAAATAACTTGAAACCTTAGCCCTAGCCGTTTTTCTTTTTCATTTTTTCTTTTCTTAATAATCATTTCATTCTAAGCAAGACAGGACCGCTTCTAGTGCGCAGGGCGTTACAGTAAAAAAAAAAAAAAACAAGATACAGTGAATGACGAAGAAATGATCAGAAATGGATATGGGAATAAAGTAGATAGAAGACGGCAATAATTTCTGTTCTTTCATTCAATAATTCATTTTTGTTTGGGAATAGCATAATCGCTAACTTTTCCTCCTGGCACAGTCTACGTATTTTGCCATCGTTGCAAGGCTTGGCTGTTTTCACTATACTCAACGTTATGTCTGGGTATTTTCATTTCTTTAATTTCAATTTCCACATGTGGCTAGCCAGTTTTTACAATTTTTTTAACTTTTCTATTTTAAATATAGACTTGTGATTGAAGCAACTGGTCTTAAAGGTGTCTTTGGTTGATCCCAAATATATTTTGTTTTGACCATTTAAGTCATGTACGTTTGCTTTGTAAATGACTTCTTTTGTATTACAAAGTGCATGAAGTGGGCATTTATTTTTTTCTCTGCAGTTACATTCTTTATTCGTGATATTTTTTGTACAATGCTATTTAAATTTCTGGCGTTTTGTTTCTTTATGAAACTTTCTAAATTACTAGTACAGCTATAACTTAGCTTGAGTGCATTCCTGCTAAAAATTTTGTTCAGTTCTGAGCTTTTTGGGAATCACAGTTACGTGAGCGTTCTTAAAAATACGGTAAACGTTAAAATCAGTTATTGCAAATCGCCTGAGAGACACCACTCATAGTAGAAACCTAAGTCGCGTAATAACTCGTTTACAAATAAAGAATATATATATACACTCCTGATCAAAATTTTCAGACCACTTAAAAATCTTTGAAAAGAAATATTTTTTTAACAGATAGATTTTAAACTCCTACTACTTAAGGTTACCAATACTACAATCTAAAAGGTTATGGAAACAAAAAGCTACATTCCAAACATCTTATTTAGAAATTTACATTTTTATAAAATGAGGCGATTTACACATGATCAAAATTATAAGACCAGGAGTATAAATTGTTAGATCTATGGTAATTTCAATGTTTTTAGTTCAGTTAGAGATTAGCAATCACTGCGTAAAGGTGTTACCATGCCTAAAGCAAGCAAACTTACCAAAGTTGAGCGTTCTCGAATTCTAGATCCTTTTCTTTCTCTCCACCTTCGCAACTATCATCACACCTGTATTCCCATCCTTCTCTTGCTCCTTTCTAACTGATTCATCCTTCTCCTCACTCTCCTCTAATCCTTTTACTCTTATGTAGACCCCTGCACATCAGTGGTGTTACCGCCTTGCTCGGGGTGATATGATTTTTAAAAAAATTCTATCATTTATCTTTTACACGCTTTTCTCTCTATGTCCTCCTCTCTTTTTATATAGCTCTCTTCTTTTCCACACTCGTCTCTTTTTATCGTTATTTTTTTTCACTTTTTCTCTCTTTCTTTTTTTCACAATCTCTTCTCTTTTTACACGTTTCTATTTCTTCAGGTCCTTTTTAAACATTTTTTTATATCTTGTCTCTATAGCTGTAGCTTTTCCTTTCTTTCCTTTATTTCTATTCCTTAATTTCACTCTCTCTATCCCCTTGTCACCTTTTTCTCGTCATTTTCTGTTCTCTTATTTCTCTTTTGTTCTTTCTTTCTTTGCTGTTTCTTCTGAAATTTTGTTTCGTTTTTTCCTATTAATTTTACTATCTTCATTTGACTTCGCTTCCTATTTTTACTCTGTTCCTTCTGTTGCTTTTAACTGTTTCATCTCTCTCTCTCTCTTGTCTTTCTTATCTCTATTTGTTTATCGATTTCTTTTTCTTCACATTCTAGATTTCTCTGTTAACTCTACATCCTTTTGTTATTCATTTTCTATCACTTTCTCTACATTTTTCTTTTTAACGTTCATGTTCATCTTTCTCTTCACGTTGACTCACTCTCTCATTTTCTTTCCTCGATATTCATTCTTTTTTCCTTATTTATTTCTCTTTCTTTTCTAATATAAACATACGTACAAACATTTTCTTCTCCCTACTAATCCGAAAATGGCTGGCAGCTGCCCCATTAATTTAACACTTGTGTTTATCTAACGACGTCATTTCCGCCTTAACGGGTCCATGTCTTATTGAGCAAATGTTGGTATGATTATTAATATCACCTAATAAAAACCACCTGAAGATCGGTGATGCGAAACAGCACCAAAGAAATAGTATCATTGATGAGATCACCATTTTTCCGCCTGTCAACGACAGACGAACAAATACGAAAAGTTTTTTACACTGTCTTCTGGAAAATACGTTACAAAATGATGGATTAAATAAGCAGCTAGCTACAGGAAAATAGAAATTTAAAAATTGGTGGCAAATCTTTTATGAAAAGAAAGGGACAAACAAACAAAGGCAAATAGAAAAATAGAAGAAGAGAGTGAACATAGACAAAAAATATGGATAATAGAAAGAGAGTGAGAGAACGGTAAAGTTTCCGTTTTGATATTTTCAAAAACCGGTATTAGAAAGATGAAAGATTTTTTTTTTTTTTTGACAGTGAGGTTAACCTGTAAAACGCCCGGTGGGGGGCACTCGTGGTAGAGGCTTACATTAAGGGAGATTTATACGAATAAAAGTGAACATAACGGTTAACTTAAGACTTGAATAAGTTAAAATTGTAGTGATCGGGGAAACATCCTCTTGGGAGTCTGTTCCACAGAAGAGTAGTTTGCGTAAATAAGCTGTTCCGGTGGAACTTACTTCTCACTGATGGAACACGGAGAAAATGTGGGTGGTTTGCTGCAATGTAAGTGGTGTTAGCCGTGACGTTACACTTGGCGGAAACAAAGAATGTAGTACGTCCAAGCACTTTCCATGGAAATAATGATAGAACAGTGAGAGGCTTGTCACCTCCAGCCTAGAAGTGAGAGTTTAGAGGGTGGAAAATAATTTGTCACCCACAAGGAGACATTTTGAACTCCATCAATACTGAAAAGTGAAGTCTGGACAGCTTTCGCCTATATATGACAAAAGTACTCCATTTTCAGTTTGATATAGTTATTGTAAAAGTAGAAGATATCATGAAGAATCAAGTACTTACTGGAAAGCTACAAGGAGCCCACTATTTCACCTGCATCTTTAGCGATGGATCCTATTTACAAGTTCCACTTGAGGTCAGGTGTGAGTTTAAGGTCCAATAGTCTCTCAAGTCACGGTGTATCCTCAAGGCACGATTTTTCCCCACTGGGATGTTAATGCGAAATCGGAAGAGAAACCAGCTGCCAATCTCTGATCGTCAAGAATTTTAGAGGTATACCCGTATATCGTCTTATCATCGGCATAAATGTTTACAAATGATCTCAGTATATTCTTAGGCAGATCATTTATGTAAATCAAAAAGTGAGCTGCTCCGCGTTGAACGCCAAGACATGGAAAGGCTGGTCGCTAATGGCTACCTTCAAGGATCTAACTTTTAGGAAATATTTTATAATTGAGAAGACACTTCTATTGGTGGAAAACTTGTGTAGCAAACATTTGTGCCGCACCTTGTCAAAGGCCTTCAACGTGTCTAAAACTATAGACCTCAAGGTGTGTTTGTCGTCAAGAGCCTCACTAATTTTCGTGTAATACTGGAAAACTAAAGTTTTCGTAGAAATATTTGTTAAACATACATTGGTCTTGTACAATAGTAAGGCAATAATAAGTAACAAGTTAAAATTGCTCCAGTTATGCCACATTTTATAAGGATTTTGTAAGTGGGCAATGCAGTTAATTATAAACATTATCAATATTTTCATTTTATTTATATCTAAAAATATATCTCTGTCTGTAACAAAATTCACGCTAGGCTAATATCATCAGTAGCAACTGTATTAGCAGAAAGAGACCTCAATATCGGAGATACAGCGTTTATAGATATAAACATTGTAGATAAAGGAATCAAAGCTGAATATAGACCGTTATTCTCATGCCTCAATGCGATCATCAGATCAAGTGACCATAATTCTATAGAAGGCTGTATAAATAGGTCTCTAAAGAATTAAAGGTTTCCTTTGAAAAGTTGAAAATCTGCCCTATATAGTTCTTTTGATTAGCGCTAATAGTTTAATGTTAGCTAATTTTTTAAGAGTTTTTACTTGTAGATTGCTTATTTTGTATCTGCCTATATTCGTTATTTTCATTCATGTATATATATATAAGTTCCATCACCAGAAAACTTATCACATAAAAACAAGATTCAACGATACAAACAAACGTACTTAATTAATCTAGATACATTTCATTACGTCCGAATTCTATCACTTGAAAATAATCATTGAAAGTAATTTATTTAACAATAGTATAACTTTTGTTACAACTCTTTAAAAAAATAAAAGACCTAATTGATACAAGACAAAGTAATAACACCACACAAAATTTCACATTTTTGGTATTTATTCTGTTATCACAATAGGATATTTAAATATAAAAACACGAAAAACAACAAAGCTTAGTGAGATCTACTAAACTCTGTCCTGATACGTTTGACAAAAAACTTTAACCCGAAATTATTAAAATTTCCTCATCTTCCGCGTTTCTTCTTAGTACATAATTATCGCCGACGCTTGCATTTTAATCCTCTTCCTAACAAATATAATTCCATCAATAAAAATATTACTTCAGTTCAATGAAGTCCTCTCGAGGATGAAAGGCGTTACCCAGAATTTTTACACTTTGTTATTCAATTGCCTAACATTGTTCTTATAGAAATGTATATATCAAATTCTCCAATGCATATTTATATTATATACATACATGCACACACACGAATACACACACATAAATACATGTGGTATAAAATATCTCTGGAAATGACAACGGAAACCCACTCTATTATCACAACTGTAATCAAATAAAAGAAAATGGCGTGAAGAACGTATAGGAATTCATTCTCACCTGCAACCTTAAGACTTGAAGAACTAGTGTCATTTGAGTATCATCCAGTGACTGTTTGCAACAAAGACAAAACTGTAGTTAAGCATAGAATGTCAGAGTACTGTATCAATGTGGAAGTTGGAAATAGAGACTAAACACCAAAATTCTAATGGTATTCACTATCCTAGACTCTTGCCATGTCATACAGCTCTGCCCTCTTTGCAACACTGATCATGACGTGACTTCCGTTAATATCTCCTTCCGTTCACCCTTCCTTCCAGGAATTTTTACCGGCAGAATATTTTACTGCTATCAAAGAAAGGACTTGAAGACGTGCCGCGACTTCTTTTTGTTCCTTGGAACAAAGTTTTTAGTTTCTGCGCGTCCAAGATCTCTTCCTGGGTGAAGGCCGGCATCGATGCTTTCATCCCAGCCAGTAACTTTTGACTTAAACCTTATTCTTCCCCTTGGTTCTCTCCTGTTCTTCTTCCTTTCCACTCCACTTTCATGCAACCCTCTTCACACCTGTATACTCATTCTTTTTTTACTCGTTCTTTGATTCCCCTGTAATTTGTTCCTCTTTCTCATCACTCATCTCTTTTGTAAGCCCTGCACACCAGTGGCAGTTCTGCCTTGCTTGGAGTGAATTGATAAAATACAACTCATCACAAAATATCACGTCACTAATTATGTTATTGCAAATATTTCTATTAAAAACTCATGATATATTTCTCATGTAAATATATCCTGAAGGTTTTTACAAAAGTTGGTTAATGTTATTTTGGGGGAAAAAACGAATTTGTTTAACAAAATATTTTAGTCCAATTAATCAAATCAATGTAAATTGTTTTCGGTTTTTTGGGTTTTTTTTAGAATTTTTTTAACAATGTCCTTTTTGCTATTCATTTTCTCCAGCCTGTTGCGTCTCATTACAGTGATGGCGAGTTACTTATTATATTTTAAATTCATTATTATGTAAAATTAAATTTTAATTATTTAGCTACAGGTAATATAATAAGATAGATACTTTACACCTCCAGCTGCTGATATTCTCCTAAAAAATATCTCTATAGAAACAAATCATTTAACTTTTGATGAAAAACAAACTGGTGGTTCTAATTTATTTTAGTCAGTTAATATGTCATGTCTTCATTAAAGAATTTAGTTTCAGAAATGTTAAATCAAACCAACTGTAGGTGTAATTGTTGAGAGTTAACCTCAGTTTTATGATAGCGCAAAATCGGAAAGAAGTTTATATTTAAACAGAAGTCAAAACAGTTGGAAAAGAAATACCATTTTGAGAGAAATAATACCTTGGCTTTGTCGGAAAAGGGTTTACAGATCTAACAGATTGAAACAAATAAGAAAAATAAATACTGAATAAATAGAAGTCTAGTTAAAGCAAATATATTGGTAAAAATAGAAAAGCTGTTAAATGCACAATATTGCATACAAAAAATATGTTTTAGATTTTCACGTGAAGAATAATTTTGAAAATAATTAAACTCTCAACAGATATTTGAGGAGCTGATCTTATAGAAACAATGTCTTTACTTGAACACCTGGTCATGGTGTAGTGATTAACAAGCTGGTCACTTAGATTATTATTAGTGAGTTCGAGCTTCACTGACTGCTTCATGCTTGTGCCCTGTGCATAAACAAAGTTTCGTAACTGTCAACGCCATATCCAGTTTAGAGGAAATTCATAAGTTGAGTCATTGTATCATTCCTTCGTTTCGATATTTCACTTATTACCGTTCTTTCTTGATTTTGATTCAAATAGACGAACTTCTGACAAACTTACAAGATTACCACAACACAACGTTCCCTTTCCTTAGTGCCTTTTATCAATAACTGCATATATAGATATTTAATGAGCTTTGTTTTGTTTGACAAAACAAAATGCGTAGATCCTGAAAGACATATAATAAGGTACCAATCCATCAAACTTATAGATCAGAATTTGAAGTCAAGGAAAACGAACTTTCGAAACAGTTACAAGATAGATGCAACACTATCACCATTTTGATTCTTACTTTAATCAATATAGTTGGCGTATTTTAACACATGAAATTGAATTGATTTCCTCCTGTTAAGGAGGGGGCAATTTTCAGTCAAAGAGAAAATAAAGTAAAATTTAAAACAGTATTTTTTCTATAATCTTTTATTAATGCAAAACAGGTACCTACCAAAAAATAATACACGCGCACACACACACACACACATATATATATATATATATATATATATATATATATATATATATATATATATTAGAAGTAGTACAAACTAATCACTGTTTGTAGTGATTTACTTTATTAAGATTGCTCGATACTTAGCAGAACATTATATATGCTAATATTTTTATTAGACGTTTATAATAAAAACAGTTTACTGCAACATAAAAGCTGTTGTGTTTCGGTACTATCTTATTAGCACCCCCTAAGGCAGTGAAATATTTTTCCTGTTAGAAATCATTAAAAAAAAGCTCAAAACAACACAATGCTAGGGGATAGATTATAGGTGTCTAGTTATAGTAGTTAAAATTAACAATACGTTATGGCATATTTTAGACAATGGTGACAAATGGAAGTTACTTCGTTACATTTATTGAGCAGGTTTAGTTTTGGGAATTTAATAATTTGTAATTTTTCCTGTAAACATAGGAACATGTCTCATGTAAATATTTATAAGTTCTGTATTTTTTTAATATTTTCCATTTTACGGTAGGGGTTTGTTGGAATCTTTTAATTTCCAATAATAAGTAGAAAGTGATGTGCTATAGCGGTAAGTTTTATTATTAAAAGATAGATCTATCTATCGCCCGATTCACACTCCACCCACGTCTATTGAACAGGTTAAGAGGCTCATCCCTTGTTCCCTGTTTAGGATGTGGTTTCCGGCTTTATCTTTTCCAATCTTTTTCACTTTTCCTTTTTGTTTATATTTTTTTCAATATTACGTAGCCCCCTGCACATCAGTGGCGTTACCGCCTTGCTTGGAGTGATACGATTAAAAAAAAAATAAGGTGTGAAAATAATGGCGGGTTTTAAAAGGATTCTTGGTAGAACCAATATAAAATTTTATTAGTGTTTGAATTTCTGTGGTAGAAATAGTGCATACGTAGACTATAGAGTTAGACATTTATTTTCTAATGGATACTCAATAGGTTTTAGACAAATGCAGTTATTGTTACTGTGATCATAAATTTTTTAGGATGTTGCTAATTGTTTGGGTTATTATATCTGCTTAAAATTCTATTATGTTTTTTATGATCTTCTCAAGATTATGAATACAGCTATAGCTCAATTTCAGAGTATTTCTGTTAAAGATTTTGCTAAGGGGAATATATTTAAGGAAGTGTTTTTCAACTAATTTTAGGAATTTATACCCAAACTTAGTACTTATCATCTGATTTAATCAGAGTTCGGCTTCGTGTTAGGGTTAGGGTTAAGAAAACGTCTGGGTCGCAAGTCATTTCAAGTTTATATCCCCCTTTACCCTTACAATCAATGTTCTTCAATGCATCATGACCTGACTTTCTATTGGTTCACTGAGACAAATCCTCCAACATTTATTGTCGGAATTTGATAAAAATTGTGTTGTTTTTAAGCGTCTATATATAATGATTCCTAACAGAAAAATATTTCACTGACTTAGGAAGTGTTAATAAGATAGCACCGAAACACAACGGTTCTTGTGTTGCAGTAAACTATGTTTTTATTATAAACTTATAATAATAATATTACCATATTGAAAGTTAATAAGCATTAACTTACAGTATTTTTAAATACAGCGAAAACTCGCTATGTCACGTACAATGGGGTCAAACTGTCCTCATTTCTTTTCGTATTAGTAAAAAAGAAGTGTCACTTGAATAGTTTCTGCTCAAAAATCTCTACTTCATGGAACTGACTCCCGAGAAGATGAATTTCCGACCAAAACAATCTTAACCTCTAGAGTCAATTTTTATCTTTCGCACATATCTTCATAAATTGCACTTCTTGCCTCTTCTACTTTCTTACCAGTCATACAAAACCTCTGCTTTAGGTGGCTTTTGGGCCTTGTGTATGGTGAATAAATAAATGTATGATTCTGTAATGTTTTATGGGGAATTAAGCAGTAGACTTATACTTTTGTTTATATTATAAGTATCAAGCAACTTTATATATTTTTATAAACGAATTAGTTTTTATTTTCAAAATAATATTGAGTCAAAATAAATTGAGTCATTTTTTTCCTTGTTTTTATTTTTAGTAATTATTTTTACCTTAAAAAAAATTATTTTAAAACCTGCGCAATTTTTTTTCACGGAATTTCTTCCACGTAGCTGTTGCTTCTTCGTTCCAAAAATGAGTGGAGATAATGGCTAGGTTCGGAGAGGGATGGAAAAGCAGCGTGTAGGAAGAAATAAATAAACTTTTTTTACCAAGTAAACTCCGAATCCTGCGCAGAATCTATGCTACTGCGAACTTCAGTGGCAACATTTATGACCGACATATATGCCCCACTGCTACACTCTCTCTTTCTCTCTCTTTCTCATTCTCGTTCTGTCTTTCTTTTTTTCTCTCTTTCTCTCTTTTCCCTCTCTTTCTTTCCTTCTTGGCTTCTTTTCTCTTTTTCATTCATTTTTTTCTTTTATTCTTCTTTCTTTTTGTTTATTCTTCATTCTTTTCTTAAACTATTTTATTCCCTTTTTTATTTATTTCTTTGTCTACTTTTTCTCACCAATTCTCAATCTTTCCTAAAATGTTACTTGCTTTGACCAAAGGCGACATTTTATGTCTTCTCTGACCTTCAAATTTAAATACAGTTGAAGGAAACCGAATATTTCACCGAAACTTCGTCATCCTTCATCCCTAACTTGTACAAATTATCCTTGCCTTTTCACTCAACTCTTTTTCAGTACATTTATCTCCTTTTATTTTTCAGTTTATGATTTTTCTTCTTTGGAGGACATAAATTATATCAAAGTTGTCCAATTGTTTTGTTTATCCAAGCGCTTTTGGCTATACGTTTAACCATTTTGAATGAATTGAATGAATCTTATTTTACGCGTAACAGAATGTATATGGTGTTATGTATGATGTAAAGTAGTGGGCATGTTTTATGCACCGAACACGGTAAGCATGTTGTTAGCGTGTTCGTAGTTGATATTATTGAGTGTTGGGTTTTTCTTTTTTATTAATAAATCCTCCATTATTTCTTGTTTTTTTTTTTGTTTGTTTTTTTTTCATGTGGATGGTGCTATGATATTTGTGTTGTCAACAAGTATGTTCCGAATAGAGTTTGGTAGGTTTCCGTGTGTGTTTAAATCAGATCGAATTGCGCTCCGTTCAGAGGGATGCAGCGTGACTCTTCGAGTCACTTTCGTGGTTGTATGGCCGATATAATTTTTTACAAAATTAGGATCAAGAACGTAGTTCTTCAA
The DNA here is from genome assembly GCA_037127315.1 of Ascarosepion bandense. Taxonomy (NCBI): domain Eukaryota; kingdom Metazoa; phylum Mollusca; class Cephalopoda; order Sepiida; family Sepiidae; genus Ascarosepion; species Ascarosepion bandense. The sequence goes on from JBBBDQ010002142.1 coordinate 230,901, forward strand.
GGGACAAGTGAATTCGTAAATAATATTGTTTCCTTCTAGTTTAGATCTCGCGGGTGAATTGTTGTTTTCGATGATGAGGTTAGCCGTTTTAAATTTTGTGTAATAGATGATTAATTTAATTTAAAAATAATGGAGACTTTATGAAGTCTAATGTACACACCAATGCACATTTTATATAGGTAGTCATAAAATTATCCGGTTTCATCGATGCAGGCCTTATTGCCTACTCAATAACGTTTTCCTATTATTACAATGAGGGGCGGTGGTGGTCGGAAAATCAATCCCCACTAACCGACAGAATCAGTTTTTAGACTGTATTGTAAACGGATGTGCGTTGTGGTGCAGTGGATATCAGCTTGGAACGAGAAATCAGGAGCCGCGTTCGAATTCCAGTTGAATTTCTTCTATTCATTTACTGGCAAATACCCTTCGGAAAGGTATTAATCCGTCTCTTCCCTCCAGTTATGGGTTAAACAACAGGACAGATTGGGTCTGTTACCTTGGCTGGCAACCAATCTACTACAGAATGTAATGGCAACCTACTGCGCGATAATCATTTGCCCAAACAGTCTCAAGACATGATCGCCAAAGCGTGTATCACGTATGACGCTTAATTGACTAATTAAGTGTTTCTTTTTAATAATTTTCTTTCATTACCAAAGATTAACTTTGATATAATATTTTTCTTTAATAAATCTGAAATTGTTGTACCATTGTTTTTTTCTTTTTATCACCATTATTTTGTACTATCAAAACTTGAGGTATTTTAAATCAACACACATTTGTATGTTGAATGAATTTAAAAATAACCTCGTTCTTTCAGCGTATTATCGCAGGTGTCAGGGTGTACCCACTGGAAACTGGAAAGAGCCTGTCAGAAAAAGATGTATTTAGTCACTTTCCTCCGAAGATAAAAGCCCACACAAATATATTTTAGTGGAATAATTCACACAGTAATAATTAATAAATGTAATGTATATGTGCAAAACAGAGTCTTGGTATGCTAGAATTATTTATGTTTCAGAATCAGCCTACTCGCCTTTACTCTAGTAGTAAAATGTTAATACCCAATGTTATTTTCAAGGAATGCCTTCATTTGATCACTGCCAATCTCAATTGGTTTATTCGATAAATTTCCTGCACGGAACTTTGCTAAATGCCTTTGATATGTTTATTCATTCAAAGTACTTTTCTTTTAGGTTGCTTTTTACTTTTCATAAGTAGAAATAAAACAATGTTCTGAAACTGTTGTTTTTTTTTTGGGGGGGGGGGTCTCTAATCTTCAATGTTGTACTCGAAGACAACAGTTACATTAAAATAAAAATTGATCTGTTTTAATTAAATTTATTTAAATTTAAACGATCATAATACCGCCTGGCTATAAACTCAAAACAAACTTTTAGACCACCCAATATAAGGTAGCGATTACTATGGCCCTTATTGTCTGCATTATGTCTTATGTTCAGACAATAACATTGCATACCTACGGTTAAATGACTGGTCGAATCAATGCTATATATAAACCAATAAATAAAATATCTCACATTTATGCGTTCAATGATATAGATGGGTATTTTTGACACTGAGGATGTGCACCAACAAAAAGACAAAAAACATTTTCATTCCTAACAACACTTGTGCTTAAATTACAACAACTCTTCAATTTTAAGTTAAAAAGACATTTTTCCCGAGAAACAAATATCAGTTCGCAATGCAATCTAGAATATACATTTTACTAAATTACACAGGCAGTTACACTTTTTTAAATAATTCGCACGGCTGATTTTCATAAATATAGTTCTATTTTTTAGTCTGTGATCCAACTAATTGCCTTCACCCAATGTGCAACCGCTTTCAACAGAAATATCTGCGTAGTTACCTTAGAAAGTTTCAAAGCTAACTTAAACAACAGGTATCCGATTGCATTTACATTGGTTCTCTTATCCGACACTATGATTTGCTGCTACCTAAATTTTGGCAAAATCTCGGTACTGTAAATCAGGCTTTATACGCACTCACGCTCCAATACCAACATATAAGCAAATACACTTACAAATGATCGCAGACACACATACATACATACATACATACATACATACATACATATATAAGTGAGGGGAGGGAGACAGACACAGAAAAACACAGGGGGAAAGAGAGAGATAAGCAAGAAAGAAAGAAAGAAAGAAAGAAAGAAAGAAAGAAAGAAAGAAAGAAAGAAAGATGACATTTCCTTCAAGCATAAATATATTGGGTTTTCCGGAAAGTTCATGCCAATTTTTAGTTGTTCATGTTCAAACATATTAGAATACGTCAAATTTATTCACAGATATAATGTGCTTACATTTCCGATTGGAGCACACATCAAACTATCTCTTGAGAAAGTAAGTTTAAAATTACTTAATCTGTGTCAATTTTAAATAGGATTTTAGATAAATCTGAATAAATTAAGATAGATAGATAGATAGATAGATAGATAGATAGATAGATAGATAGATAGATAGATAGATAGATAGAATTAGAGAAGTAAATTTCATTGCAATTAGACCTTTCCCAATCGGTATGCGCATATCTAGGTGTAGAAGGTAGAAGCGCAAATTAGCAAGCAACCACTCATTTAGTCACACGAACAAGTTTTACATATCTGTATTCACATACATATACATATGCCAACTTATATGCAAAGATGCTTACCAATCCCCTATCTGGTTTATCCACCTACCAGTTTCCAGTTAGACCTAGTTGTTTTGACGATAGTTTTACTCTTCATCACATACCACGCATTTGTCTGTTTTTAGTACATTTTTATGTATAGGTGTGCGTGTAGAGGTGTGTGCCAGTGGGCTTTGTCTTTCTTCTTTATCATCATTCTTCCTTTCTTTCTTTTTCCTTTGAATAACCATCCAAGAAGCCATCTTCTTCATTAGAACAAGACTGCGCCGGGACTCAACATGAAGACGTCTTAGGAAGTGCAACAAAAAGGTTATTTGGCTACACACAAGAGCTTCTTTTCGTTTTCCGTCTTTTAACCTTGTGAGCATTTCGTTTTTCGTCTGGACAGAACTCGGGAGACACGAACTCATAAACTCACGCGCCAAACAAAGAAAGAATACAAGGGGGAAATACAAAGAGAACGAACGAGAGAACGTGAATGACAGAGGAGATTCATTGAAGGAAATCTATAGAAAATAAGCGAATATCTGCTATTGTCGCTTTAAAACATACGCGCTCCTCTCTGGATTATAAGATCAAAGTTAAATATTTGTAACGAGAATATTTCAAAATTCAACAGTCAGTCTTCTTTATCAAATGATTGTCATTCGGGCACCCATATTTTAGAAATATCTAACATTACAAAACTGGCAATATAAGACTTTTGGTTTTCTTCTTCTGATCTAAAGTCCAGATGTATTCCGGATTTTTAAGAGTAAGTAAAATATTTTAATTTAAATCCATTCATTCAGACACTTTTGACTTTATTGTAGTGAAAATAAATGAAAAAGCTATAAACATAGGGTAGAAAAAGAAAGACTATATTCATTCTTCTATTCCTTTAATGTTCGTGTTTCTCTAGAATATTTTTATATTTTCTTAGGTATACAAATTATATCTATATCTGTTATACATTACATAATTTTTTAAAATTATTCCTTGACATCGATCATCGTTATCGGAAAGATGATACAAAATGTGCATTAATGTGGAGAAGTTTGTCACTTAAACGAGCAGAGTCACGCCGTCTTCGAAGTTTGGTGAAAGCACCGTTTACTCGTCAGGGCTTATTTTAGCTCTGAAAGTAGGGAGAAATTAAGCCCGAAACTTCGAAGTCGGCGTGACTCGACTCAATTAAGTAACAACAAACTTCTCCACATTAATCCTAATAAGTCTCTCTCTCTCTCTCTCTCTCTCTCTCTCTCTCTCTCTCTCTCTCTGCAATAAAAATTATCACAACTTAACACTTAAATTATGAAATATCTATTATTACTCTATAAAACTACTAACGTAGAGTGTGTATAAAATTCACTATTTTAAAATGTGTACGGATTTGAACTGATTAAACATTAACACACACACACTTTACCTGAATATGTTACAATAAAAAAAACATTCGTAAAAAATATTACCAACTTTGGGAATATGCAGTTAATCTTTTCCCAATAAAAATACATATTTTGCCAATAACACACTTTTAACTAGTAAACCGGTCAAAATGTACTATTATATACGTGTTTCGCATAGATATACCCAAGGCATTAATGAGGGTGCCAACAATAGTGTGACGTCTTGGAATCCACACCTAAATTAGCTAATTCGATCCTCTTTCTGTGTCACATATTCTGGCACTGAGCCAAAGTAATATAAGGTCTGAAGATTGCGTCTAAGAAACAGACTGACTGTCGCCACAGAGTGTTGACCTCAATGTCCACTTCTATATTTATACACACTCACACTCACAAATATATATAAGGAGAGAGAGACAGAGAGAGAGCAGATAGAGGGAGACATGTGATCGTGCGTGTGTGTGTGACTTTATTAATACATATCTATACTGTATTTTATCAACAAATATATTCACAAAGGTCTCATTCGTTCTTTAAAAAGTTGTTTATTGCTTACTGTTGCCATGATTAGAAAGTGATGATTTCGAATGGTGACTTCAAAGGTAGATCCTACCTACATTGGAAGATTGGTGTTATACCATACTAAGATAATCTTAGCAAATATTTATGGAAATATTCAAAATATTAAATTCTGAGAAAAGCTATTATCCCTGCTCGATGAATTATTAGGATTAATATCATCATATGTATTATGTTTCTCACTATGTTTCGGGTGCCATAATATTCTTCTTTTTACAGGTTTTGTGACATATGCAATAAAAATAAATAGTTTCAGTATAACTTTAAATAAATATATACAAATTAATGTTGAGGCCACCTACAGAGGTTTCTAAAATTTGAATTCAAATTTATTTCTACTGACTGAATTATAAAACTGAAGACGCATAAAAGAATTATCAGCTGAAATGTGATATATATACAGCTCGTTCAATAAATTCCTAGATTTTTATAAATAAATGTATTCATGGTAGTGTATTTAAAAATTATAGGCAGATGTATCAAAAATATTTTCAGTTATTTCAGTTTTGAGAATTCTGGGTTATTGATATGCTCCACATATTGTATCTTTTTCTGAAAGTTTGCGAGTGGGGCCAGTTGGATTGTTTTCTACTTTCTTTTTAAAGTATCATAATCAACAACTGAAAGTTGTTAACATCTCAAGAGACAATTCACTATACTTTTCAATAAATGACAACCGAGAATTTTATTATTTTTTGTTTTATCAATGACTCTCATGTACTATTATATATATATATATATATATATATATATATATATATATATATCTGCTTCCCTCTCTCTCTCTCTCTGGCGCAGATTCCTTGTTTATACTCTTCCTAGAAAGGTCTACCTCTCACTCCTTTATAATATTTCATTAAATGTATTAGTAACATGTTTTCCTTCTGGAAAGTACGTGCGTGTGCCGACACACACACACACAAGCAAACGAATGAACTCACAAGTGCTTATAAATTAACACATGTAAGACAATCCCACACTTAAATATATAAATACATCGCGTGTGTGCATGTGCGTTATTAAACAGATCGGAAAATGAATACCCGTTATTTTTTTTGGTGGGTTTCTCCTGGTATTGTATAAGTCATTTGATGTGCATACTTGTAAAATGATTTTCCGAAATCATATGTTAAGTCCCGAGTACTTTCGACAAGCCTAGGTCATTTTCAAATAACGAAGGCAGAAAGTCGAGAGATAGTCCAGGTAATGTTTATGATGTTAAAAATCGGAAGTCAACGACATATGATACACTAGAAGAAACTCCCTAAACGCTCCACTATAACTTTGGCCTAAAATGGGCAGGTCATTTTGTGAAAGTCAATGATAACAAGGTTCCAAAGCATCTATTCTATGGCCAACTTTGGAATACTAAACGTCCTATAGATCATCCCCACTTATGCTACAAGAATAAGCTGGAGGGTATTGATATCCACCATAAAACTTTGGAAAACGTGGAAATAACACGTAAAGGGCGGGGTTGGTCACTTATTTCAGTAACTTATAATCTGTTGAGGAAAGAAGACTGAAAAATCGTGTCGAACCGCGAGCTAATTGTAAACAAAAAAAAAGCATCTTAAACACCGCGAAAATATATTTCATATGTCTATGTTAATTCTTTGCGCACAGTAAAAGGGTTCGTCCATGATAAAAAAAATAAACATTCTTAACTCTTCAAAATCTCCATGGGCACATTTTCTTGAGTGCAAAAATCCTACTGAAGCATCATGTTTGGTTACTGACATGAGAATATGTGCCGCCACATAAGAGTGTATGCGTATATAAACTGTAATTGTGAGTGTGTAAATAGTAAACATTTTTAAGGTTACACACATATCTGGAAAATCACATAAAAATTTGTACTGTATATACAATAAAATGTTTATATATATATATATATATATATCCCGGTTTTTTTCTTGTTTACATAGAGCATGGTATGTTTTTTGTGAGAGCGGTCTTGTTTGTGATTAGTTATTCTATATAAACAAGAAAAACCGGGACCTAACGGCAAACCATGCCTGACGAGTAAGAACATCATAACGGTATCATCACGAAACTTCGGCATGAACCTGCTCCGTTAAAGTTGACAAACACTTTTTACTTATCAACGCTCTATCTCTAACCCGACATTGAGCACTTTAAGAAAAAAACTCTTGCCAAAATACATTTTATCAATAAAACCACTGAAAAAAACAACCTTTGCGCTAAACATTATCACATTTCAGCTAAATATACACACACATATATATATAGAGAGAGAGAGAGGGGGGGAGAGAAAGAAAGAGTGACAGAGAGAGAAAAATAGAGAGAACGTACGTTATTATCACGTATATAGTAATACGCCAGGATTAGCAAATATGACAACAAATTGCAAGTTCGGATACATTTGAAAATATAGTGATACAAAATGTTTCATTAACTTTCTCATTGGTAACCCAAATAATCCAATAGTCATAAGAAGCAAAAATCAGAATTTAGTAATTGTAGGTTTTCAAAAGAGGCACAGTTCATCAACATTATAATGAATTTTTATTGACTAAATTGTGATTATTGTTCCAAAGTAGAAATGGTTTTAGTGAGTTGAATAATTAACTAAAAACAGGAAAAGAGTTGTAACAGTTTCAATTTGTGACAGAAATTATCCTTGACTTGTTTAGGATTTGTTGTTGATCATAAACGAAATAAAGATTACATTTGGTTTTATCTTAGAAGAAGGGGTAGGTAGCATATTTTTAGGAATTGATATATGAGATTCTGACTGCGAATAAATCTATCCTCTATACGTGTCGCTTTCTTAACAAACAAAGATCAGTTGACATCGGAGTAAATAGTTAGTAATCCCTAAATTAAGATCCGTTTTCTTTCACCCAAGTCACTTCATTATATTAAGATTTATCAACCCTCAAATATAATCAACGAATATCATCAAATATCATCAAATCTCGTTGGACATCCGTCTAGCTTACAGCAAGAAATGTGCCAGTGTATAGGTTTGCAGAAGTAATTTGGTAGTCATTTTTAATAATTCACACTGCACGCACACACACATGCATATATATATATATATATATACAGAGGGAGAGAGAAAGAAAGCGAGTAAGGCAAAAAATTGATCCAAACAAGTTTTATTATTATTATTATTATTATTATTATTATTCAACCGACAATGTCTGTCTGGTTAATTTTAATAGTATTTGTACACTTTTCAATTAGAATGTGGATAACCTGTCCAAAGTTTGTGTTGACTGTTTCAGTCCTTATCACGAACTAGACTTTTGTTTTTTGACAGGGCTGGAATTTTCAAAAAAGTTTGCAGACACTAAAAGTTTGACTAAAACTATAAGTCTCATGGCTTCTTCATCCTCATATAATTCAGTACATTCTTCCTATAATCATTGAAGAAAGGAGAAAAAGAACTCAGGATATAACTTAGAAGGTATCTGAAAAGAGAAATACACTAACCATAGCAGTCTATGATCAGAACCAATTCCGTCAAGTTATGTTGACAAATGAAGTAAAATTGCGACTTATCGAGAAAGAAACAAATTAATGCAGTAAACCCTGCATGGTGAGTCTATGGAAATAGACATGACAGTGTAAGAAGAGGGATACACTGAAAACTAAAATGACTTACAATCGGCCATAGCAATAAATAACGTAAGTAAAATCCAAAGATTGTTGATAAAATTCAAAAAAATTAAAATACCTTGGAATTTCGGAACCCAAACAGATCTCTACATTTAAGAAAGGAGATCTGGTCTGGATGTTGAAAACAAAGATATGATATTCTTTGAATTTGTGGATGTGCTCTCTCCAGTTGACCAGAGGATAGAATTAAAGAAAAGCAACAAAAATAGTAGGAAAGATTACAAGACCTTATCTGAGGATTACAGAAGCTGTGAAACATATGAAATTAGACCATTCTGAAGATAGAAGAGATTTTAAGATTTTCTAAACAGCATTGCGGAATAACTATTTTACAGGAGTGTTGAAGAAGGTCAAGGGAATTTGAAGAGATTTATTGTCACGTGATACATAGAGGCAGCCATCAAATAGAACCCTGAAGGAAGTATGAAAATGGTGAATGGCGGATTCTTCTTAAATCCATTATATTTCTATTATTCACCTCAAACAATATGGTAAAAACACAAACAATTTGATATGTATGATACATTTGACTTTAGATTAAAATATGTACATTTAAATCTTTTTAATTTGCTATTGTATGAAATAGGGGACCCTGCGAATAGAGACAATGGAATAGGCAGATACTAAATTATTAAACATTATCCAAAATCCCGATTTCTTCCAAAGATCAAAAATCAACTAATTACGCTTCAACAAAGTAGATAGATACATACATACATAGATAGATGCCTCCGGTAAGGTAAAAGGACATAAAGATAAAAAAGAAAATTATACGAACAGTTGTTAAGGATAGAGGTTGAGAAAAAGATACAAACCTACCGAACTACCAAATCAATATCAGTTTATAGCAACACCCTCATAAATCTTCCGGCAAAAATTAAACCTTCGCCCATACTTACGAATTTTCTCTACAATGAGTCGCTATTTTCATTTTTATGCGAACGAGTCACGTTACACTCGCGGGGTTGAAGCCGCGTTTCACCAAAATAGAAAATCACACAGGAGTGCTAGATTTCGAGATTGTAGGAGGGGGCAACAATTCAGAATCACGTGATTAGTTTACTGTTTTGACAAGTAACGCAAGTGCCAAACATCAGCCTAGAGACGTTGGAAATAATGATGTTTGAATTCCTGCTTTAGATAGATAGATAGATAGATAGATAGATAGATAGATAGATAGATAGATAGAAATGAATATTCACGGCTTAAGAGATAATTTTTCTGTAATTAACTTGCAGAAAAAATTATGATCATATTGAGATAGATATGAACAAACTATGTTCTACTGAAACAGATAAATTTTGAAAATATATTTTGAACCAAATCTATAGATTTCAACATCAGTTTATGACAAAATGTATAGATAGCCAAGTAAATATGTATCCCAAATTAGTGAATGGTGTACATAGAATTGGTTATAGTACAGGTTGACCACAGAAGTAACAGACTTTTACTCTTATATTTTTACCCGCATCAGAATGGTCGCTACGGGAGATTTCTTGGCCCATGCGCTCAATCAGCCGCTCCCTTCTCTGTCACTCCTTATGACATGTTAATGACGAGATATTTAATGAATATATTTAGCAGCGAGGAAAGTGCAGAATGAAATGGAATCAAGTGTTCAAATGTTGATATGCAAAAATTTTCCTCTGTACAACTACGGCTTACATTAGTTAGGGCCTAGTTTCCGACGCATCTGTTAAATATTTTTTCCGCTAGTAAGAAATCTTGTTATTCCCTAAGAATTACTTTGTCTGGCACAAGGCCTTTAAGCATACAAAATTCCTTTCCTTTGGCAAATGAAGGAGTTAGTTCATTTTGATACGACTACAATCGTCTTTTATGTGCTTGGAAAAATTCTGATAATCCTGATTTTAACCAGGCTTGAACTCTGACGACCGATTCAGCCAAAGTACCAAGTCATTTTTGTCTTCACATGCACACACAAGCACACGTTGGCACACACATGAGCGTCTTGTATACAAGAATATATATATATATATATATATATATATATATATATATATATTGTTTATATAAATGTAAAAGTGAACATTGAAGTCAACTCTCAGTGGCCTCTGAATTTTAACTTCAATGTTCACTTTTATATTTACAGACGCTCTACCTCTCACACTAAGCACTTTATCCTATAAATATAGCACACCTTAAAACTATATTAATTCATATACTGTCTATATATATATATCTGTGTGTGTGTGTGTGTGTGTGTGTGTGTGTGTGAGTGAATACCGGTGTAATGGGAGTGGAGTGGATGGAGAAAAGAGCTTGAGAAAATGGATGCATGTTAGTGAGATAGGGGATGTCTATTGACCTTACATTTAAATTCATGTAGATTGTAGTTGTCGGGGAAGCAAGTATATGGAAAAGAATTCCACAGGCGGGGAGTGCGAGAAAAGAAGCTGTTACAGTAGCAATTGCGGTTACATTTTATTGGTTTCACTGTAAAAGGGTGGAACTTAGTTGCTGGACTAGTAGCTCGTGTAAATTCATACCTACGAGGCACCAGTGAGCTAAGTTCATCGGAGCAGAAGCCGTGAAAGTATTTATAGAAGAGGCACAGGGAAGCCACGTCACGCCGGTGAGAGAGAGATTGCAGCTAAGCTACCAAGTCGGTATCGATCACAGTACAGATTCTCCGTTGGATTTTGTCAAGAACCCCGCGGTGAATAGCAGGGGCACCCGACCAGATGTAGCAGCAGTATTCAGTACACGGACGGATGGTAGATTTATATATGTGCAGGATGGACTCAGACGGGAAAACATTCCTGGCTCTGCACAGTGAACCGACCTTCTTAGCAGCGAATTTCGCTTTGGATTCGATATAGTCCTTCCACTTAAGATCCATTGAGAGTGTTAGGCCAAGGAGGCGTAGTGTTTTGCTCTCAGGGAGGCTAGCCTGATCCAAGCTAATGGGGTGGGGGTAAGAGCGATTGTCTATTATGGCTAATAGATAGCATCTTCGTTTAAGAAGCATTAAAATTTACGAGTCATTTCTTACTCCAGTTCACCACGGATTGGAGGTCCTTCTCAAGCTCGGCAGCGAGATTCGCTTTGTCAACCGCAGAAGATTTTTGATCGAGGCGAGAGTATACGGAGGTGTCGTCAGCGTATATGCCTACTTTGGATCTTATTACATCGGGGAGATCGTTAAAGTAGATAAAAAAAAGCGTAGGATCTAGAATAGAGCCTTGAGGGACACCCACGTTCGTATGGTAATTTTGGGAGGCATATCCGTTCAATATTACCTTCATTGTGCGATTTGAGAGGAATGACTGGATTAAGTCATCTAATATATATATATATATATTAGTAAATATCTAACTGTAGAATATACTTCCATTCGTAACTATTACTCATATTATTATATACTGTAATTATATATATATATATATATATATTTATTACATATTAAAAAATTTCAAATGTTCAAAGATCGTATTGTTATTTCAACGAGTGAATTTAACATCCGTCTCATCAGCGAAAATAAATCATTTTAGTTATATATATATATATTATTTAAAAATTCTTATATTTATAAAGGAAGTGTGTTCAATATTGGAAATAAAACTTTAATATAAATATACAGTGTAGAAATACAAACCGACACTGCCTTATAACTGTCATTGCTAGCATTAGAGCAAGGGCTTTTTATGATTTTGCCATACAACTTTAACGGGTGAAAAAAATTTATTCAGTGAAGAATCGGCCCCAACGAAACTATATTAAAGGTAATTATCTACTTAGTTTAAGTTAATTTTCTACTACTTGAATTTGGAATTTTAAGGTCTCTACCACGATCAGGCGAAAAATAAAAACATCGTACTTTCTTTTCCTTTGTGACAAAAAAATCTGCCATCGTCACAAACATAGAAATCGTCAAGACAAAATCATAGAAATCAGTGTTGTATAACTGATGCTTACAAAACCTGGGAGTAGGGTGGCTGCAAATCGCTTCTAGAGAGATGTTCAGATTCGCGCAATATGAAGATTACCTAGTTACTAACTTACTCTGAAAATAGTACATTTGTCGCATTTGTACTTTATCTCTTGGAATCTGACCAATGAAATTGCCTTTCACTTCTGTTGACCGTGTCAATGTAGTTATTCGAATGTTTGCAAATAATTATTATTTATGCAATCAATAGGTGGTGCTAGTAAATGATGAGCTTGCGATAAGCTTTATCTCTTCATCTGCTTGAACTTTTATTAAAATAGCAACGATATAAATCTGTGTTTGTGTGTGTATGCTTTGATATTTCATACGAATACATTAAACGTATGAATGTTACAGATCATGGAGAAAGAAGTATATATCTCATCTACAAAGAAAGAAAAAAGGAAATATTTCGAATGAAATTGACGATTCGAGTTCGAATTCTAGCTATGTATTATAGAGGTGTTGAAAATTCTTCAGCCGAGAAGTCTTCAGCATCCCATAGTATGTTAGAAATTGAATAAGAATTCATTGCAGGTTTCTCTCACTATCCAAAACAGAACATTTCTATGAAACATTCCTCTAATCAAAATATTTTCCAGCGGGGAAGAAATTACCTATAACATATAGAGAATATATTTTAGGATTTCCAGACTAAAAATGAATATTTTGCAAGAGTTTTAGCTACGATTTAAAATAGTGCAATAACTGCATAAAAATCTAATTTTGGACGATGGTGTAGGTTTAAGGCATACCTGCAAGATGTTTAGAATGCCTACAAAGAAATATCTGACAGAAAAATGTACGAAGCTAAGAATCCAAATATATTATTTTCAAGTCTCATTTATCAACCATAGCACGCCGGCTGGTAACCTCAAGCCACGTCTTGGACACGGCACCTAAACGTAACACTGCACAGGGCGGACGGCTGTCCACAGGCCAGATCCTGGTCGAAAAGGCACCAGATGTGACGCCTCAGGCCGTCTGTCTAATGTGACGCTCGTTCTCGCTGACGGTCGTGACGATCCCAGTTGTGACACTGCCACCCTGTCGTACGGTTGGTTTGGACGCTGTTGCTGGTCGTGACGATCCCGTCCGATGATGTCGCCACAAAAGCTGAATTACAGGACGTCTTTTGCAACAACGGGCCACTGTCCCACGTTGTGATTAGATCCCAGAGGTCTTGTCTTGCAATCTTAATAATCGTCCCTTTGAGCCGGTCCGGACACTGGTGTACACTTGTGGTTTGAAAAAAAATAAACACGGCACAAAAAAAAAAAAATAATAATAAAATAAATGAACAAGCCGAACACACCTGGAGAGCTACGAAGAATGTTTTTATATAAAGAAAAAATAATCTCTTTCTTTTCCCAAGAATACAGTTGTCGAAAATGATTTTTACAACGAAGAAAATAATATTTACAATGGAGAGAGAAAGTTCGTCAAACGCATCATAGCTTCTAATCATTAAACGAAATGTTTTGTCTAAGTTTCGTTAGCGTTGGAATAAACAGATCTCTTCAAATATTCGCCAAAGTATCTTCTCGTATTTTCTTAAAGTATTTTCATTAATTCTCTATAATCAGGATTGTCAATTTTCCTAGGTAACTTCTAAAACAGCAAAGTTTTTTCGGGTCCTTATCGGAGTTTAACGGAGTTTGCCGAAGTTGAACGAACGAAGAATCAGAATTTTCGATTTTCCCGTGATTAAAAAAAAATATCAATAACGTTCTTTCAGGATTCATGTCGATGGCGCATTATTCCAAATTAACTCCCTGAGTTCATTTGCGGCAGGCTTCATTCGAAATTAACTCTTTAGCCATAAGTTCTATGGTGGGCGACCAGCCGTGGGTCATGGCTCCCCGGCTGGGGCCATTTTCCCTAGTCGCTACATTTCGACTGATAGCAGCTCCAACTCAACAAACTGCTCTAACTCACAAACTTGCAGACTGTCACCCAACTCACAGACTGAACTTTTCGTGTCGAGCATCTATTTTTATAACCAATTTCGATCCTCTCTGGGGATCCGGCCGGCTCACAGTCTTCGGCCAATGAAAATCGGTCTCCGCCCACTCGATTTGCGGATATCTTAGCTCGACCAATGAGATTATGCCAACTTACATTGAACTGAATTCAGCTCGGGTTATTTCGGACTGTTGTACTAAACAGCGGCCTTGGCCTTCGGGTGACCTTATCAAATCACTCTGACACTTGTTTTGTCTACGCGTTTTCTGATTAGCGGAATCAACATTTCAACTCTAAGAGAAATTTATATGATCATGAAAAGGGGCGAAATTTATAAAAACATGAAAGACGAGAAATGTGTATTTTTTTCAAAATAACTTTATGCTCCCGGCTTTTAGAAGTACTTGAAAAATAATAAAATATTTTTTTTCTACGCTCACATCGCGTGACGCAATAGAACATTAATAATATCACCAATATCAATTTCTCTCTCCGTTGTTTTAAACCAACCAAAAGAAAGTATCCCCTCGGGAGAAGGGAAAGCATCACCGTGGGAGATAGTGTCACAACAAAAGCGGAACCTCGGCATCGAAGCAGACGGAAAAAAAATAAATTTTCAAAGAATATAAATTTTCAAAAACTTTCCCAGTATAAACTAGTGCTAATTAATTCTTCGATTTACACGATTTCGGTTAACAGTAAAACCTTACTAATGTAGATAAACATGTACATAAACCTTTTGAATAGTGGAGAACCATTATTAAAGTAGACAACTATAAAATCGAAATGGCTGAATTTTGAAAGGCAAGGGTTATTGTAATAGTTTTGTTCTTTGAATTTCATTCATGACTGATTTTGACTATAGTTCGTTTTTATTCATATTGCTTAGTTTACAGTTGTAGAAATCCACTCTCTCATAACAACATCATTTACCTAAGCAAAGGAAACAGCAAAAAATTGCTACAATCGTTGTTAACCTTGGCCGGTACCTATAAATAGACAGTAGAAGGTAGACAGCATGATCACCTCACATGCCGGTGTTTTCTTAGTTACATTCCAGATACGTTTTTCTGAATCAATACGCCTGTAAGAAAGTTAGATGCATTATAAAACCGCGTTAAAAATGCAGGACTAAATGCATTACACGTATTGTCTACTCGAAGTCTTTTGATTTAGTCAATAACTGATAAGTAAAATTGATGTTCACCCTTTTCTTTAACTTTTTGCAGAGACGGCTAAACGCTTCAAAGATAAGAATCGTGTTTGCAAGATAATCTTTTTCCAAAACTTTAACATTTATAAATTAATGTGTTTGTGCATGTCTTTTAATATGAATAAGTACATAGATAGATAGATAGATAGATAGATAGATAGATAGATAGATAGATCTTTTATGATTTGTGATGGAAATAGAGTTGTGAATTATGTGGTGTAGAAAAATACATAGAAATGCATCATTTGTAAAAAGAATTAAAAAACAAAGATTTTAACTATGAATACGTAACTGTCATGATTCCAACACTAAAGTAAAAATTTCTATCGAAAAATAGGAATATACATTCATAGACGTATATATACGTAAAAACAATTACGCAAAAAAAAGAATATATATATATATATATATATATATATGATAAACTATAGTTTTAAGGTATGTTATATTTGTTTTAAAATGCTCAATATCAAGGATAGAGCATATGTAAAAATAATAGAGGATCTTGAAGTTAACACCCAGAGGTGACAGTCTGTTTGATGCTAAATGCAATCGTCAAGTCATGTGCGTTGTGTTTTTGCTCGACTGTTTATATATACATGCATGTATGAAACAGACTGTCGCATCTGGGTATTGACTTCAATATTCACTTTATATATATATATTATGATTTAATCCAAATGAGCGCTGGAAATATTTGATCAGAATTTGTATCTATATACATTAGATACAAAAAATATATGGATATAGATATTTAATCTATATGTAATTATATATATATATATATATATATATATATATATATATATATACCGTCTGTTTTATGCTCAAACCAATCGTCAGACCATGTGTATATATACAGGTCAGTGATGCATTGTGGGTGGTCTGTTGCATTGTGGGTAGTCTATTGTATTATTCTGACAGTTATTTTTTGGGGCGTGGTTCGTTAACTTGTTAAATTTTTTATTTTTTTTATTTACTTATTTATCTGTTTGGATTAATTTATTTTACTTTATTTTCTTAATTTATTTTCATTTATTCTTGATCGTTTTCAATTTTCGATTTTTAAGTTGTAAAAATTTATTTCGTGTCTGTATTTTGAGATGGGTTCTGATCGTTTATTTAGTAGTTTGTAGTAGACTACATTTTGCTACACGTTGGTTTTAACTTTTTTCACTTATTAGTGTTTTTAAATATTTTGAATTGCTTTGGTTATTTTATTTGTTTGATTTAAAAGACCACCCTCTTTTACGTTGCTTTACTTTTCTAATTAAAATTTAAAAGACCACCCTCTTTTACGCTGCTTTACTTTTCTAATTAAATTTCGTTCATTTTGACACGCTAAATGTTTTTAAATTCTTTCATTTTCTGGTAAGCCCATTTTTTTTTACCTTCCGTTTTAATTTTTTCATTGTTATTGTTTGTATGTTAAACTAGTTTTTTCTTCCCCACACTTTCTAAAAATACGTCGATTCATGTCTGAATTTGTTTTGTTTAGTTTTTACTGTTTCTGTTTCATTTCTTTTTTTTTTCTACAAACACGGGCTTTTCGTGACTACCTTCAGGATCTGTTCACCAGGGGGCCAGTTCCGAATCCTGCTCAATTCCTTGCCTATTTGGCGTCAGAAGCGGTTAGGTATGAGATTCCCGTTATAGATTCTGAGATATGGGAAGCTGGCTGGCCGGAAAAAAATCTGATATTAATTTCGAACTGTACTTGAGGCAGTCGCCCATTCTTGTTCCCTTGTGGGAATGGATTTACAACATCCAGTGGTGTGATCAAGTTGCTGCGCAAAAACAAGAACGGTGGAGATAAAATAGATAACTTTCGTCTTTTGACGATGTTTAATACAGAATTGAAGCCATTTGCAGGCTGTTCTGTCTAGTCTGATTGACTCTGAGCAGACTTGTGCTGTAGAGGGTTGAATACTCAGGACGATCTTCATTTGGTACGCTTGATCATCGAGCAAGTCCACAGCGAAACCCGTTGATCAATTTAGATCAGTCCAAGGCGTTAGACAGAGCTGACCACCTTTTAAGGAGACTACCCTTTTTTGCCGCCGGTTTCAGTCCATACTTTTGCATCTAGATCCGACTTCTGTACGTTCCCTTATGTCCTTGCGTTGGAGCCTTTCCTCCACAAGTTAAAAGCAAATCCGGCCCTATACTGAATCTCCTTATTTGGTCATGTACTCCACCTATACTGATGATGTTTGGGTTCTTGTATCGAGTAGATCCAAGATTGACGAAGTTGGCAAAGAGATCAAAAGGTACGAGATGGTGACAGGGGTCAAGATCAAGCGTGATAAATCAGTTGGCTTGCGGTTGGGCGCGTGGGAGGAATTTTCTCATCCCGGACCTTTCGTCTAGATTGTTCTGGTCAAGATAATCTACGTCTTCGCTTCGGTTCCGATCTTTTGCAGGAAATGAATTGGTCGGAAGTGAAGGAGAAAGTCGAGGTGGAGTTCGTCCGTGGTCTCAGAGGAATCTTTTCTTAAAGAGGAAGGTGGAAGTATGTTTTTCACATCTACCCAATTTTCCTTTACCGATTCTTTGTGCATTCAATCCCGTATGCAATATTGATGCAATTAGTTAGAGTTTTGTTCTTCTCTTGTGGGTAGGCAAGGCTCTCAAGGTATGTTTGGATATTTGTTACCAGTCTTCTGAAGGCGGTCTAGATATACCTAGGGTTGAAATTATTTAACATACGCTTCACTTTGCGCTCCTAGGTCGATTGTGTTAGCAAGCGCATGGAAATGGCGAATTCTGGAAGGAAGACGCCAGTAAGAACTTCCCGTCCCATCATTGAGCAAGTTTACTGAAGACATCATTGTTAACATACGTTATCTTTAAGTCCAGTTCTGTTTGTAGAAATATGGTACCGTTGTTAACTAAGCATGAGCATTATATGTTCTTGTGCTTGCTAAATGTTATGCAAGTCGTGATATGGACGGAGCGACAGAAAGAATTCTATGAAGGCGAGAAGATTAACTCTTCCCAACTGAAAAGGAAAATGCAACGATTCCCTCAATCAGAATTTTTCAAAATGTTGGTGAGTCTTGTGCGTATCTGTCAAGTGAAAGGAACTCGACTTAGTGTGGCATTTTGATATCGGTTAGACATCAGACTATTTAGAATAATTTATTAAACATTAGCAACGCCGCCTAAAATAGTTTAATTTAGGCTTTGCTTTACTTTTAGTTTTTACACTAACTTAACGTAGCTAGATGTATACTCATAGGCTCTTTTATTTTTGTCCCTATTTTCTTTATTTTAATTCCCCATCCCCTCCTCAGTTAAGTGACCAGAAATGTTTGTTTCCTGGTGGATGCAGAACACTTTTCATTGGTCGATTGTGTTTTTCGTATTTGTTATGTCTGAATGCACAGCAAATGACCAGGTAATAACTAACACCTGGTTTCAAGAACATCCACGATGTCTATTGACATGGAGGAGCCCTGGAGATGAGACGAAGAACCAAATAGGCTACATAACCATAAGCAGGCAGGAGGTTTAGAAACGCAGTAGTGCAATGTAAAACCTACCCAGGATATCGTGGACCGAGCAAGTGAGCAATGACGAGGTTTTGAAAATGATGGAAACGAAAAGGAAATTAATATTGTGCATCAGGAAAAGACAACTAAAGTTCCTGGGACATGCAATGAGGAGGGCTTGGAGAACCTGATACTAACAGGCCAGATAGAGAGAAAAAGAAACAGAGGAAAGCAGTGGATAACATATTTAAAAGGCCTGAGCAGGTGGATGACAGAAGAGGGGCTGAGAGACGTTAAAGGAGAAAGCGTGCTAAGAGCCACCAGGGATAGTGAGACGTGGAAGGTTATGATCGTCTACGATCCTGAAGGGACAAGGTACATAAAAGAAAATGTGTCTGAATAAGTGTTTAATTGTGTGTATGGTCGGTCAAATGACTGATTTTCATTTATCCAAGTCCCGAACACATTTTGTCCAGTTAGATTGTATTTCTTCCACAATTAAGTACACAATAGAGGTTTTGTATTTATACAAAAATAAATATTATGGCCTGAAGATTTCGTTTAACATGTAACAGATTACCGGTGTTAATTTGAATGTTCACTTTTATATTTACATACGATATATCCTTGATATTGAGCAGTTCAACCCATAAATGTAGCATGCTTTAAAATTGTATTTTATCATTCATATATATATATATATATATATATATATATATATATATATATGATTGGTGGTACAAAACTTTATTACCGCCATGAATAGACGATAATACTTATAACTACCACTCATGATGATAACAGCCACACTGATGAGCTGTGATAGAGCGAAACAGGCTTGTATTCTGACAACCAAATATATATATATATATATATATATATATATATATATATATATTGAGTATCTTGAAACTCACCACCACTGAAAGTATTACTGGGCATGACTGAATCTAATTATTTTGCATCTAATTGAATTTGGGTGTGTCTCAATATTGGTTTTGTTTTAATTCTTCTCACAGCTACTAGTAATTGAGCCCAAATAAAGTTCAAAATATCAACAGCTACTTTATGAGGCAGACTAGCCTTTCATACTTCAACGATGGGAACCACTCAATCTTCCTACCTCTTATTTATCCGTACATCTCGATGACCTATTCCAACTTATAGCCTACTGTTTGACTAAGGTACACCGACATAGCAGCTAACAAGTCACTGTTATTGTCAAATCACAAAAGCATTTATTTTAAGTAGTATTAGCGGCAGAAGTGTTGGATAGAGTAATGGCTCGAATTCCGCTTGAGTTGTTTAAGTTCACTTAGCAAGAATATAATCTGAAAAGGCATAAATCTGCTATCGACATTCTCACATATTGTTAAAAGTCTTCACAAAAATATCGATAGTGTGATTAAAGGAAGAAAAATGAGTTTGTGAGTTCGTTAACAAACTCCTCTTTGATAACTATTTTAGCTGACCAGTTTCTTCAGTTTATCAGTTCACTGCTTTCTGTCCCAATGTCGTGCAGATGTCAGTGAAAACTTGATGGGAAGTAATTCCGACAGACGACCAATGTCTGAGGAGGAAGATTAGCATCTGATCTCTGT
Source organism: Ascarosepion bandense (assembly GCA_037127315.1). Classification (NCBI taxonomy): domain Eukaryota; kingdom Metazoa; phylum Mollusca; class Cephalopoda; order Sepiida; family Sepiidae; genus Ascarosepion; species Ascarosepion bandense. The sequence continues at coordinate 251,414 of JBBBDQ010002142.1, forward strand.
CCACAACTAACGTGCAGCAATGGTGATGATAAAAACATTATCAGATTGTCATAATGAGATTTATTTCCGGTCCGATTTTCCGCCATATTGCAAATTCTAGAGCTTCTCTTTGAATAAGGCTGGAAAAAGCTAAACAAATTATTGACCATCTCTCTTTTCTGAATGTCTATTTTCTTATTCTTTCCCAGTTTATGCATTCATGTTGATCACAAGTTAAATATTTTTGAAAGCATGCATTCTTTTTTTTGTTATCTGGAAAAGGAGTATGCATTCTATTCCAGATGATCACTTCTTTATGCACATGATTACACGTTGAGTAAAATAGGGGAGACAGAAAGGGGTGGGTTTCAAGAAAAGAAAGAAAAGTTTGATGTTGGGTTATTTGATGTCAAAATCGGCCATATATTTGATCCCATAAGTATTTACATGGTTCGGGAATAGATAAATATTGATCGTTTATATTTGAGTCCTTAGGCATTTACTTGAATCGTGGGTAGATAAACATTGGTTGTTTATATTCGAGTCTGTATGAATTTACTTCTGTAGGCTTATGGGAGTGCGGTTTTAATTCTCGGCAGGTGATGTACTAGGCACCACCGACAGTACCGGATAAGAGAAAAAAAGGAATAAATATTTTTTTAAATAATGGAAAAAAAATAAACGAAAAGAAAAATAATGGATGAATTAAAATAGGAAGGATAAGAAGAGAAAAAAAATGAGAACAAAAAAACGAGAGAAGAAGCAAAATTTAAATGCGTAAAAGAAAGAAAGAAAGAAAGAAAGAAAGAAAGAAAGAAAGACAGATAGTTGCTTAATGTTTCATACTTATGTAATTTGTTTGGAATCGCGCCTGAACATATTCAATGATAAGTCATAACACAATGAATGGGGTGGGGCTTAATGTCATTCAACAATTATTTATGACGAGTTATTCTCTCCTCTGGCAAGTTATATTTTACTTAGTTTTATAAAACTAGAACGATGCCAGAAACTTAAAAATTGGCCTTCATAACCTAAACTCATTTGGTGATTCTCCAAGAGTTTGTATAACTACCCACAACACAAGACACTGAGTTAAATTGCTTAGAAAATAATAGGATAAAATGAAACCTCGTGAAAAGATAGCTTTTCTCTTAAATACTAGCTTACCCGCACCGTCATAAATTGAACAATTTTAAATAGATTTTGCAGTTATTATTGCTTCATTCTACTCTTTCACCAAGTCGGTCGGGTTTCGTAAGCAGTTCACTTTTATCATATTACAGACAATTATATCTGACACAACAATTTCAGATGAGATAATTCTAATACAGTAAAATTTAAAAATTAAAGACATTGCGAACAACTTACAAGAACATTTAACATTTTTTGTGCAAGTGTATGTTTGTGAGAGAGAACGTGGGGATATTTAGGTTATCAACGAACTGGCGATTTTTTAAGTATTAATCATGTCCAAAACTTTCCATGGAGAAACCGATTTTGTACTGTGTATTTAATCTCTAGTTTTAAAAAAATGCGTTTGAAACTTTTGCACTCACCTACCAAAAATATAGATCATTGCATTCTCTAGAAAAATTAGGTAATTTTATGACAGTCTGCATGTCATAAAAATTGCCCCTTTTTTCTAGTGGCTGTTTTTGAAATCATTATTCGAAATCAGTTTTACCGGGAAACTGCTTATGTCAAACATATAAAAACCTAGTAAATTACAACGATACTCGAGCTGTCAATCTCTGACACTGAGTAGACAATACAGGATCAAAAATAAAGGATAAACTCTATTTTAGATTCAAACTCACGTTCTTTTTTCATCAGGGAAACCTAGTTGAACGTACCAACAGCTTTAGTCGCTAAATTTAAAAAACATGACTTCTGGAAGTATGTTTCACTACCTAAAATTACAAATATATTAACTGAAATAAAGATTCACAGAGCGAGAAACAGAGACAATGTCGTCACGAATGTCTTTTTCATTTTGACATGACAAATAAATCCTCCATTAAAGCAAAACATAATATTAGATTTATTTTTCTTTAATTCTCCAGAAGAAAATAAACGCAAATTGCCCCGTATTTCACTCGCCAGTCAACCGTGTATGATTCAGTGGCACAGCTGTGGCGTGTTTATTACTTCTATCCTCGCCTTTCCGAGGATTCAAGTAGTGTCTGAATTGAAGGAAACTCTTCTTTATAAGAGATTTGTTAGCTTTTTTTTTTTCAATTCGACTCATGTCAGAACTATATTCTTCAAGATTCTATTTTTTATGTTCTGTAGCCACATCAACATGTGAAGAGTATTTTTTTACGTTTACGCTAAAATACGATTTACAAAAAAAGTTAACAAATAAACATGTTATGCTAAATACAATGCTATGAACTTATCGTTATTTTTTTATTCAATGAGTTCGTCCGACAAGATTCTTCATATGAAATGGCAAAATTAAAGATTACAAATTTTAGTATGCACCTAAGGAAAGCTGGAAATGCAATTTGCCAAAAAAGTTAGGAAAAAATTAAAAACAACTAAGAGCTGAACTAGAATTTTATAAGTATATACAAGCTTAGTGCGCAGGGTCAGTTCTGGATCACCAACTGATTATCACAATAAACCGTTCCTTGGTGTATATAAAATTTAATGTTTGTTATTATTAAATGTTCAGTATCATTAGATTTAAAAAGAAATGCACATACCCTAATTAAGATTACTTTATTTTTAAAGTGTATTTAATTTAAATATTGATTAAATATATGAAACGTTATTAATTGACATAATTTCAAAATAGCAATGATGTAAAAGCTTGTAATATTATAAGAATTACAAAAATGTTGCATAGTCATATGAAATGAACAAACACATCTGGCAGTGTTGCTACAAAGGTTCAATTTGTAAAAATACAAATCATTTTCAAAATAAGACTACAATATTTTATAATGAAAAGACATTAACAAATGTTAGGCCATTTTCAGGTCTTCAAAAGACAATTTTCAGTTATCTGTGTATGACAGTGAAGATGGAACAAGTTCGTTTTTGCAATATGTATAAAATTCCTGCAGCACTCTATCAATAACAACAGGTGTCATGCAACGCCTTACGTGTTTTTGTGTAGTCAGGGGGTAAAGTTTGGAGTCTTTATCTCCATTTATTTGCTAAGCTATTTGTGTGAGTCTCTTGAGTACAATCTATTGAAGATATTTTTTACGATTTCTTAAGACCTTTTTAAATATTGTTCTAAAAAACCTGGAATATACATTCAATACTGACTTCCAGCTTGCGTGATTATTAATCATTTTCGGTCATCTCCACCTGGGTTCGAACACTGGGTACGGGAAATTATACAACTGTCGATGTACGCATTTTCTGTAAGGCAAGACAGATAAAAGGTATTCACTTAATTTATCTTAATCTATCACAAGACTAACTGGAGTATGATGGGAGGAAGATTTCGAAATTAAAAAGTCATCCTGATTTATAAATAATATCATTCCAAATTCTGACCCTTAATCGGCCGCTGATACTGGATTGAAATTTCAGAACTACATCAAACAGCAAAAAGATCATATATATATATATATATATATATATATATGATATATATATATATATATATATATATATATAGAGAGAGAGAGAGAGAGAGAGAGAGAGAGACTGACTCAGTTTACTCAGGCGTAGAATCACATTGAGGAAGTGGAGAAATGCATGGATTTTGTTTAGCGCTGTTATAAACAAGTGTATGGTTGCAAGAAGAATTATAACAGAGGCAGATGTAAATTTATTTCGTTTATTTGATAAATACAGACGAGGGGTTTACAAATGTAGTTGTTCTTATTTCTTAGCCAGTTCTCGTCAGGTGCTGGTATGAAGTTGTTTTAATTTTATGTAATGTTCACGAGAATATGTGTGGTTTCCCAAAGGGGTTGTCCTTAGAGAGAAGGAGCCGGAAGGTTGAGCAAAGAAGAAAGGGAACGAATATGTGTTTCTCGAAGAGTGAAGTGGGTAGTCGGTAGCACTGTGATGTTCTCTCTTTCCTTCCGTAGTAGTAACGAGTTGCTCCTTCTTTCTTACCTGCCGACAATGTGTGAGTAAGATGGTTAGGATTTGACGTGACGGTGGATGAGAAGGTAAAGAAGGGGTGTTGCTGATCAACTAGCCGCGTAGCTTCCTGTAAGTCCTTCTGACGAATTCAACTTTCTTGACGATTTATATTGCGAAACCAAATTTCGCGTAGGCTTGTTAGATTTCTCAGGTTTTGTTTCCGGGTATGTTTTCCAGAGTTTTCGTTCGCTGATTAATGTTTTCACATATATGTGTGAGAAAAAAAGAAATGTGTAGTGTTTGTTGACGATTCGGCTGTGCAGACGTAGGCAAGAATATAACATGCCCATTTTGACCAATCAAACTCGGAGCCTGTTTTAATGGCTTTCTGAAACAGAATGTAAAAATCCAATTCAAAGCCAGAATTGTATGTGTGCTATGCAGATTTTAGTGTTTTCAGTAAGTGACTAAATCAGAGATATGACATTCAATTTTATAACAGCGTCATTTTTTCATGTAAGGAAATTTTTTTTTAAATCAACACCATAGAATCTATAATGTACTTAGGGACGAACACCGCCAACTGAAACCTGTGAAAAATGATAAGATGATATGCATTTAGTGTATGTGTAAACAAATAATTTCCACGTGTCCAGATATCTTCCAGTTCACTTTTAGCGAAGACCTACATCAGAAATTATCTGACCTCGCTATCAGAAATGACAAAAAACTACGCAATTTATTACGGGAAAACATTTCATTGGCTAAAGACCAGAAAATATACGATGTCTTCCTGCCTCGATGTCAAAGGTTACCTGCAGTGTCTGACTGAAAATATGTTTAACTTTTGAGCCTCGCTTATTTTTCTATCGAGTATTTTTCGTGGGTATTCAACACAGCCTGCAGAAGTGCTCAATAAGTATCTTTTTAAAATTAAAGGCATTCAATTTTTATTGATTGTTATAAAATGTTTATTTTTGGTTCTGAGAACTAAAGGATTTGCACATCTCTCCACTTAAAGCTAAAAGAGAAAATAGAATTTGCACAAACATGTTTTCTTATAAATGTGCTTTTTCTTAGTTGAAAGGAGCAAATATCCCTAGGTGGAGCTAGATGCATTTCTATATGATTGCGTATAAGTTTGTCTTTGGCGTCCTGTGTGCGTGTATATGCTTGTAGATGTGTTTATGTATGCTATTATGTCTAAGCATATGCATATATATGTGTGCTTGGATGTATATGTGTTTGTACAAATGTGTGCATGTATGTGTGTCAGTGATTTTATGTCTATGTATTTGTGCCCATGTTTGTATATGAGTGTGAGGATGATAGAATGTGGGTACGAGTGTGTAAGAACATATTTTTACGTTCACACATGCATATATACAAGCGCACACGCACAAATACAAATGTACTTTTATATGAGTGTGTGCGTGTGTGTAAAGAGCTGAAGCATGAAAACCTGTTTAATCAGTAGAATACACTATTCCGCCATAGTGACTTGAAATAAAGCTTGCTTCTTTTTCCGCTTGAAGTAAAGAAGTTAGGCGTGTCTCTGCGAATTACTTCACCCAAACTATAGTTTCATTTGCTGTGGGCACATCTGTAAGGCTGTTCTCTCTTGGGACAATTAGAAATTAGTTGATATAAAGGACAAGTTTACAGATCCTTAATGAAATCTTCTACACTCCCTGGATTCGGCATTTTTATTTTATTCGTGTTCTACTAAATTATCATTGTCGAATTTTGTATAACTTACTACTTATGATTTAGTATCTGATGCCAGATAGTATTCCGTTGCTTTGATCATACAAATTAAAAGTTAATATGGACACCTACCAATATTGATTTAGTCTAGCTGAAGACAAGCTTCAAGAATTGTGACTGTTGTCAATATGAAAGAATTGACTTACAAAAAAATAAATTTCTAACTTTGACGCCTAATTAAAAGAAATAGTCCATCGCTGCAAAATAAATTGGTGGAATAAAAGTTCACACTCTTTTCAAGTCAGGCATATAAATATCTTCATGGTCAGGAAATGCTAAATTTTGATCCTATTAGACACAAAAGCGTATTCTTTTCTGCATCTCCACATTTAAAATAATAACAATATCCCTGCTGCACAGGACCAATGCTTGTTAAACAGAAATTACCAAGCACATATAATAAAAGAGTGTTTTGATCCAACTACAGATTCTGTGATAAATATCCAGAAACAAATGACAACCTTGCATCAGGTTGCAGAGTGTTAGCACCAAATAAATGACGAATATCACCCAGACCTGGATACGGAGATCGGACCTATAACAATACAAATATAAAATTCAGATCGAACAATATCTGGTGAATAAGACGGATAATTTATATACTAACATCCCGATTTCTTCAAAACATTCATCTTCTTGTCAGCACCGTGATGTACGCTGTCTTTCAAAAAAAGAAAATATTTTCACATCTCTTACTTGTTTAATCCCAATGCCTCCTTTAATTTTCATAGCAACTGCATAAATTTAGTACAGCTTATGTTAAAAGAAGCCCGCAAAAGTCGTAAATAACAAAATTCAAAATTTAGTAACACTTTTCTTTAATCCTTTCACCCCAAGCAAGGCGATAATACCACTAACACACGTATGGAATTACTGAGAATGAAAGACAATGAGAATACTTTATTGGGTAGAAAAGACAATGAAAAAACATGGTTCAAGAATACAGAAATTAACGTAGCGGTTACATGTTTGAAGAGCGTAGGAAAGAATTAAACCGGAAGAAAATTCCAGAGATTAAAAGTTTCTACAATGATTAAAATATTTCGTTTTGGAGATGTTAAAATTTACAAGGCATTTTTTATTTAACAACTGACTGAAGGCAATTTTCGAAAGTAGCTGCCACTTTGTCGGACCTATCTAAGACAGGAGTAAATAGTTATGTGATCAGCATAAATAGCGAGTTAGGAACTGATAACCTCGGAGAGATCGTTGATGAAGATAAGAAAGAACATAGTTACAAGGATATAGCTCTGGGCTACCATTGCATTAATATGAAAGGGACATGTGACATGTGACCGTTCAACACGACTTTCATTAGACAACTTGTTAAGAACGATTGTATTCAGCCAGATACACTATATCTGTTGAGCTTGTGAAGAAGTCAACATGCCAAGGCCTGTCAAACGATTTCGAGATATGTAAAGCCACATTCCGAACATTGCCGTTTTTATCTAAACCTTGAAATACAAATTCTGTAATGAGCCATTAATATATCGGCGGGTGACCTAGAGAAATTAAAAACCATATTGCTTATGAGCATGTGAAGTTAGATGCGTAAACGATTTGGAGTTGATTACAGCACCTAGTAGTTGCTAAAAAGAGATAAAAGACTAACAGGACGATAATTCGAAGGATCAGAATGTTTAGCAGAGTTCTCAAAGGCAGGAACTAAAGAAGAGGATTTCTAACAATCTGAAAAGCACGAAATAGTAAGTTGTATTTTCGAGTTTGGTAAAGACAGAAGCCCATTCAGGAGCACATTTCTTTAGAACAAGGAATGCCATCAAACCATTCATGTCTTTTTGGAATCTAGTTTGGAATTAATAGCAGAAACTACGGGTGAATTTATGTGTATATAACTCTGTTCTCGGGAGCAGGATACTCCAGATGAGTCGTGACTGGAGTTGGAAAAGAATTTACGAGTATTGAACTCTGCTTTATTAGTAACAGATTACATTTTTTTGAAGAGTGAAGAGATTGAGGATTTACACAGCCGGAAGAAGTGATTCCCGTGCGCTAAAGGGTGAATCAAGAAAAAAATAGTAGTTTCGCTTGATATTTCCATCCTAGCACGAAAGCTCTAATGACGGTTTTCATAGAACTAGAAACTTTGGTGGCATAGTTTTCAACGGGAAAATTAAAGATAAAGCTAAGATGTCTAGAAAGAGCTCCAAGAGAAAGGATTCTACACTGTAGAAATTGAAACAAATACCACGAATGTTACAGAAAGAAAGGTTGAGGGGCTTAGGTGTTTTTATGAAAACTGGTTTAGTTTTATCAATCTTTCTAATCATATGATACACATTTAAGATGGAAGAGACCACAAATAACAGCCGATCGTCTAAAGAAATAAAATTTGACTGGAAGGTGGCGAAGGCTACAGTATAATGTGGCCTCAGAATTACCTTTTAGAAGTGCTTTCAGTGGCACCTATCTATGCGCGATATTGCAAAAACCGAATATTATGCGACTGTTGACCAGAGCGTTCTCTCTAAGTATTGTCAAAGAGATCAAGCTCCTTGCTACCAGTAAGAATGCAACGACAAAAAATGCTAACCCAATACCCGCAATAATTTATAAGATTTAATTCCCATGTACATCGAGTGTACTTAAATTCAGATCTATTAAACCGTCAGTTTGAAATATGCACCTGATGATTGCATAACGCATTAAACTTGGAGTCGTGCCATAAGGAGCATAGAAGGCTACTGTTAAGCCCGTTACGCCTTAACCAATTTGGCCACGAAGAGCAGTAGGTTAGGTGACTACAAGTAAGTACTCTATTTGTGTATTCGAAACTGTGCAGATTTTTTTTATACGAATATCCACTAAAATAACAGTTAAAGTGATAATTTGTCTGATTAATAAAAAGTTCATTCTCTCTCCCTCTCTCTGTCTTTGACAAATATTTATTTCATATTATTTCTCTTACTATTTATACCAACATTCAAATACTCGTTCTTTGATTACTTTATAATTGTCATTATAAAATAATATTGTTATCAAGTTAATAATTAATTATAATTACTGATTAAGTAATAAATATTATTACAATATTAAGAACTGTTGTAATTAATAATACTTTACACTGATCAATTTAAGAAAATCAAAGAGAATGTTAAAAGTATCGTAAAAATGTAAACAAAGATTTCGGAGAAATAAAGAATATGGCAAAATATGAATGACATTTATTAGTTGACTTTCAAAGCCTAATATGCAATAGTCTATGGAAACAAGACAGATTCATAAGAATAAGATATACTTATTTATTTCTGACCCATACTATTTCACGTTTTTAGAATAATGGTGTCGGAGATGCAATAAAAACCAGAAGATGAAAAAATACAAAAAAAAAGTCTGCATATATAAGTGGAAAAAGAATTTTTATTTTTCGTCTATTCACTATATAGAGACAATCACGTTCGCGTGCAAAACTCAAATTTGCTATCCATACTTACGAAACAAACGACAAGGGTTTAGTGCAAAAACATATTCAGCTTGAAGAAATAGTCGCTGTTGTGTTCTTTTACGCAAAAGATTTCTTTCGTTTGTAACTGATCGATGTAAAACCTATAATCCGCGTTTATTATTAACGTCTAGATAAAAAAAAACGTGTTTGTATACTTTGTAAAAGCAATAAAACAGAACAATTTTACCAAAAAATATTTTTTCTACTTTTCATGTATTTTTATTGGAAAAGTACCGTTAACAAATGCATTCTTTTTTAATTTTACGTTACTAATTACTATTACTTAATAATTTAGTAAAAAATATACATAATTATTTATCAAGCGGTTTCGCATAACAACTCTTAAAATTAAAATATTAAGTAATCTTTTTTATCATTATCGCAACTGCTATTTTACTCTTGGCCTTTTCACCTAGAATACACGGGTATTTCAGCCAAATATTAACAATTGTTCACACTATTGTATTTCAATGAATTTGTTTTGATGATTTTATTTGCTGCTTTATATGTTTTTGTATTCATTGTGTTTCTCTTATTTTATCTGACATTCAGGTTTACAACGTTTTTTCCTTACACTTTTCTTTTTTAGCCAATTTGAAATATTTTCATTAACAAAAGGCTCAATGAAAACTTTGAACCCAGATAGGAAAAAAATTAAAAAACGGTTCTATTCTCAATTCATAGCATTTCACCGAAGTAGTATATATATATATATATATATATATATATATGTGTGTGTGTGTGTGTGTGTGTGTGTGTGTGTGTGTGTGTGAGTACTTTAAATCTGATTATAGTGACATAATGAAAGTTTCAGATTAAAATTAAATCGTTTATTTCTTTAGAAATATATATGTAATTCCAAAGCAAGTATATTAAAGCGTCACACCGGTGAAATAAACCAAAATGTCGAAATGGCAGAGCAGTTATATCATATTATTATAATCCAGTGTACACGCAACAGACTAAAACGATAACCTTCTTAGACGCTAATTCACGCAGTCATCCGGCAGTCATTACTTGTCTCTTCGCTGTTTTTTTACGACTGAAGATCGAACAACCGAAAAACCACCAGTATTTGTAAAAAAAAAAAAAAATACTATAAATAAATTTAAACATATGCCAGCAAAGTGCTCAATGGCATGAGAATAATATATATATATATATATATATATATATATATATATATATATATATATATATATTACTTTCGGTACGTTTTTACGGCTGAAGATCGAACAGACAAGATATTTTCAATAATTTTTATAAAATGCTTTCGGGCGTTCTTTTTTTCTTTTCAGAACTCCAGTTATATAGGAAATGTCCAAATGTTTGGGTTTTTTCAAGCGCTTTCGGCTATACTTTTAGCTCATATCAAGGGTGAATTTTCTTTTAAGTGTAACTGAATATGTAAAGTTTATGTATATAGAGTCATGTGTATGTTATATTCCCAACATGGTAAGCAGATTTTTATTTTTGTCGTGTTCATAACTGATATAATTACGTGTAGGATTTCTCTTTTTTTATTAGTAATGCCTCCATTATTTCTAATCTTCTCCTGCATATAGATGATGCTATTATTTGTGCATGTCACGGATAGGACCTGGTAGATCTCTATGTGACTTTAAATGAGATTGAAATTAATTTTGGTCTTAAAGGTGCAATGCCAATTTTCTTGTCAATCGTAGTATGGGCGATGGAATTGTTTACAAATTTGGATTGTTCAAGAACACAGACAAACAAATTCATAAACGACACTGATTCTTTGCAGTTTTGATTTTGCAAGGGAATTGTTATTATTGACGATGAGGTTAGCTATTTTGAATTTTGTGTAACAGATAATTATTTTAATTTTCTTGTTTAAGTCAGAGTTACGTATTTTCTGACGAAGTTGCGAAGTGAAGATTTGTCTTGTTTATAATTGCTATGCAACCCCGACTGTCGTAATAAAGAAAATTAAATGAATTATCTATTATATTATCAAAATTGAAACGTGCTCATTTAAACGCACATGAAGATCTACCAGACCCTATCCGTGACATACTTGTTCACAATACACAGATAATCCACATACAAAATATTAAAATTGATGAAGGCATTATTAATTTTTTAAAATTCCTACACTTAACTATAAGAACATACGAAAAATTATATAAAAAAAATACTGATAATACTTTGTCTGTCATTTTCAATGAAACCTGCATAAAAGAGAGATTGCTACCCAAATACACAATAGATAGATAGATAGATAGATAGATAGATAGATAGATAGATAGATAGATAGAATGGTTGCAGAATCTTTACAGGTGATTATCGTCATTAATTGTATATTGTATAATTGGCTCTAAGGTGGCTTGTTAGATAAGCAAAGGATGTGAATGGCTTGAAACATTTGTTGCATACACATGTTTCAAGTCGTCCAAAAATTGTATATATATATATATATATATATATATATATATATATATATATATATATATTGGAAGTATAATGAAAAGTTCCCTTTAATGAAATGTTTTTAAATGCTTTTTCTTCGCATTATAATTATTATGTTTATTATTTTCATTCACAAATTTATGATCATTATTGTTACTAAAGGCAACATTATTTTACGATCATTACTATTATTATAATTATATTTCCTTGCATAATAATCATATTTTTTTTTAAATAATCATCTATTCTTTAATAATTATATTATCAGATTGTTCAACAGAAAATTATCAAATCGAAAATATCACAAAATAAATTCGTTTATCCACTCATAATATTTTCTCTAGTTTTTTATAACCCAATGATACTTTGTCAACAATTGTGAGATTTTCGGGAATTATTTTTAATTCAAAGAAGTCTACTTAAATTTTTTTTCATGGAAGGTTAACTTTAGCCAAGAGGTCGGATGAATCGGCAAAGTCTCTAGCTGATTTAACTTTAATGACGTCATTTTTACACTAAAGACGGTTGTGTATTTATTTGTATATATATATATATATATATATATATATATATATATATATATGTAATAATAATAATATTTATTAATAAATTATAACATTGATATGTTACAATATCACTACAAAAGTAGCTATTTTGTTTCGACACTTTTTGTGTCTTATCAAGTGATGTGGTTATTTCAAAAAAAAAATTATATATATATATATATATATATATATATATATATATATGTATATCCCTCCTGTGCCGCTCATGGACAGAAAGACAATAGCGAAACAGCTATTATATATATATATATATATATATATATATATATATATATATATATTATTATTATTATTATTATTGTAAAACGTACCAAGAAAACAGTATCACTAATAATGACTAAAATCATTAAGTCCTACAGTTAACAAAACGGTAAATTTAGTCGTCAATCCCAAAAGGTAATACCAAATGGGAAGAGGGGAATCAAAAAAGAAACAAACAAAGCAAAAGCAGTGTTCGAAAGAAAAAACCCCGAGTCGAAAACCTTAACAGTAAAGAGCTCAATACGAGCCTTGTCCTGATGATCCGGCGAGTGAAACCGCGGTCGGCTTTGGCTCACGTTTAGATTTAGTTCGTGTATATATATATATATATATATATATATATATATATATACCTTCTGTCACGCTCAGGCATTTGTATTATATTTTCTTATGACTTAATGTAAGATAGGTACATCAATATATATGTTGCTGTTATTTTAGACGACATATAGTTATTAATATTCTGCCGTTATTTTTACGAAGCTGGCCCACGCGTCCTATAATAAAACGTTATTCTTTTTTCATTTTTTTTTTTTCACCAAAATTAGCGCAGTTTCTTTGAGATTTGAATCTGCTTTTCCATAGTGGGTTACATATCTTTGTCTACAAAATATTTTACCTCTTTTACCTACTATATGTGACACAACTCCGTCCCACCATGTTTTCTCCCTACCCGCTAACATATTTGTCTAAACTTCTGAGATGAGATAGTATTTACACTATTTACATTTATGGTGCAGTGGATGTCGACTCAGAACGAGAAATCAGGGAGCCGAGTTTGAATTCCAGTTGAATTCCTTGCATTCACTTACGTGCAAATACCCTTGGGAAATAACAGGACAGATTGAGTTGCCTTAGCTGGCAACCAGCCTACCGCACAAAGTAATAACAACCTACTGCAGGATAATCTTCTGCCCAGTCATTCATGTCTCTTTCAAGACATGATCACCCAAACACGTATCACGTATGGCACTTCAGTCAATCACTGACATTATTCGAACTATTATCCTCATCTTTGTTGTCATTTTTACATTTCTGTCATGTGGATATGGACCTTGGAATTAACTATGTGTTTCAACTTATAGGAACTAACCAACGTCTATATCCACATGGTTTAGTCGATATAGACGTTGGTTAGTTCCAGTGACTTGACCCAAAGAATTGTGAGTTCAATAGCAGGCTACAGCAGTGGTGAACAAATAACTTAGATAGTTAGGTTATAACGCACGACTACCAGAAGTGGCTTCGCACAAGGAATGAGACTAATATACCCCAGTGACCAAAATAAATGTTTTCGATTCGAAATTCCTAGCACCTGAAGATGGCCGGAGCGTACAATGGCCGAAACATCATAAAAATAACAACAAAGATGAAAACAATAATAATGTCCGAATAATGAAAATAGTGCCGTCAATAGATATTTCAGCATTTCTTTCGCTTAATGCCAATTTTCTCCTGTTATTTTACAAAATCTATTTTTCAAAATAAAACAACTTTATAAAGTAGAGCAATATTAATGCAAATTTCTAAAAGTTTACTTTTGATTCTTTCTTAATTTATATAGTAACCGTTTATAAAGAATTTTATAAGAAACCATTTTCTGTTAAATGATTTAATATGATTTTAATGAATGCTTTAAATATGTTGAGAATTCTCTGATAGATGTTTGGATAACTTTCCCTCAAAGCCCTCAAATTTCTAAACTGATGTATCTAGTTTAAAATCAACATTTCACTGTTCATTAACGAACAGGAAATGTTCCAGATTGCCTGATTCATATTCAGTGTGTGATGCAGCTTGAACTGTTGTGTGAATGTAACATGAACATCTTAAGTTAGAAGGTTTTTCTTATTTACCGAAAAGAATGTTGTAAAAATAAAATGAAATGAAACAGCTAAAGGACACCAAAACAAATGAAATTGTACTTGTACCATAAGTGTTGTTATATATAGTGGATAAAAGCTGTGTGTAAATTGAACAACTATTTTAGAATACAGGGGCACTATAAAGATATTTTTTAAAAATTTTACTTTCAAATTAATGGTAAAATTGTAAAACCTAAAACCAAACCGACAATTTCGTATAGAATATTGATTATTCGTTTGAAAAGGATAATTTCAGCGACCTCTTTTTCTATCTGTAAATATTTATCATCGAAGTTAATAATGAACATTTTTTAATCTTATAATTTATGAAAACCGATAAATACGTCAAACATGAAACAAGGTTTGTAATTTTTTGTTGAACAATCTAAGATATTTAAAGCTAAAGTATAATATTTTACTATTATATTATATTATATACTGAAATTATTATAAATTCTGCTTTTGCTCATGTGATTCTCATTTTCATACCGTTCATCACCGTCACTGTCATTTCAAATTGAAATAAAATGTAACTGTGAATATTTTTCTAGTCCAACTCCATCGCAAGTTACCATCCTGACGATTTGAGGAGACGTTCTCTAAGTGCCCAGGATAACCTAAGAAGTACCCTAAGCGTGGTTCTGTGCCCACAAAGCACCCAACAGAACAGGGTCATTCAAAAGGTCAGCTATGAGCGGTGAAGTGTGGCACACTTTATAGTTTAAGGCACACCGGACCTACTGACACCATTAGAAATTATTTCTGTTCTTTCTTCTATTTTTATTTTTTCATGAATATTTAGCTTTTTAATTGAAATGAATTATTTAAAAATCGTCCTATGGTTTTCGGAATTAAAATTTATATTCAGTGAAACTTTCGCTAGTATAATCAAATTTTTTATTTTCAGGCAAACATGTCAGTTAATATTTTTTAAAATCAGTATGGTTTAAATAACAAACCGAAATCAACATGCTAAACAGTCCAATAATTTTTACTTTTATGGTGAAGTCATAATTTCCAAAACAAGAAGCCAATATTTAAAAATACTCATCGTGATTAAGGAAGGATTTAAAAGAACGGTTTTTTCTTTATAAACCCTATCAATATACATTATTGTCCAAGAAAGAAGCAAAAAGTGTGTTGCATTTTGTTTAAGGTAATTAAAATGGATAGGAAGGGAAAATTATCAATAGTCTATGAAAACAATAGACATCAACTATTACTGTATGTGCTTATAGTTATGTATATAAAATGGATGATTCCAAAAGATTTATATTCGTGTCATTCAATATGATAAAGTGGCCTTTTTACCTTAAATATTGAAGCGTATAATATTCTCAATGCTTGCTCACAAAGGCAAACTATATATATATATATATATGTGTGTGTGTGTGTGTGAAAACACTTTAAACTATTTTAAATTCATCCAAATCTGGTATTAAATGGTCTTTCGCCAACTGTATGTATTTAACGCTATTTAAGCAACCATCAATTTTGACCAATTGCTATTTATTTATAACTTTTAATGTATCCCTAAAGTATCAGTGGCTTACCGACAAACTTCAATGTTTTCGTCATGCAACGTAAATCAGTTCACTTTCCTGTAGGTATCTAAACAAAGTCTTGCTTATTAGAATGCAGTTTCTAGTTTACATTACGCTGATTTTGATTTTATTCCAATCGGAACGAGAAATCGGGGAGACGAGTTCGAATTCCAGTTGAATTTCTTGCATTCACTTACGCGCAAATACCCTTGGGAAAGGTATTAATCTGTCTCTTCCTTCCAGTTATGCGTTAAATAACAGAACAGATTAGGATCTATAGCCTTGGCTGGCAACCAGTCTACCACACAAATTAATGGCAAACTACTGCGGGATAATCTTCTGCTCAGCCAGTCATGTCTCTTTCAAAAATGATCACTTAAGCGTGTATTACGCAAGGCACTTAACTGACTGGTCTATATTCTATAGTTCACACCTCTTCCATCAATTTAATCTTGCTTTTAAATACTTTTTATTTAATGGTTATTTATTAGCTAAAATGCATTCTATCAACCTATTCTCAGGCAAACTCCAATTGTCGATCAATTGTCTTGCAGAAAAGTTTGACTCAGCTTTCGCTGTCCTGATCATTTTGCCTACTATCTTCTGCTGCAGCTTTCGAGAGCAACCAGATCTTTGTCAATCCGAAACACTTTGAAAATTTGAAAGTATATTGAAATACCAAGTTTCTTAGAAATTGATTGCTAACACATTTTTGCCATCATCCTTAAGACAATTCTAATTTCTTCAGCAAAACCCGTTGCAAAATAATTAGTTTTAAACTAGCAGTTTGTAACTTGCAATCTTTTAAAGTAACCAAAGACATTTTCATGGTATTATACACGCACGCACACATGCAGACACATACACGCACATAGATAGATAGATAGATAGATAGATAGATAGATAGATAGATAGATAGATAGATAGATAGGGAACACTAATAATTTTGGACCGATTTTGAACGATTTCAAAATAAATCTTATGGTTAGTCATATGGTCAGATTCTCGGAAGTAAATCAGACCCTAGTATATGTGATAAATGGTAGATCTAAAATAGATATTTTTTAAGCAACTGCATAATTTTTATTTTTGCTAGATGAAACATTATCAGCCATTATCGTTAGTTTTCCTTTGTATTTATTTTCATTTTCCTTTTTCAGTAGCCTTTAATGAAACTTTACTGAGATCGTCAATCTCACATTGTGACAGCATAGAATCGGATATTTTTTGGTGAAACTCGAACTCATGTCCATTTTACGTGAGCCATTGATGGTCTGAGTAAAGTTACAGTAAATGCAACTAGAAATAAAAATAAAAATTGCTAGTAAAAATTATTAAAAATGTTTCATATTGTAAGATATTGTGATTCATGCTACGAAAAATGCCGCTTCTTTCTGAGAAAAGCTGAATTTATATCAAAAATTATTTCTTTATGTAAAACCTGATTTGATTTTTAATATGATAGTAAAATAAATTAAATGCCTCTAAAAAGAAATTCATTGAAAATGTAGATAACCATGTATTTTCCCATTCGACGTATTTGATTAAAAATTAGATTTAAAAATATATGAATATCAATCTCCGAAAATATCTATAATTAATAGTAAATAAGTGAGAATCAAAATAGTATCTTTCCAGAACGGAGATTATTTAAATTAAAATTCTATCAGAACAGTTTATTTCTTAGTCATATTTTTTCAAAATAATGCAATCGCGATTTTAAATACCTAAAGTGCAGAAAGTCAGAAATGTTGAAATTAATTATTCAGAATTTAAATTAATGCGTATAAGAAATTTAACATTTTTTAATGCGAACAATAAACTAAGATATACGATTTTTAGATTGTGTGCGCTAAAACAGATTAATATAATGCAGTGTATGAACACTTAATATTTTATATCCTATTTAATTAAATATATACTTTTAAATTACTTATGATCGAGGAAATCATTTCATCTATCGCGGTATTATCAAACATGTATGTAGTTATACTATGAAACTGCTAGAATTATTGTTTTGCTACGTATATTTGTTAAATTGTGTTTTGTTTTCTGTTTTGTTTAATTATATTGAAAGCAATGTAAATAATGTCTTAAAAATAATTGATTTTATAACTATTATGTGCAAATTATTGTATGTCTAAGTTGTTTTTTGTCTTAAATTATTCTGCTAAAAAGATTTGCATTATTTACTTTTTTGAAATTATCAGTTTCATGAAAATAATTAAAGCAAATCTCAGAACATGGTGTCGTACACAACCGGTGAACCAACTTTTTGTGAGTCAGCACTTCCGTTTTGAACACAACTTGTTCTTATCGTTTTCTACCTTACCTTTACTTGAAACTTTGGTTCTCATTCATGTTGATCTCCCTTCCTCGGGGCTGCTGATTAACGCTTTTATTTTATCTTTTTATACTTCCATTTGAACCTCCCCTTGTCATTAATTTTCATCTTTTTGCAAGAATTGCGATTTTGACCTATCATTTCTTGTTTTCATTGCTCTTCATAACTTGCTCTTTATTTGAGCCCGAGATTCATATTTATATTTTTATTGGTTACTTATTTTCAGCGTATTGTCTTTTATTTTATCGTTAATCATTTATATTTGATTCAGATTTCATCATCATAAAAAATGCATCTAAATCATTTTCGTATTAATAATTTTACTGATCATTTCTTTCCAGCCATTGTCCATTACTAATATCTGTTTAATTGATGGGCTAATTCTTTAAGTCATCCTCTCTTTTTTGCAACAGGTTGGATTTGAGCTTAATCCTCTTGTTTCATGTTACCTCCATTGTTGTAGTAATTTTTACTTTTTGGACACAGATTTAATGGTTTTATTGTTGATCTTTGTTATGTCTATGACATGAACCAACAGTTAACGCTTATGTTGATTAATACTGTAATTTGTTGGAGACTCGCTTACAACTGTTTCTATTCGTATGTGTTTTTGTTTTATTATTGATTAATTAGACGTACACGTTGTCGTGACTTCAAAATTTATTGCATGTTCTATGTTTTTTGTTTTGTTTTTTTTTTTGGGGGGGGGAGGTCATGATTATTGCTTTTTCATCAATGGTGGAAAGAAGTTCAGCCATGAATTAATACGACAATCTTGTCGAGAGTAACAACGTAACAACGTTCACAGGCTTTCGGAATGTCTATATTTACAAATGTTCGGCGACGAGTCAAATTTGCCGTCCATTTTTGTTGAGAATAGAAAAGATAAGAGCTGATAAAGGATGACATTACAAAGATTAATTGCATGACGCACAAGACTTTACAATAAACCCAGTGAAAACGTTTACTATGACAGGAATCGTCCCAGTTTTATGTTAGTCAAACATGGTTTCAATCATGGAAATTTCTACTTTCAGCTTTTGTTTCAGACTTTAAGAAAATTCTTCGTTTATTCACTGATTTTTTCAGGAATTCGCCATCTTTGCTGTTGTATATAAACCTTCTTTCTGTTCATTTAATAAAAATACTACTACTAAGCCAACTGAATTTGTGTAAAAGAAATCAAACTTAACCATTTTTGATTCATAATAAACTTTTATAACCGGCTGGAAGGAATACAACAAACTTAAATTTCTCGAATGTTATAGCATTATTATGAAGATTTCAAAAATGCAGTATAAAACAAAAATCTGTGGTGATCCTATCTATCAAGAAAGGAAATATTGCTTTAACGTAGTGAATGAGGAAGGAAAGAGATGGATTCATGCTTTTTTCAAGAGCAATAGTGTGAAGTTAAGACAAATAGTCTCTGCCGAAAATTTAATATTGACTGGTTTGCCAAATAAAATTAATCATATCTTTATGTAGTCTAAAATTTCATTTTGCAACATTTGATTTGCTACAAACTGTTTAAAAAATGCGTTATATATCTTAAGAAATACAACCGACAGAAACTTGAATTTGTGACAGAAATTGCAAAAAATTAATTGGTTTAAGTTATAAATATTTAGTAAGCTTAGCTTAGCAATAAAGCAGTGGATTATCAAGTGTGGTTTGACTACTTTAAAGTAATGTCCGCTAGATATGCTTACACACACACACGCGTGCGCGCGCACACATATATATAAATTCAGATAATATTTAGGAGGAATAGCTATTTCAAGACATGTATTGTAAACCCCATTCAATCAAAGAATGAAGAAAATTCTTATGCCGGAAGTAGGGGCTAGTAAAGGATGGGTGGGTAATGTTAGTTATTATAAGGTTAAGCAGAGGGGAATCGTAGTGGTAAATTCCTTTCTGGTAGTGGGAGGCATGTGGCTTAATCATTGGGTTAGTAGTAGGTAGTAAGGAAAAGGTTATTGATTCACCAAATTTTAAAATCTAATATATGTGAAAGGTAATTTCTGTTATGAATAAATGGAAGGAGATAATTATTGAAGTTTATACTTGTTACGGTTACGACACATACTAATGATTTCTTTACGTATATTCAGAAGTACATTCTGATATATATATATATATATATATATATATATATATAGTCATCCGCAGACAGATCTGTTTCACTGTATCACAGCTCATAAGTACGGTTAGACTCCAATTGCTTTTTACGCAGGATTGAAACCCGACCGAATTGGCGTCAGTCGGCGATTCTACCTTTGGGCTATAGGCGTTCGGTAGAAGAAGACAGATATTTTAGCGTGTATATTGTCATTTTACCTGCCCAATAGCCAGAGTGCTCTAATCCATTACTGAATGAGTGATGCGTACATGCCAGAGTAGCTACTGTTTTTCAAAGTATATATATATATGTCAGCATGCAGTGTGGGTATAGAAGAATCCAAAGGAGTATCCTGTACATACAGTGGTAGGATAACTCTCTAAGAGAGCGCTAAATATATATATATATATATATATATATATATATATATATATACATATAGAGCAAATATAAGAAAAATTAAGACAGACACGTTATTTCATGGTGAATCGGAAGTATAGGCCTATTTCAAGCGAACCATCGTAAGCTTCCGTCTTTATTTAACAAAGGATTTTACACGAATAAGATTCACAAAAACCTAAAAAATCGAATAAAAATAACGGTCGAATAATTAGTATAATTTTGCTTATATAGTTGGTGTGGTGATTAAAACGAATTGATTAACTTTTATATCTTACTTGTTTAATTTTCTAAGTTTTTAAAAAAATTCCAATTTCTTATCCTTTCACTAGTAATATGTAAATTGATTTTTAAACTTAATAATTAAGTTTATACAACCACATTTAAATAGAATAATTAGGTTTACTTTTAATTTAATTTTTTTTATTAATTTTCAAAAAAATTAAAAACATTTTTTTTATTTTATATTGTATTATATCTGTTTTGTTGATTGTATAATTAGTATAATTTTGTTTATACAATAGTATGAGTATTTTGTGATCACAATAGATTAACTATTATCTCTTAAATATATTTTTAATTTTTTCGACTCCAATTTCTTTTACCGTTAACTCATATTGTCTATTTAATTTTTATTTTCCTATTTTAAATTTACTCTATCATCTTTTATTATTTATTCCTATTTTAAATTTATTTTATCATCTTTTCTTTCCAATTTAAATTTATTCCTTTACTGCGTTATTCTTTTTTTTCTTCTCTTTTCGTTTACGCTTCAAGATACTTAACCTTTATCTTTAACGCGCTCTCTCACTCACACACACCTGACCCACTTTCTTTACGTTTCAAATCCACGGGTCTGCAACCTAAATGTTAGACGAATGTATCTTCGAACTTTTGTTGACATTGGCCGCTACGCGTGTCATCTGATTATATGTTGCGTGTATATATGATTGTGTATGAATATGTGTATGTGTTCGCCAAACTTATGTATTTTTCTTAAATTTTCTCTTTTAAAGAAGCGACCGTTATTTTTATTCGATTTTTAGGTTTTTGTGAATCACATTCGTGTAAAATCCTTTGTTAAATAAAAACGGAAGCTGACGATGGTTCGCCTGAAATAAGCCTATATTTCCGATTTACCATGAAATAACGTGTCTGTCTTAATTTTTCTTTTATATATATATATATACTTTATAAACTCAAGCTATGCCAAAAGTGATATTTGCCAAAAACGGGTAAATAAAGAAAAAATTGCATATATATATTGTCAATCAAAGAAAGAAAGAAAGTAAAATAAATTATAAAAAATAAATACAAGAAAGAAACTTGTATTTTGGGCAGGTTATGATATACATTATCCTTACAAGTAAAAAGAACTATAAAAACATATACACAAAAATCATCGTTTTTATTTCTCTTCTTCCTTATTTTATGACGTGAAAAACAGAGGAAACTTAAAAATTATTTTGATTTACAGCGTTGTATTTTCGACGTACAAATTCTCTGTACGGCACTGCTATGTGGGTTTATTTTCTTAACATATAAAAAAGTATATATTATGATAACTACAATTTTAAAGACTAAACATTCCCTGAACTCCCGCTACCATTTTTTTCAGTATCTAATCTCTGCTCATAAAGTTTCTTGCTTGCATCCGGCATAACATTTGTACACACTTTTTCTCTTTCGGTTAAAAATCTATAAAGGCCAACAGACATAAAGAAAGCAATGAGGAAAATCAGCCTGAGTCCATATCGTCTCAAATTTCCTGATCATAACACAAAACTAACTATAATATTTGTTCACCACAAAAGAAAGAAGAAGATTCAAGAATATCTCCACCTTTCCGTGGCCTGCGGGACTTCCCTGATAGCTACAATCTCCAAGAGCTTAAGTGCAATGTCAATTGCCATCTTTTATCTCCTTGATTCCAATCTTTCTTTTATTTTTTTCCGACGCCCCCTGTATCTTTTCGCTCACCTCTCATGTAGCCCCCTGCGCACCAGTGGCAGTACTGCCTTACTTGGGGTGAAACGATTGTAAAAATTAATAAATTAATAAATACAAGCGAAATTGTTTTTGTTCGAGTACACGCATGCGTAAAGGTTAAACGATACATGCTGCTCGGCCACCATCGTCCAACGAATCACTTCTTCCGGCTTTATCGCTTCGGACCAAAACAGGCACCTTTTTGCCTCTGCTCGCAATGAGTGCGAGAAGATACTTAAAGAAGCTAAGCTGTTGTTTACAGCCGGAATGAAGCAAAATTGACAGAATTCAAATCATTTTCCTGAAGAAATGTGCCCCTGAACACTCCTCTGTTCTCTCTCCAAACTTTATAACTACTGCGTCTCTGCTTCTTGCTTTCCAGCTTGCTGAAAGTCCTATTCGTAGTTCCTATATATAAAAATATCGGTGAATCTTCTGACCCCTATCAGTCCCCTACCGATTTTTGGCAAAGTGTTCGAAGCCATCATCAACGCCGAAGTGATTCAACATCGCACAGACCACAGTCTCTTCTCTGATAAACAGTATGGTTTCTGCTTCAGCAGGTCTACTGCTGATATGATCACGACCATCACTGAGTATATACACCAGGCTCTCGACAAGAACGACGAAGCCTGAACTGTTTCTCTAGATATCTCCAAAGCGTCTGACAGAGTCTGGCATGCTGGCCTTCTACGCAACCTGCGGGGCTATGGTATAACTGGACAATTGTTTGACCTAATCTAGTCATTCTTTTCAAATACTACAATGAAGGTAGTATTGAACGGACATGCCTCCCAATACTATCATATGAACACTGGTGTACCTCAAAGCTCTAAGTCCTACGCTTTTTCTGATCTATATTAATGCTCTTCCCGATGTATTAAGATCCCAAGTAGGCATATACGCTGACGACACTACGGTTTACTCTCGTCTCGATCAAACATCTACCAAGTTTGACAAGCAAGCCTCGCCGATGTGCTTGACAAGGACCTCCAATCCGTAGGGTACAAAATAGCCTGTGAATTTTAATGCTTCCAAAACCGCTGTAATCTTCGGCCTTCTTTTTGCTTGAATTTGCTTGAAGGAAATGTGGTTACTTTTTGACAAGAACCATTTGCTTCATCAATGTTTTTAATTTTCACGTTTCAACTGCTGTGCACCTCAGCTCTCTTCATACATCTGATGTATTCGATTATCTTGCTTCATCTACAAAGGTGTACATAGTTCGCCTTTTGGGACCGCTACCTTGTGCCAAAAACAATAAAATTAACAAAAAATAAATGGTGTAATTAAGGCTAAATACTTAAACAATAAAAAATTATTATTTTAATTCGTTTACTATGAAAGAGAATCTTAGTTTAAAATAAGAAAGTAAAAAGCCTGAGGTACTTGACCACTTAAATATCTATGGGACTAATTGCAGATCCTTGATGTAAATTAGAAATCAGACAGCGAGTACATAATTTTGCGTGAAAAGACACTCTTCTGTAGGATACTCTATCAATGAATATATATATATATGTGTGTGTGTGTGTGTGTGTGTGTGTGTTAAATAAAAAGAAGACATAAGGAAAACTGTATTTAACTCGCCTACGCGTTTTGTCCTGTGTGGACTTTATCAAGGCAAAAAGACGAAATGAGCTTTATTCCAAATTACGTATCTATAAACAAACTGTGTTGGCAACTATATATAAAAAAAACGCTCATAAATCATTCAAAAAGATTAACAGAATATTTTCTCGAGAGCGCCGCCATCTAGTACTACCAAAATGTCAATTTGCGCCCCGGTGTTTCCCAATCTCACCTTTGCTTATGGAACTGATACTGAAACAGACTAACATACATAATAAAATAGTCCAAGGAAAACGGTTGAATTCCCTTCATTTTAACATCTCGTGACATTGCACTACACATGAAGAAGTTCTAAAACTAAAAAGTATTCTGTTAATCTTTTTGAATGATTCGTGAGCGTTTTTATAGTTGCCAACACTGTTTATAGATCCGTAATTTGGAATTAAGAGACGAAACGCGTAGGCGAGTTAAATACAGTTTTCCTCTTGTCTCCTTTTTATTTAATCCATTCTGTCCTTAATCTCAGATCATAACTGAGTATATTTTTACACACACACACACACATATATATATATATATATATATATATATATATATACCCGCAGACAGTTCTGTCACACAGCTGATCCGTACGGTTAGACATCCGATTGCTTCTAACCAGGATTGAAACCCGACCGAATTGACAGCAGTCAGCGATTCTACCTCTAAGTTATGGGGAGGAAGGTAGATTTTAGTGTTATATACACGTTATAAAAACACGTCAGTAGCTGGGAGTGTTCAAATTCATGACTGAATGAACGATGCGTAAATAGCGGTGAATAGCTAATGTTGTTAAAATAAAGTCCACCATTTCTCCATAGTGCTCAATAGGTGAGTGATATATATATATATATATATATATATATATATATATATATATATATATATATCGATCATGTCATGAAGCTTTGATGTACGAAAATAAATTTTCGAATCGATTTACAGGGTACGACAAAAATCACTGAAACACTTAGAATTTTCAAACGCTTCCCCTCCGAAATGCCTTATGCAAACTCAACCACAATCGGGTAACTTGTAGATCAAGGTCTGTACCTTTGATATACACAAAGATATTTCGAATCAATGTTCAGGGTTCGTCAAACATCAACGACAAACATATTTTCAGGTGATCTTTTGCTTACTTTTATGCGACCAAAATCGAGTCACTGGTAGATCATGGTCTGATGCCTTGACATTCAAACACAAATTTCAATTTGCACACGGAGTGAAGCAAAAATTAGTGGAAAAGTTGCTTTCTGCGATCGTTTATTTCTCTAAAGCACTTAATTGTATTGCAACAATAATCAGGTCTTTTGTAACTTATCATATGCTATAACAATTTAACCTTTTCTACAAGGTGCCAACCCCTCCGACTTTGCAGAGACAAAGCGTCATCGCATCACATTACAGACCGCTCGTAACGCCATCCCCGTTCTTCCAATTGTACATACATCATCTTATTGGCAAAATTGAACAACCATGAATCCCGTTTGACAAATACAACAAAATCTAATACTTACTTCGCATTTTTTAAACTTACGCATCACGGTAATCTCATACTGGTTTATTTTGAAAAAGCGCTTGACCTTACCATTTCAACAAAAGCACTAAAAACTCCTTAGCAACGCCGGATTATACAGTTAGTAAATATACTGGCTAGCAGTTCATTTTTTAAAGCACCTGTCTTCGTTAGAAAGGGTGCTTATTCTACTAACCTGGCAAAATGCTAATAGTAAAACATCACCCTTTGGACCAGATCATCTTCATTCAGAGCAGGGACTATTTTTCGAATGTAACTTTTCCAATGACAGCATTTCCAAATGAAATGTACACTTGTTTTTGAAATTGCTATGTCATGACTCGTTTGCTGCACAGATGTTCTTGTACTCTGAGAATATGTTTTTAGTAGCCATTTTTGCTTTGCAAACCTCGTCTAAATCCACAGTCTTCCGGAATGTTTCTCACTGACATCGTCAATAGCTGTATTTGCTTAAAAATTATCACTAATTCATGCAAGAGTAAGTCATTTAGATTGATCTGCTTGAAGCTTAGCTTTCTTCATTATTTCTAATGGATTAAGTCTGAAAGAAATAAAAATTAAGTCAGTTAATAACTATCAAATCTTTATATATGTTTGGGAAACAATATATATATATATATATATATATATATACCAAAAATGTATATATATATATATATAAACGAGGTTGCTGAAAAGGTTTTGACCTGAAACTCTCTTAAAAGTCATAAGTTTCTAAGCTATGAAAAAATGTGATAAATGATGTTTTCATATTGAACTGCAGAGGGAATATGTGGTAAATCACGTAAAGTTTCATGATTCTATATAGATCATTCTTCCTCGTCGGGTCAAATATTTTTCAGCATCTGTAGATATCATGCTTTAAGCCGAAATCCACATAAATATAATTATTGCTCATATAAATATAGTTATATCCTGAAAGATTTAGAAATATCTTTCGGATATGTCTTGGTTTATTGTGAAATTGACTTGCATAATAAACCCCACACATTGTGTAGATAGATAGATAGATAGATAGATAGATAGATAGATAGATAGATAGATAGATAGATAGATAGATAGATAGAATCCCAATGGGAAAGTGAGAGAGAAATTTGAAGATATTTTGTTGTTTACAAACTTTAGATTAGTTTAACATAAGGCTTCAAGTATAGGTCACCAAGTAAGGATTGAACACTTACTCAGCTGCAGTAGTTTACTAAACTTGATCTCTATCCATTACTCCAAATCGAGGAGCTTGATTTTTTCCAAGGTCAGGCCAAAATTTGAATCACCCAGTGAGATTCAAACTAATCACCTCAGTAGCAGTAATAGTATATCTTACAAACCATTTTAGTATACTGAAATCGTTTACTCAGCTTACTTTATTTTTTGGCACAAGGTCAAAATATGCAACACCTGATAAGAATCAGCTTTTTCCTTCCTCGATGCCAAAATATTTGACCGAACTGAAACCAAGAATTAAGCATTATTATTGGTTCGCAGAGTACACCACGTAATTCATGTACGTCAAAAGTCCAAGAATTTACATCTGTATCTGTTCGACGTCAAAAGATACAATTAGCTTGTCTCTTATCATTTTTTCTCCAGACAAGAGAAGTTTCCTGGGTTGAAAACAAGCTGTTATGCACTTAAGACATGAAACAAAGCACAAAAATTTAATGAGTCGGAAAACGGGAATTTGTCTAAAAATAGCAATTTTTTAGAATCATGTTTCTTGATAGTAACTAAGTTTTGCAAAGCCCAAATTATGGGAGATTGTGCTGTGTCAATCTTTCATGGAAGGAGAATCCACTTGTCTCAGAAGTCAACGTTCAAAATTCTGATATTTACATTGGTTAAAAAATCAACCACTGGATCGAGTGAGATATGCCTATTTATATCAGTACCACAACAGAATACATGTTGATGTATCTCAATATTCTCAGGCTGTTAATAATTTTAACACTCAACAAAGAATGAATAAATGCTTACAAAGCAATTAGCATCTTCTTTCAAACTGACCGCCTAGTACATTAATGCTTACTTATAAAATTTTATTAATTACTGTATATGATGACCCTCTTTTCTCTAACGTATAGAAATTAACAAGTTTGTATTAAGCATTTTTAAATGTTTCTAGCATCCTTTAATTAAAAATAATAAAAGAAACTACTTTTATATATTCTCTCTCTAATTTTCAAAACAGAGAACGCAGTGAACTTTGCATGCAACTGATCGTAAATGCTAATATTTTTCCCTGATAAGATGGGAAGTTATTTTTACTAATCACTGCAGAAACAGTGTAATTCATTTTTATTTGGTAATAGAGTAATTAATATATCGGAATTAATATATCCTAAATATTGCTCGGTGAACTGAACCTTTGCTTCGTCTAGTTGATGTGGTAGCAAAACGTGTATATGCGTGTATATGCAGAACTGTATGATAGAAAAGTTTCTTACCATACATCACCGTCATTGAGGAAGGCGAACATATAAGGCTCAAAAGTAATTGGTGATTGCGTCGTTGCTTTACGCTATTTTGGACTAATTTAATTCTTTCAGAAAAAGCTAAATGGTGTGAAGCAAACTTCTGAAAAGACGGGGAGTAGTTTTATACTGCTGCTTGCTTATCTTTTAAAAGTATTTTCATTAATCATTTTGCAATTTTATGGCTTTGTTGGGTTTAAGGGTGCATCATAAATTTCTTGAATGTTAAGTATTAATATACATGATTATCGACAGTTGGACCATGAGTCTTATGAGAACTAAATTCCAGTAAGACAGTGTTCTATCCCAACAGCATCATGTGAACAACAAGGTAACTTGGGATAACATATTTATGAATATAGAGTATTTACTTTTTTATTTAAGCTGTACAAAATTTTCAAATATGCGTAGTTACTGAATTAAATAGTTTTCAGAGAAGGCTTTACTAATGGATCAACTATGGAAGATTCAATTTACTACCGTCCGTGATTTAAAAAATAATTTTAAAAAATGACTTCTACTTGCGTTACAATATAGATTATCAATCCGACAACCTAGGCGGCCGAATGATTGGGGATGATAACTAAAAACATTAGTTGACAGATCGATCAAGTTAGTAAGTTCGAAGGTCATAAAGGCTAATGGAAAGGAATTATGGTAGAAATATCCACCAATGCAAATACAAAGATAATTCAAGAATAGACAATTTCTAAGTCATTTCTAAAGAATTTACTAACTATATTTGACACAAGGTTAAGTTTGCAAGGCACAGTATAATGGTCTAACTTCCTCAAATTTTAATGGCCAGCAAGGATAGCTTTCATTATTCTCAGTGAGATACACTTAATATTTTCTAATATTACTTTAGCACAAAATCAAATGATGGGAAACGAAGGATTGTGTACACCAATATTCCCGATTGCAAACTGTCTAAAAAAATCAGCATAATATTGTCTGGCACAAGGTCAAAAGAAAAGAAAGTTATAAAAAAAATTCACGATCCTTTTAAGAAGCCCTTTCAATAAAATCTAATGTTTAGCCATTTAGCCAATTTTTCGGGGGTGTATAGACCGAAAACCATTTAGCACATCGTCGTAATATGACAACCAATAAAGATTAGACCGACCACAACAGTAATAGTTCAGCTCAGTTATTTTACTAAACATGGCTCAACAGCAAACAAGCAAATCAAAATAGGAAGCTTATGCTACGCCAAGTTTCCAACTGGGGAGATTGTACTAAGTAGTACAAAATCTTGGATTCCCTAACTCTTGCGTAGTGTCAAGAGCAGTTGCATAATATCCGGGTTCTTGCAGTGCCATGTCGCGCATAGATAGGTATCCCTACAGACGCTTTTGGTGGGCAACCCCGCCTGTTTCCTTCCAGCGCATGTCGCAGCTAATGACCGTCTGACTCCTCTACTCGAGGTCTCTCCTCGCCAACAACAAATATGAAGAACCAAATTTCCGCAAAAAAAGCTAAACCAGGCAAAGTAAAATCACCTAAACCTCATAACCTT
The DNA here is from genome assembly GCA_037127315.1 of Ascarosepion bandense. NCBI lineage: Eukaryota > Metazoa > Mollusca > Cephalopoda > Sepiida > Sepiidae > Ascarosepion > Ascarosepion bandense. The sequence continues at coordinate 281,352 of JBBBDQ010002142.1, forward strand.
TCCTTTGCTAACATCCGGGTTATTCGAACCAACTTCTGTAGCGTTGAATCTTTCCTCCACGAAAAGTCCCCTGACATCCTAGCGCTTTGTGAGACTAATCTCATCTCCTCAATTACCTCCTCTGCCTTTTCGATCCCTGGCTACCATCCGACCGTGCATAGAATACTGTTCAGGCGCTCTTGCTATTCATCTCAGTGTTATCGACAAAAGAGAATCTGTAATGTGATTGGTCCCAACCTGGCAGCTCGACTCCAGCCATTTTCTCACCGGTGGCATGTGGCTTTCCTCTGTCTATTCTACAAAGATTTTCATGGCTTCTGCTTTGACGAACTTAGTTCACTAGTGCTCCCTCCACAAGAATTTACTCGTGCAACAAGACTGGCAACAAGGTCCCACCCTTTTACAGTTAAATCAACCAAATGCAGGTCACAATTTTACTCCAACAGATTCTTTTCTCACACTTCTTGCCTGTGGAACTCCCTTCCATATACTTGCTTTCCTGACGGCTACAACCTTCAGGAATTTAAAAGCAATGTCAGTTCCCATCTCTTATCCACTTGACTCCAGTCCATTCTACATCACCCCGTGTAACTTCTTTCTCTCTACCTTCGCAACCGTCTTCACTCTTGTGTTCACATCCTTCTCTAGCTCTTTCTCTGACACCCTCTGTAATTGGTTCGTCTTTGTCTTCACTCTCCTCCTGTCTAATCTTTTACTCTCTTATGTAGCCCCCTGCGTATCAGTGGCAGTACCGCTTTGCTTGGGGTGAAACGATTAAAAAAATAATACTGACCACTGGAAAAAAAAAGTCTTTCCCTACGAAGCAGATTCCATTTCCACATTAATAAACATGCTGCATATATTTTATTTTATTTTATTTATTTATCTATTTATTTGTAATGATTTTTCTCGCTTCTTCTTCTCCACAGCCCACGACCTATCTTCAACATTACCATCATCTGCAGAATTTTTTTCAAGTTTTACTTAATCGAAACTGCCACAACCCACGCCCTTGGCCATAATTGTAACCATAAAATAGCTTCATAACTTTTTCAACTGTATACCTTTTTTACTCCTCCATTTTGACTACCTTGAATTGGCTTTTTGCGCGTCATTTTTTCACTTCTCATATTGTTTTTATCTTTCTAAGTCTCATCTCCTTTCTCTACTGTTCTACCTTTTTCCTCTCTTTCAATTTCTTCGTTTTCAGCTCCTATATCTCCTCATCCTTTTTCCTCTTCCCAATTTTTCTTTGCTTTCTTCACTCTATTTTCGTTTGTTCTACTTGCTTTTTTCATTTTTCTTCTTCGTTTCCTATTTCTAAATTCCTTTTTCTTCTTTTGTATTTCCTTCGTCTTTTTCTTTAATCCCTCACATTTTTCCCTTTCTTATGTCTTTCTGCATTTACAACAGATTTGTCATTTCTTCTCATTCTACTTTTTTCACATCTTCCATTTCATTTTCTTAGTTTTTTATTTTTTTCCTTCTTTTCGTCAAAAAGTTCATATATTTCCTTTTTCTTCTTCACTTTTTCATTCTCTGCTTATCATATAGATAACTTTTCCCTTCTTCACTTTCACTTAAACTTCTTGCGTTAGTTCTCATTTTTCTCTCCTCTTTTCTTATCTCCTTAGGAGTCTCTTTTTAACTCTTCTTTATTTCTTCATATTGACATCATTATGTTTTTAATATTATGCTCATACTTTTCTTTCTTCTTCTTTTCTTCTCATTCCTCATGTTCACCCTAATATTCACATCAGTTTTTATTTTTATTTTTTCTTCATTATTTTCATCACATTTTCTTATCTTCTTTTTCTGTTTCTTTTGCAATCACTTTTTTCTTTGTCTTCCTTTTCTAATTCTCTTTCTATGATTCTCTTTATTAGTTTCTTCTTCTTCTTCTTCTTCTTTGTACCACTATCCTCACTTTTTCTACTCTTCATCTGGATATTTTCTTTCTTTTATTCTTCTTTTTCTTTTCTATTTTCATTCTGCTTTTCACTTAATTTTTTCTTTTCTTTTTTCCTTTTCTTCCCGCCCTTACTCCTTGTCTTGTCCACCATTCTCCCCTTATCTCTCTCTTTCTCAATCTCTCTTTTACTCTCTTTCTAACTCTCTCTCTCTCTCTCTCTCTCTCTCTCTCTCTCTCTCTCTCTCTCTCTCTCTTCCTTTTACATTTTTAACTGACAAATGCTCACTTACATTTGCTTTTTTCTTCTTAACTTTTCTTTCAAAGCAACATTCTCATTTCATGGGGGTCACTCGCTTACTTTGTATTAACCAACCTTCCCACCGTACGCACAAACCATTTTCCCAAAGGCTGCTCTACAATAACATCACCATCACCTCTAGTTTACCTTTTTTACACATATGCTCGTACGCGTTCGCAAAATCACGTCTGTCAGTTTCAAATCTCTTATTCGCTGTTATTTTTACTCTTATCTCTACCTTGATTCCTTCTTTCTTTCTTGCCTCATCAGCCCTCATCAGCTACCGGATCCACTTTATCTTCCACTTCTACCAAATTCGTTCGACTTAACTTGTTCTCTCTTTCCATCCATTTCAGGATGAAAAGAGAGAATTTACGTTTCTGTTTATCAAATAAATATCCCAATAAGCCAATCTACTAATGTAACTCATTCTGTTCACATCTCTCTATTCCACCTGCGTTGCTCTTTTAATATTTATTTTAGTCAGTTCATATCTATCCCTATAAAAATCCATCCCTCTATGATATCAATCTCAGTTTTTCTATATCTATTTAACTATCAGTTAGTACATTTTTGTACTTGTAGATGATTTATCGGTGTACACACACACACACACACACACACACATATATATATATATATATATATGGAAGATCAGGCGGTTAGATTACCATGGTATCGATCTTTTCGGTTTCCTCTTATCTTTCTTACCTAAATATCTAAACGCTCATCTTGAACTTTCATCTTCCTTCAAAAATGTATTGAGCATTTTATAATACAGCTCTTTACTGGTCTAATTTAACTGAAAGCTGATCTATAACTGTTCAGTATATATACCTTACCTATCACCTTTCTGATCATAGTTCTATTATACTAATATATTATATAATATTCAAACATACATATAGTAAAAAGAACCTTCAGATATTTGAGGCCATCTATATTAAATAAAAGTAACCCACACTCAATAAAATCATATATCAATCTAGTTACAACACATTGTATTGCATTTATACATATGGTTCTGTTGTTAACATTTCGGTTCCTCACATGGTGTGACGTCATAGAACCGCATTACTAATTTACGACCTGTGTCTGATATTCTGTATCGTAACATAACAATGTTTTATGTCAACACAAGAAAATACCATCTTTGACGGTGGGCATCTTTATTCCAACGTCCCTACAACCAGTCTGAAGATGAATCGTGTGAGCCGAAAGCTTAGAACCAGCCTAATAAGAAATACCCAAATGTTGGATAATTTTTGTCTTTATTTTCATCAGAAATTAAAGCCAAAATACCATGTTTAGAACGGCTTATGATTAAACATAATAGACATTCATTGTATGTTAAATTTAACAATATATATATATATATATATATATATATATATATATATATATATATATATATGAATTTACTAGAAACGTTTGGTCTGACCAAAAATATTGTTTTACTAAATATTATTTAAGTCAGTTCATCAGCCCGAAAATTTATTAGCTACCCAAAATTGAAAACAAGTTGATATCGCTCTTACTCCGATCTAATAACGATTAACCACGCGAACTTGCTTATCAATCTGTATGTCTATCTATCTGCATCAAATGTAAACTAATCGCATTCTTTTTTTTTCTTTTTTTTTAATTCGCTCAAAGCAAGACGATAATGTCACTGAGACATAAAAGGTTACTGGGAGAGAATGAAAAGACTTTAGAAGGAATCGAAAACCCAATCTTAAACAGGAAACAAGGAATAAAACTCTTCTCCTGTTCAAAGGACTGTGAACCGAACGATTGTTTGCAACATCTTTTGTTGGTGTGTGAATACATTCTGTCAGGATTTCGAATGTATACGTCAGACAAACAGTAACCCCTTGAAAGATTATTCAGTATCTATCAATATTCCTTGTTCTATTTTTATCTATTTACATTAGTTTATGTTTAAATATCTATTAGTGAGTCTACATCTATATATCTATTTATCTCCTAATAAAGCACTTTGCTATTGTTTGTCGAAAAAATTTCCTCTTCTTGCAAATGCATTTCCATAATTCAAAGGACAGGTTTTGAACTCGTAATTTTATAGGGGTTTCGAAATGCAAATCAGTTAAATTTAACTTTCTCATTTCACAGTTATAATTCCCGTTGTTTTTATTCATATTTTCTATTTATATTTAATATATCACCACACCAAATAAAAATAAACTTCAAGACTGTTGTAGCAATCTTTTAAGTGGTGATGTAGTGCCAAACTTAAAATTACGAAATCCATTCAAAATATCTCTTATTTCTTATTTTAGCGTAAATAATTTTTCACGATATTCTCTAAGGTTCTGAATGCAAAGGATTTACTGGCATTCAATATATCTATTATTTACATAGAAAATCAAGCACTGACGCGATTAATGCTTAACTAACTCAACTACAAGACAGGTTCATATCGATGATTTATGATTTGTTTGTATTCCTATCAACCCTTTAAAATTAACATCGATCAAGTGTGAATACGATAATCCGATAAATCTCTAGAACCATAAGATTTAACGCTAAAACTTCAGAATGTATCGATATGAATGAGTTAAAAGATAGACTCTTTCGCATGAATTTTCTGTACATACACGACACGCATATACGCACATATATATACATATATATAAATATAATGTATATATATTATCTATGCATATAGGTGTGTGTGTAATATATATATATATATAAAGTTTTATGCCAGATGGAGGAATGTTGTAAATGTGTCTGATGAGATGAGTTGTTTAAAATCATTGAAATGAACTATAGTTTATAACTAATATGACGTGTTGAGTTTTCCTTTATAAACTCTCTCTCTATATATATATATGTATGTATATGGGTGCATGCATATATATACGTGGGATATATATATATATATATATATATATACAGAAGCGTATATTTTTCCCGAATAAGATTCATATATATATATATATATATATATATATATATATATATACAGAAGATTCATATATATATATATATATATATACAGAAGATTCATATATATATATATATATATACAGAAGCGTATATTTTTCCCGAATAAGATTCATATATATATATATATATATATATATATATATACACGCACATCCATATATATACATGATATATATATATATATATATATATATATATATATATATATATATATGTGTGTGTGTGTGTGTGTGTGTGTGTATATATATAAATGCATATATACGTGTGCGTGGTATATGTGTGTGTATGTGCGTCTGTGCGTGTTTTTTTTTTTTGTTTGTTTTTCACCGTTTGAATCCTTTCTGTCTCTTTTTAACTGAAAATGTACGAGACTTTCTTAAGTGTTTCACTGTTTATTTATTAATTTATGTACCTTCCTTTCTTATCTCTGTTATCTCTATTTATACGCACACACACACATGAAAAGACATATACACACATATACATAAGTAAACGCATTTTACATCTAAATAAACCATATATAAGTTAATATGGTTTTTCTAAGTCTTTCTTAGTCTCCCATACACCATCTAGTATCCGCTTCTGTCTACATCACTTTATGTGCACGCATATATACGCAGCCAAATAACTTTAATACATTTTAGATGCTTACATATACAGAGATAAATGAGCGTGTATTGTTCGTGGTGTTGGTGGGGGCCGATGATGATGGTGATGTATGTCTGTATGTGTGTGTGTACTGAAACGCTAGGTTTACTGTATATGTACATAGTTCCTTTAAGCTATTGCTTTTGATTTTGCTTCCCACTTGGTAGCCTCGTGCCATCTCATTTCATAAATATCTATGCATTCAAACACACATATACATACACAAAGACACAGTATATATATATAGTCATCTGCAGACAGATCTTTTTCGCTGTATCACAGCTCATCAGTACGGTTAGACATCCGATTGAAACCCGACCGAACTAACATCAGTCGGAGCTATGCCCGCTATAGGAGAAGGCGGACTTTTAGTGTGTTATATATAATGTAACATACGCCAGTATCTGAGAGTGTTCAAATTCATTAGAATTAACGACGCGTATATATATATATATATATATATATATATATATATATATATATATATATATGGGACGTTGAAATGTTCTCTATCCAACCTGGAAGAAATCCCCTCAAATACTGATATTTGTCATGTGGTCAAATTTTTGAAAAAATATATAAATGATAAATGGAACGTACAGAGAGAACACAGAAAAACAGATTTTTTTTTTGAATAATTAATTTCAGTAGCTATCTCGGTAGCTTAACGTCCCTCAAATTTTTCTCAATTATTTTTCTCTCAACTATTAAGATTCACAAATAATTAGCCATCTCACATTCTCTCTCAATTTATTTCTCTCCATCTTACCTTATCTATTTTCCCTCCTCAGTTTTTATAATGAAAATAGACCTATCTCCGCCCCTTCACTAATATTACGCATCATCTTTCCCTATAACCCCAACATACTTGTTCTCTAAGCACCTATCACTAAAATTCTTCTGACTATTTTTTTCTTTTTTTTTACAGCCCCCACTTCAAATATTATCTATTCTTTCTCTCCATCTTTTTCTTTCTCTCTCTTCCTCTCTCTTTCTATCTATCAATCTGTTTATCTATCTATCTACCTTCCCAGCTTCTGCTAGTCAGAAATAGCCAGTGTTTGCACAGTGTGTCTGCGTGAATGCGCCCGGAAGACACCAATACCGCTACTACAACAAAGATAAAGAGATTCTTCGTTTAACAATATGAATTGGCCACTGTCGTTTAGTCGCGAAGCTTACGTGTATTTGTGACAACTTTTTTTCGGATATATTTTGGACAGAGACGACGACGGGCCATTTCTTTCGTCCTCTGATACTTCGCAGACATGACTTCCTACTTACGATCCTATCCATCTATAGATCTAACGACCAGTGGCCTGTCTTATGTAAGTATATTTATATATATATATATATATATATATATATATATATATATATATATGCACACACGTACATATTTATATCATTCATCTATTCATTCATGACAACGGTGATCATTTTTATTATCTTTAATTCATTATTTACTGAATGATGGATGCATTTATTCTGATCTAGCAAATATGTGAGGAATAGGTTTTTACAATTATTAATTTATTTTAAGCTTAAATATTCGTTTGACTCATGATTTTTTTCCATTTTCTATTTATAGACTTAAATATTATATTGCCTTCATAATACAAAGCAATGAATTCAATGTCAGCAAAAATTACAGTTATTTCTATATTTTCATCATCTGGATTCTGTTTGATTTGACTGTTTTTGTTTTTTGTTTTTTTGTTTGTTTTTGTTTTTCTTTTCTGTTTATTTGTTCATTTCATTTATGATAAAAGAATTCAAGAGTGAAAACTTTTCCTGTATCTCTATCGTCCACTGTAGTCTTCTTAGGGGTTCAGTTCATGAGCATGCACAGTTTTAATTGCGAAAAATGCGCGTATTCTTTGCAAAATCTGTTTTCTCCTTCTCACTCGGTATACACGCAGTGAAAATCCCATTCACAATACAAGAATGAAAGTTTAACTGACACAGTCAATATTTGATACTAAATTCAGATAGATAGATAGATAGATAGATAGATAGATAGATAGATAGATAGATAGATAGATAGATAGATAGATAACAAATTTCCACTTGAGAAGGATTTTTGTAACCTGTTTGACGGTGAAAGTATAACCTTGAGGAGGTGCAAAAATGTTCACAACCGGGCCAACAAGCCCTTCTTATTCACAAAGAATCTGTTGTTTAGTGTTTGGTCAGATTTTGCTAAACGAATCGGGCTGATAAGTTATATATATTCAAATATACACGAAATCTGCTTTATGGTAGATAGTGGTGCAAAATTACTTGTAAAATGAATATCGTGGTAATGTTTCAAGTGGGGAGAGCCTGATAGCTTTGATATCTTGATAATTTACCTGAACTCTAGAGAGGAACGTTGGCAGTAGGAAATATTTCAACAATCAAATAACACTCCATTCCCACTCTCTCTCCCTGTGTGTGTGTGTGTGTGTGCAACGATTTATTCTAGGACTAGGAAGATGATTACAATATAATTAACATTTTAAAGTTATTTTCACGAAAAGAGACACGTTTTTATATGGCTAAATCTAAGTAGTTTTACACGCAGATATATACGTAGGGATATAAAGTGATATTGTATATAGAATTTGTGCTATGTGTGCACCTTTCTGAGGTGTGTTAAAACCTCTTCCACAAAAGCAAATTTTGAAGATAGAGAGATGCAAAGGATGAAACTCAACGAACTGCTTTTAAGACAAGCTTCAACTCATTTAATATGAATTATAATTTATTGATGTTCACAAACTGTGAAAGTTAAGCAAATTATAAAAAATCAATCAGCTGACTGTGATTTTTGAAAAATTCTATTCAGGTCGGATTAGTTAAATTTGTTTCAGTCGTTCCTCAGTCCTTAAAAATATTTTACAAGTACTAGAAGACCTGAATGGTCATAATATATTTTAGAAATGATTGAGGATAATGTGTTGAGTTTACTTGTCATATTCGAACGAAACATGTTTGAAAGAAATGTTGGTGCATATATATATATTTGTTTTTTTAATCATATCACCCCGAGCAAGGCGGTAACGCCACTGATGCACAGGGGGGTACATAAGAGTGAAAAGATTGGAAAAGAGAAAGCCGGAAACCATATCCTGAACAGGGAACAAGGGATGAGCCTCTTCACCTGTTCAATAGTCGTGGGTGGAGTATGAACCGAGCGATATATATATATATATATATATACACGAGTGTCGGTATTTCTGTATTTGCATCTTAATGAGTACCACTGTATATAATGTGTGAGACAATCTGTATGGTAAATTTAATTTAGGGGCCATTTCGGTTTATAGGGATGCATGGCTATCAGTCAGTTCAACGCATGAACAACCTTCGTTCTTTTATGTTCTAAAATGATGTAAAGCCCGAATTTTGGAGTAAACTTTTCAGATGAAGATTTGTTTCATAGTATAGGGTGTGATGGATGAATTGTTGTCTAAATCACGCAATGAAAAATATGAAAACAAAAATTAAAATGAAAATAACGCTGACATTTCATTTTAATAGATATATTTACCCAAATTGCAGAAAAATATCCTTAAATACTAAAGAGTAAATTTATTCAGTAAAATCACCATTGGTTTCAACAACGGTTTTTAGACGACTTCGCAATCTCCTGTAACTCTTCTAGACTGTCTCCTTTTTTAAGCTGGTGAATGCTACTACAATCTTTGCCTTCAGTTCATCTTCAGTATTACAAGGGTTTTTTAGTCTCTCGCTCAACTGCAGTTGCAGTCTTTGGAGTTAACTGTTCCTTCTGCTTGCGTAGTCCTTTTGCAAAGTCCTTTTGCCAGTAGTTACTCTCTTGACTCAGAGCAGCACTACCTCCTCAAGGCATTTGATGCTGACCCCCGAGTTGATTCTGAGGTCCTGTGGGAAGATGAATGGAGGCATAATCTCGTGATCACTCCAATCATCATGATGTTGACTGGATATATCATCCAACTCTTTCTGAATCCACTGCACCCAAACACTACCTTCAGATTGACATGCAAACACTATGAAGCGAATGTCAATCAGTACAGCATGCCGTTTCTAAATTTAAGTGGTGCTCTTTTACTCACTGACGGCACCCAACTGACCCAACTGTACAGTGCAGTCGACAAAATCAAAAACAAACAACTCGCATACGCAAAATTAAAAATATAAAATGGCGACAGTTTAGCCTTTACACACTTTATGCGTTTTTTGTTTTCTTTCAATATATATGTTTGCTAGTGGATTCACTTCCTTATTATACGATCTGTTTAATTTTTTTCTTTTTTCTTTTTATAGTGGTTGGGGGAGTTACGGCGTATCAACTCTTTGTGGGCTAAATTAAACTGAAACATATTTCGGAGAGTAGAATGTCGCTCATAGTACCCGGTGGTTACAAGTCACCCCCGATGCATCACTTTGATACACACGCATACATGTGCATGTGCACTTGCACACGAGCGCGCGCGCACACACACACACATATACTTAATTGTTTATTTTTTGTTAAAAATCTTTTTAGTGTTGGTAAATGATTAAAGTGCTTATTAATTAAATTTACGAAAATTCTTCCAATATTCGTTTGAACATTTCGATTGAAAGGTTGATTTAAACCATATAATATAACGCCTGTTTTACTTTACGGTTGCTTAGTTCTGAAGATTTTATATATTCATTTATATTGTTATTAAATATTTCCTTATTCGTTAGTAGATAATCTAACACTAACTGATTTATGTAAATTAGCTAGAATTTCAGGATGGTGGTTGGAATCTTTCCTGACGTATCTGTGGTTATATAGATCGTTGGTAAATGGTTTGTAATAATATTATTTTGGTTCCGATTAAAATCATCAGAAATTTCGATTTTAATTAATATCATCGTATGAATATAGGCAATAAAATATACATAAACATCACTGCTCTCTCAATTTTTCTGGAAATTGAAGAATGGTGGTAATACACTTATTATTACATGGGATATTGTAGCAAGACGCAAATCTTACAATGAGAAAGGTGATAGATGTAATTTGTGTCTTGTTGAAAAATTAGTTATCTTTAAAGCACTTAAATAACACTAGAGAAATGAACAGATAATTACATGTTAGCAAAAATTAAATATCTGCTCAAATACGTGAAATTTGAATGTAAATTATGGTTTGTTTTTGTTTGTTATTTAAAAAAACTACATTTCTGTTTAATATAAAAATTAATATTCACAACTTTAAAACATCTCTCTGTCTCTCTCTCTGTCTCTCTCTCTCTCTCTCTCTCTCTATATATATATATATATATATATATTATGCTCTCATTACGATTGAGCTCTCTGGAGAAGAAAATTTTAAAAACACATTCCACTTCTGCTATATGCGTTACTCTTCAGAAATGAATTGAGTTCTCTCGGTGACTGGCGTGTGCATACACAGCTTATACATAACACGTTAAAATTTCCTTCCTCTGATTCCCTGCGTCGATGGCTTAGGGAGTAGCGACTCCGACTGACACCAAATCGGTTGAGTTTCGATCCCGACCAGAAGCAAGTGGATGCGTCTACCCACACTTATGAGCTGTGATACTGCAAAACAGGCTTGTATGTGGATGCCTAATATATATATATATAAATCACATTTATTTTAGCTGCCATATATATTTTTTAACTATATATAATTAAAATCATATCACCCCAAGCAAGGCGGCAACGCCACTGATGCGCATGGGGCTACGTAAGAGTGAAAAGATTAGAAAAGAGAAAGCCGGAAACCACATCCTAAACAGGGAACAAGGGATGAACCTCTTCACCTGTTCAATAGACGTGGGTGGAGTGTGAACCGGGCGATATTTTATTCTATCTACTGCAATTGGAAAAAAAAAGAAAAAAGTGAAAAGATAGGAAAAAGCCGGAAACCACATCCTAAACAAGGAATGAGTCTCTTCACCTGTTCAATAATTTTCATTCTCCCAGTGAAAAAGTAACAGGAAATTATAAGAAAATAGTAATTACTGTGTGTTCATGAGCCACAGAGAAATTCAGGACTAACAAGAGAAAGAAAGAGAGAGAAAGAAAGAAAGAAAGAAAGAAAGAAAGAAAGAAAGAGACCAAAACATATAAATAGAAAGAGATAGCTTGATTTAAATATATATTTATATATTAATGGGCAAATGTGTTCAGTATAAATGATGAGTGTATAAATATAAATATAAAAGTGTACACTGAGTTCAAGATAAGTCAAGAGTAGCAACAATAATTTGTTTCATTGCTTGAATGCGATCTTCCAATATTAGATGAGGACTACCATTAATAGTTGTTTAAAAGTGTCCAAGCGCCCTTTTTGGAAAACTTGTGACCAAATAAAATTTGATAGGAAACTTTGTTATATATTCCGTATAAAAACTATCATTTGCAAATCACCTTACCCACTAAGAAAAAGAATTGTGTTATAAAATAAGTAATGGCAGAATTTAGAAATTCTAAAAAATTTACTAACATTCTACGTACAAAGAGAATTTAAAAATTCGGTGTTTTTTTTTTGTTTTGTTTTTTTGTTTTTTCGTATCAAATACTATCGTTTGAGGAAGAATAACTCGCCATTCTTATTCTCTGACAAATAGTAGTACGAATAGTTGATGTATTTGAATAACGACCTTTTTTTAAGGTTTCGGTAAAGAAGTAGAATAAGAATAAAAACGTGTTTATCGCTTGTTCTGTCTCTGTTTCTGTCTCTCTCTCTCTCTCTTTCTCTCTGTGTTAAGAGTGCTTCAAAATTTTTAAAAAGTATAAATAAAAAAATAAACAACGCTGTCTATCAAAAAATTCATTTTTACATGTAGAAAAGTCACGCACACACAGATATACAGGGTCATTTATGCATGGATCGGCACTTCTGTCTCCGATTAGTATAGTATCAGTAACGATCTGTGAAAGCTTATGTGTGTTTGAGTATATATGTATGTGTGTGTGCTCTACTCATTTTCCCAAATTTGAACAAATAACCAAGTATCATAGTTTGGGCGGAAAAATATACTGAGCCACTGACATTTAACATTGCATCGACCACTTCCTTCTCCACTGTGCATCTATAGCAGACTCTTTTAGAAGCTGCTTATTTTATTATTTTTATTATAATGCTCTCTCATGTGGACTTTAAGAGCCCGATATTGTCGTTTTTCTTCCCCCGACTTGGTAAAGTTAATTGTAGTGTGTATGATATGCACGTATCGGTTACAGTTTAACCATCCTGGACTTGCCGAGGGGTACAAAGTACTCATTTTTACGCAAAATAGTTACCGACCGCCTGATGATTGCGTGAAAATACATGAAACTAGCAGTCGTTGTCGGTCACTGGTGGAAGTCTAATTTTGAAAAAAATATTAAGCCTCTGCCATTTAATATTGCACCGAGCACTTTTTTCCTGTGTTCATCTATAGACACTTTTAGGAGATACTTATTTCATTCTTATTATGTAAGATTTTTTCATTCATATTGTATTGTATTTATTCACACACACACACACACAAACAATATATATATATATATATATATATATATATATATATATATATATTATATATATATATATTTATAGATATATATATGCATATGTGTGCACGCACACATGCACACACACTCGCATATATATATATATATATCTTTCTCTCTCTCTCTCTCTCTCTATATATATATATATATATAGAAAGAGTGAGAAAGAGATAGAGAGATAATATATATATATAATTGTAGCTTCTTGATGGTTAGTGCAATTCTAGAAGCATCTATGAGAGACAAAGATAAACATAACAAATTTTGATGTGCAACACGAAAGATCAGAAGAGATCGTCCAAAGCCTTAACAATTTACAATACTGTTATCAGCCGGCATGTGAAATCTAAAATTGAACAGCTGAGTGAACTGAAGCATGGCTGTGCAATCAATAACACAAGGCAAATTAATTTGCAACAAATGTTGGTTGTCTTGCACGGGCCATGCGGGATAGCAGTCAAAAGCATAAAGCGTCAACAATATAAAAACAATATATCTTTGACCCTAATGCGTCGAAAACAGTAAGAAGTTCTATTATATATATATATATATATATATATATATATATATATTTAATCATTTCACCCCAAGCAAGGCGGAAATGCCACTGATGTGCAGGGGGTTACATAAATGTAAAAAGATTAATTAGAAGAGTGAGGAGTACAAACTAGTTAGAAAGGAACAATAGAAAGCAGGTGCGATAACAGATACATAGGTGGAGAGAAAAGGAAGATTATACAGGGGTGGGGAGAGAGCTAGGGTCCAGTGGTTAGTAGATGAGTATTTTTTTTTATTATTATAAGCGTTTCACCCCGAGCAAGGCATGTCACTGCCACTACTGCGCGGGGGGCTACGTAGAGTGGAGAAAGGCGAGCAAGGCATGTCACTGCCACTACTGCGCGGGGGGCTACGTAGAGTGGAGAAAGGATGGTTAAGTATAAGAAATGTCAGAGAAACTTTGTGTGTGTGTGTGTGTGTGTGTGTGTGTGTGTGTGTGTGTGTGTGTGTGTGTGTCTGTCTGTGTATCCGTTACCTATAGACTCCGAAACGGCTGAACCGATTTTCTTGAAAAATTACACAGTTGTACTATAAGTGTCTGCGAGTGTTCTTAGCTAGGTTTTGTGTCGAGGTACCCCGATAAATATCGAGTGATCTTTTGCACTCAAAATCCTGCATCGAAACCTGCATGGCTCAAAATCTCTTAAAATCCTGCTGCTTTTCACCGTACTAGTGAGTGTCCTACCCAATACAAGGCAAATATCGCATGACTTTTGCTGTATCATCGTATAAGTGTAAATGAATGACAACACAAAAAACTCTCTAAACATATTTCATTTCGAGAAAAAGCTTCTTTAGATAAAACAACAATTTTATTGATGGAATTAATTTTAGATAGAAAAAAAAGGTGACAAAAAAAGCGGCAAACACCAGTTACTTTTTACATCGAAACTTAAAAAGATTTTTAGATCAACTGCCAACTTCACCTAATCGAAACGATACTATTAAAACAGGAGTTGTACCATCTGAATCAGTACCAAGTTTAGAACTGTCACCAGAAAGGGCTTTGAAACTTTGGAATAAAATAAGTCCAACGATACAGCTCTGGGGATGGGGACATCCGGACTAATGCAAAATTTTCTAGAAGCGTAACTGTTCAAGACAACTTTATTTCGCAATTTGATAAGAAAGTTTGAATTAGATCAAAATTTTGTCCAGAAATACTATAATCTTTCAATCAATAATCACTAGTACATCAGCAATAGAACTAGCAAAGTGAAATTCATATTGATAATCTGAAAGAAAACTCTGGGGATGAGATGCGTAACCGATACAGAGTTGATTAGAGCCTATAGAACTTTGCAAAAAAGAGGTAAATTATTAGGATCAGACGGTTCACCTGATTCTTAAAAACTGAAACTACAGAAGAGGATTTCCAACAAGCAGGAAAGCACGAAGTAGCAGGTCGTTTATTGTAGAGTTTAGAGAAAACAGGAGCCAGTTCAGAAGCACAACGACTCTTGGAATAAGGGGACATTTTTTATAAGTGGCAAGATTTTAATTGGTTTTACAGCTTCTTGATATGATTCTTTTCGTGTCTTTTGTTACACTAACGTTTCTACTGACTTATTCTATGGATCACAGAATAATTCTTTATGCGAATACCTCTTTAAAAGAGACCGCATGCAATTCATTGTCGCTCATTTATTCTGATGAAGAAAAGATTATACAATGATACGAATATACCGAATGCAGTGACTTTTTTTTACAGAAAATGATTAACTCTCAATCAGCTTTTCAAGCAAATAGAATATTATGTATAATGAGTCTTACAGACAGGCCAAATTTGGGTTACACGTTTGTTATGTATTTACTTACATATTCTAAACATAATCCTTACAACTGGCATATGGTACTGGAACAAAAAAAATGCAATCAATTGAGTGTTATTAAAGAGATCTTTCACCATATTCTGCGTCTTTATGTGCTTCTGGTTACTGAGATGTTTTGTAAAATGTCCAATTAAAATTGTTGTTTCTGCTATAACAGAGACAAGCACAGTGAATATTTTAATATTTTACAGCAATGTATGAACTACTGATAATGACATAGATTTAATTTCGTCAATGTACAAAAATCAACACAAACTAAGTTCATAATAATAACTAAATATATTTCATAATTAATTTTAAAATATAGAACATATATATATTTGTGTGCGTGTGTGTGTGTGCGTGTATGTAAATATAAAAATGAACATTGAAGTCAACACCCAGAGGCGATAGTTTGTTTCATGATATTGCTCAGTTCAACTCATAAATATAGCATACATTTAAACTATATTTTTATCACACACACACACACACACATATATGTGTGTGTGTGTGTGTGTGTACTAAGCAGTTATAGATCAGATTTAAATTAGGCAAGTAAACAAGTGTATTAGAAAACGCTCAATACATGTTTAATAGGAAATTATGCTTTATTATGGAGAGATTTTAGATATTTAAGTTTAAGTTTATACGCTACCATGGTTTGGACTACGCTACCATTGGTTTCTGCAGATGAATTTAATACAAATCGCCTGACTAAGCCGAAATAGTCCAAACCATGACTTTGTAATAGACTGATCTCCCAACTTGGTAACCACGCAGGCCAGTACATCTGTATAGTAGGTTCGATCGTACTGGGTACTTCGTACTCGTGGATTTGTATAAAAACTAAGATAAGCTGTACTCCTGAAGACATGTGCCACTTTTAAACCTGACAATAAGGACATTTTTATTAAGTCTGATGAATCTAAAATCGTAACACATCACTCAATAAATCCCGGGCTTAAGTAATAAAACCACAACTTTTAGGTAAAATTTGACTCTATTCATCAACATAGACTCCTTCTAGGGTAATACACTGATTCAAACGCTTCTCTAAGAATGCAATGCCTTTTTTGTAGAACGATTTATCTTTGGCCTCAAAATACTCCTCAGTTTCCGATATCACTTTTTTATTTGAGCCAAATCTCTTTCTCTGGAGCATTCTTTTGTGGCCTACAAACAGTCAGTAGTCGCTGGGAGCCAGATCTGGAGAATAGGTTGGATGCGGAAGCAAATCAAAATGCAATTCATCTAGTTTTGCCATCGTTGCGATCGACTTGTGACATGGTGCGTTGTCTTGGTGAAAGATCACTTTTTCCTTCTTCATTTGTGTCCATTTTTTGCGATTTCTTTCTTCAAATGCTTCAATAATGTTATATAATATTTGCTATGGATAGTTTCTCCTTTCTAAGGGTTAAAAACACTTTGCACATCCCAAAATACATGCCTGCTGATGTTTGTGTCTTTGGCCGATTCGGACGACTTTCATCTGTTACTGTCCACTCAGCTGACTACCGATTTGACTCCTGAGTGAAAGGATGAAACTCCTTCTTTTTGCGTTGAAACAGTTACAGACAACGCTCTGAATCGTCGACGCGTGTTTTTTTGATAGACTGTGGGCAAACGCGGCATCCACTTTGAATACAGCTTTCTCACTGACGAATGTTCGTGGAAAATGGTGAAAACACTTCCTTTTGATCTGTTCAACTTACAATCGGCAAAAACGTATTTGTGTATATTTATGTGTGTGTGTTTTCCGGAAAAACTGTCTGTTTGGGGTGACCTGAGCGTTCAGCATCATTTGTGTTTGTACGACCACGTTTAAAGTCAGCATACCACCCTTTAACCGTTGTTTCCGACGGATCAGAGTCTGAATAACACTTATCAAATCATTGCTTTCAGACTTTAATCCAGATGCACGTAACCATCGATGAGCTGCTAAATTTACTCGTCAAAATGGTCAACCGATTTAAGAGTTTTAATTTTTTACATGTAATTATTAGATAGATAGATAGATAGATAGATAGATAGATAGATAGATAGATAGATATTAGGACCTTGAATAGGTTCTCGCTGATTTTTCATAAAAATTGATGTTTTATTTACAAAAATTAGTAAGAAATATGTCACTGAAAGTATTTCATATCGATAGCCACTAATTTTTCCCATTTTTCTGGAAGAATTTGAATTCCACGTCAAAAGAAACGACACCTCTTTTGAGGCTAACCACAAGTCAACCTATTTTTTGCCTTCTTCTTAAGAATAAAAGTGCTTCTCAGCCCGGCCATGTGCTATGGATCGAAACAAGTGATAATCGGAGGGGGCAATGTTTGCTAAATACAGCGGATGGGATAGGACTTCACATTTAAGCATTTCTAAGTAACTTTTCACCCGTTTTGTAACATGTGGCCCAGTTGTCATGATGCAAAATCACTTTGTCGTATCTCTGCTCGTATAGCAGCCGTTTTTTATTCACTGCTCACCTCAAAACGCATCATTTGTAGTCAATAGCTATTTCTCATGATGGTTTAAACTAAACCCAGCTGAACCCACCAAATGCAGAACTGAAGCTTTGCCGTCGATGTTGATGCATAGCCGGGCTTACCCCTCGATTTTCTACGCTTAGGATTATCGTAGTGTATCCACTTTTCATCGCCAGTCACGATACAATGCAAAAAATAACTTACCTTTTCTGCTGTTGAAGCAGCTGTACAGACGTGACAAGACACCATTCGACGTCTCTCAGTTTCAACAGGTACGACACTCAATGTCCTTGCTTTTGAATCATTCCTAATGCTTTCAAACAATTTGAAACTGTTGTGTGATCAAATCCTAATGATTCTGAAAGTTATACTTGAGCATGACATGAGTCTTCTTGAAGTAATACCTACGTCTTCAAACTTTTTCGGTGCGCCAGAGCGTTCTTTATTTTTTTTTATATCAAAATCATTATTTTGAAGCGTCTAAACCAATATCTGCATGCCTTTTTCGACAGAGCATGGTCGCCCTAAGTTTCAACAAGAATTATGTGTGCTTCAGTTACTGATTTCCTTTGAATAACGTAGTGCAATAAAATTCCCCGCAAATACACTTTCTTTTGCACGAAATCCGACATGTTTAACGCTATAAAAAATCTCACTTTGGCGAAATGACATACACTGCATTTCAAGCATAGTTGGAGAAGATCCTTATAGATGCCTTACCATCTGTAACTGCACGCATGCAGTTATATATATATCGCCAATGATTCGCTAAAATATGAACATACATGATGAAAAATGCAACAAACTTAATAAAAAAAGTGTTTACCGTCAAAATCTTTATTCATAGGAAAGACCAAAGGATGGTTTTTATTATTAATTTTCATTTTTATTCCTTTTTAAAACTTCTTTTTCTTTTTTGTTTGTTTCTTTTACGCAGACGACCATAAATTGTTATGGGAAATTTTAGCGTCTTTTTCCGGTAAAGAAAACATTGATTTAAAAATTCTTGCAAAAGTCAATGTTCGGATTTTAATGAAACTTTAGGATTTTACAAATTAATAAAATTATTTTAGAAACTTTTCTTTAGAAAATCTTGTTAAAATATTTCTTACACATTTGTTAACCTCCACTGATTTAATTTATGAAATTTCGAGAAATCTTGTACGGCATCATGTTTACATTAGTTATAGGCAGATTTTGAAGAATTCAAATCATCGTTTTTTGTTGGTTGTTTTGTTTTCATAAGACGTTTACAGAAAATCTGTTCTGAATCCTAAAATAAAGACTGCAATAAAATTGAAACATTATTTGATTAGAAAAGCTTTTAATTGCTTCTATGAGTAAAATCTATTATGAACACTATTGTCTTAAGAAATTTTGTTCAATGAATGAAGCATTTCTTCTTCCGGACATCTGAGATAACACTTTGAATCAAGAATCTAATACTGGGTCAAAAATCTTCTCAGGCGGCCAGGAATAGACATGAATACAACATGGGAACCAGTAATACGGAGTGCTAGAAAAAAACAATAACAACAACAAATTGTATTATGAGCTCTGGTAAAAAAAAGGCTACTGAGATTTTAGATTTATAAAACCAACAAATGTATGCACTGATATCCTGAAGGACACATGTCCCAGGGGAAAAAAGAGTTGGTTGAATTCAGTGATTTGACCCAAAGAGTTAAGAGCGGTAACTATAATAAATGTCAAGCCAAAATAAAAATTCAACAAAACATAAGATTACTTAGCATATTTCCTAAAGTTTTAAGATTACTTGGTAATTAGAAAATTCTATTAAAATGGTACTCATATTATATTCGTCAAATAATTCCCACAGATCTTTTCACCGTAAAGAACATTTCCAAACATATGTTTAGAAAGTTCAAAATAAAAGTAATATTTGTTTCAAATTTAAATCAACCTATATTTTTCATATGGAAATTCAGAAAAATATATTTTATTTTTAATTTTTAATAAAAAGAATTACGTTGTCCTTAGAAAATTGAAAATATGGCTAAAATCATCGATTTTTAGTGAGTTTGTAAAAAACCTCTTTTCAATCAATTTACATTCGTTTTCAAATACACCAAAGTATTTTTTGCATTGAAAAAAATATTAAATGTAGTCTATTGGCTTTAAATTAAAACGAAAGCCACACACACACACACACACACACACACACACACACACACACCGTAAACCTTGGGAGTGCAATTGGATTGACGAAACTGTTCTGAAAACGTTGGTAGTTTTGTTAGTGACAAGTCATCATGACCGAGGGTTTGAGTGTACTGGACTTCTCCGAGAAAGTATAATATCCGATCAAAATAGTTACAATATAAACCATAGGTGAGTTCTGTAAGTGTTGGGGAAACAAAATTGTGCCTACTAACCGCCTAGCCATATTGTATATAGATGATTTTCTAAGCGCCACTTTGATGCGGCACATGACCGAAAGTAGGGGGTACCCAGTGAGAAATCGTGCCCACTAGTCATTTGTAATGGTTACTAACCAGATAAGTTTTCTAACCATAACACCATATCGAGTTACCCAACCATGTTGTATATAGTTGTATGATCTGTTTATAAGAATCTAACTATTCAGTTATCAATCTAAATCAGAGAATCTAATTAGAATTTTGTCTGTGATTACCTATAATAATTTCGAACTAATATTATTGGAAAGGCATGAATCGACTTATCCCTGTTTCATCGCCAAATATCTCTTCAGTATAGAAGAAGATATTGAATGAACAAATAATTATTCAAACCACACTGACATAATTACCTTGCTTTCCAAGCAGTAAAAAGCTGTCAGCTAATAGTAGTAGTAATCGTCTCAATTCCGAGTCTTAAGATATGATGACTTAATTAGTCTAAACAATCATCCAATACATCTCTAAAAATCTTAGAAATATGCAGATATGCTAATTTGTTGAGAAACAAATCTTTGAGCATCCCGTAAATTTAGGAAATATAAAGTCAGAAAACCTTGAACTCGCATCCGAGAACTTGCATCATAAGATGTTTTAATAAATTCAACTAATTAATATAATACTTCTTACCACGAAAAAGGGAATAAGAGAATCGAGCTGGAATTTTAATAAAAAGTAAGCCCCAGGATACCCTCAGACGCACGTCTTCAACGAGGCAGTAAACTTCACCTGAGTAAAACGGTTTGAAATCTTTCTGATTATTTTGTGCGTCGGCAAATTCCGTTGCTTGTTTGTAAATTACTGGAATTATATTATTGTTACTCAGTCCGTGTTAATACTCACGGACTCTAAAAATTGGCATCTAGTAACACAAAAGCTCAATAAGACCAACAAATAAAGACATTAAATAAGAAATTGTAGATTCTAGATAAATATAAAGAAAGGCTCTTGTACAAAATTATTAAATACCTGAGTGAGGACCTCTGGGTTAGACATTAAATAAAAAAATAATAATTGAAATTGTAACCATTTTAAACACATTTAAAAATTGTTCTCTAAAATGTGATGGTTAAATTGAATTATTTAGAAAAAGTACCGATATTCATGGAATTTCATGTTTTTACGCGAAGTGCTGATTCGTAAGCCCTGAGAATACTAAGAATAGATGGCTGTACGCTATGCTTGCACTGTGTGTTCCGCTTTGGCATGGTGATAACCAATATAAACACAGTTGCCCTGAAGATGTCGAATAGTTTCGCTAACGCCTTTGTGAAGATATCTTGAAAGAGATATTGCTGAAATTCGGTTTGGGTAGCAGATATATTTACCAGAGTTTTTGTTGGTTGGATGTAGCATGAAAAGATTATCGGAATGCTGAATATTGCAGTCTGTGTAGAGTTCTCAGATTATCCGAACGAAAATAAAAATGTAGGTGGAAAGCTAAAGAGTTTTCGCCAGTGTATCAGATACAGAAGGAGAGAAAAGAACATTGCTGGTTACCTTGAATTCTCGCTGTGGTGCGTTGGTTAGCAAGCTCATTTCGATAACCAGTTTGCAAATATCATAACTTCGCTTCGAAAAGGCGCCTCGTTATGTTGACCGTATACCAGACGAGCATACGTTTATAAATAATGGCACACATTTTCGTAATAACAATTTATCGTAAATAATCAGGCCGGTAGATATAAATATATAATACTGTTTAATTAAAAAAACAGAATATCTACTTAAATACGAGTATCGATAAAAAAAATAATGTTCAAACAATTCATTTCAAATTGTCGGTTGTTTATAACCAAGTTTCGTTAAAATTCGTTAATTTCCGTATCATGTTTACATTTGTTGACATTACGATACATTTCAGAGCAGATATGGTTGTTTGCGATGAATCGAAAATTGTGTTATATAGGCTTCATTAAAACCTCGTTTAGACTGGAGGCTATTCGTGGTCGAGCGGTCTAAGACTTTACCATTTCAAATTGTCGGTTGTTTATAACCAAGTTTCGTTAAAATTCGTTAATTTCCGTAACACACACACATATATATATACCTGCATAAATATTATATCATATATATATATATAATTCATATATATATATATATATATAGTCATCCGCAGACAGATCTGTTTCGCTGTATCACAGCTCATCAGTACGGTTAGACTCCGATTATATGTGTGTGTGTGTAATTATAACTATTAAAAAAAAACTAAATGCCGGAGAACTCGGAATTGTAAAACTGTTGGTTCTCTTCATCTGGATTTATATATATATATGTATAATTATATATATATTATATATTAGTCAGGTGTCATACGTGATACACGCTTTGGGCAATCATGTCTCTAAAGAGACATGACTGACTAGGCAGAAGTTTATCTCACATTAGCTTGCCTTCGCTTTCTGCGGTAGACTGGTTGCCAGCCAAGGCTATAGAATCCAATCTGTCTTGTTATTTAATCCATAACTGGAGGGAAGAGTCGAATTAATACCTTTCCCAAGGGTATTTGTGCGTAAGCAAATGCGAGGAATTCAACTGGAATTCGAACGCGGCTCTCCGAGTTGTTGTTCTGAGTTGATACCCATTATGCTGGCATAAAAGCCACATCATGCATGATGCAAAACCCTTTTCCATTTTTTAATGCCTAGGCATGAAGAACGTAGAAAATTCTTGGGAAGTTGGTTCAATTATTTTGTAGAAAGCGTTTACTCCCTTTTTAATTGTTTTTCATCCAATACTTCGGCTTTTATATTTTAGAGTTATCCTATCATAGTTGTAAGATGAAACATTACCATTCCATTATTCCATATATTATTTACATTTTTAAATAATTTTAACAAGTTTTGATATATATTTTATCTTCCTCAGGTGCATACCTCATCAAATGATTGTTTTTAACGTGTCTTTGATATGATTCCTTTGATATGATTACATGTTCTTGCCTTTCAATTTACAGACGATACTATAACGGAATCTTTGCATTTACTTTTGACATGCTTCCCTTAGAAAACTGGTGCAAGGTAGTTTTTCTATCTTTTACATTTAAATATATCAGTCGGTATACAAATACATAAATGTATGCGCATACAGAAATCTATGGATGCTATGGCTATTACTGCTGAGTTGGGTCATTCATCCAAACATCCAAGACTTGTTGAATAGCTTTCGTCGCTAAAATAAATAGGCAAAGAGAAAAGGAAAGATACAGAGACACTAGAGGGACAGTTTGGACACTGATTTTATTTTTTTTATTCCAACGACCTCTTGCTGGGGAAATTCCTTCCCGAACAGTCGGCATGTCTTTACCAGTCAAAGTCCAACAGAAAAAGAGGAAGAGTTTATTTTTGGCACCAGAAAGCCTCTCTTTTTTGCATATGCGTAAATTTTCTTTCCTGTTAGAGGACTCCTGGGAGATTTTTATGTTTATTTTATTTTTTATTTTTTATTTTATTTTGTATTTTCATTTTATTTAGTATTTTTATTCAATCTTTACAAATCCATGCAAATAAGCCTAAACAGGTACGTGCTCTGCTCTGCATATATATATATATATATATATATATATATATATATATACATATATATATATATATATAAAAGGTTATAGACAAAATTGTGAAAAGAAGTAACTACCGACGTGGCAAAAAGGCAGAAACATAAGCGTATGTACTGTATTTTTACTTTCTCTACTTCTCTCCTTTCTCTTTCTGTTTTCTCTTACTTCGTCTCTCTCTCTCTCTCTCTCTATCTATCTATCTTTATATATATATATATATATATATATATATATATATATACTCTTTTAAAAAGAGAGAGTAAACGAATGAACTTTTAAAGTAAAGTATCATCATCACCGAGAGGTTTAAAATTCATCCATATATCATCTTTGCTTCGACAACTTCGTGATAATTCACTTCAATGAATCAGTAAAACTTGTAGAATGTACGATACTCTTTGCTATGATCACGTGATATAGCGTTTTCTGTTTTGTCGGGATGGTTAGTCACCTGTTTAAATAACGTTTTTATTTTTAGCAACAATTTAACGGGATTTTAAAATGCCTATCGCACTGCTGGGGCCAGAAGCATGTCTGAACCAAATTTCAACATTTTTGCTGTTTATACTGTCTGAACAAAGAAAAGAAATGAATAGTGAAAGGGGGAGAGATAAAAAGAATGACGGGAGCGCAAGGAAGTGAGTTGAGAAACTGGAAGAGTGAACAGAGTTAGAAAAGTGAGGGAAAAAAAATTTTAGAATTTTTTCTAAATCATCTTGGGATTTAAATTTACGGTCGACCTTTTTAACTTTTTCTCAACTGATTCGGTTTAAATTCTTGTTATTGAATCATTTTGCTTCGTTTTAATTAATCTCATTGACTTTATTTTAAACTACTGGAGTTTCCTTTATAAAATAATAAAAATGATACAGGATAAACCCAAATATTTCACAAAATCTACTACAATAGTATTAAAGCTGTTGTTAGATCCTGGGAATCGGGTTATTTTGGAATCTAATTGTACATTCCCGAGGATTTTGTACATTTCTGAATCAAATAGATCGAAGTATCTAGCGAGTTAACTAACTAAAAAACAGAAACAGACTTAGAAAACGATAGAACGAAATAAAGATATGAACAAACTCAGGGATAGATAGATAGATAGATAGATAGATAGATAGATAGATAGATAGATAGATAGATAGATATGACCAGAATGAAATAGAAGCTAGTGTCAGATCCTCGATATCTTGTTATTTTGGCATCTAATTGTATATTCCCGAGGATTTTGTATACAAAGATTATACGTTTACATTTCTGAATCAAATAGATCGAAGCATCTAGCGAGTTAACTAACTAAAAAACAGAAACAGACTTAGGTATGAGCAGAGAAAATGAGACAATGAGATAAAGATATGAGATAGATAGATAGATAGATAGATAGATAGATAGATAGATAGATGGAAAAGTTGTATATGATTTCGATGAAGAATAGACTGAAGCCAAAATTAATGATCTTCCTGGCTTTGCTGATAAAAACCGCCTACACGAAAATATATAATATTTTTTATTATTCTCTTTTCTTCAGTGACTTGTTGTGTGGAGTGGGTGCTT
This sequence comes from Ascarosepion bandense, assembly GCA_037127315.1. Classification (NCBI taxonomy): domain Eukaryota; kingdom Metazoa; phylum Mollusca; class Cephalopoda; order Sepiida; family Sepiidae; genus Ascarosepion; species Ascarosepion bandense. The sequence goes on from JBBBDQ010002142.1 coordinate 307,116, forward strand.
GGTCTGCGGTAGGCACACGCACAAGTTGACGACGGCTGGTTCTCTCTCTGAACTGAACTGCGAAACTGCTCGTTAAAAACTGCCGACTCGCGTAAATAGTCGAACCTCATTGAAACCTAGCACCTCCCTTGTACTCTGTCACAACTCTAGTGCTGATTTATTTGACCTCTGTTCGTTAAAACAAAATCTACCTTTGCCAGATAACACCTTCTTGTTTCGTTGAAACAGCTGCAAACAACGCTATAAATCGTGGACGCGTTGTTGTTTTTTTTATCTATTTTTGCATAAATATGTAACAATAGATGAAACATGGATCTACCACTTCACTTCGGAGTCAAATCGGTAGTCAGCTGAGTGGACAGCAGCAGGTGAAAGCAGTCAAACGCGATCAAAGACGCAAACATCAGCAGGCAAGGTTTTGGCCTCCGTGTTTTGGGATGCGCAACGTATTTTGTTCATTGATTGCCTTGAGAAAGAAAAAATCATGAATAGCGAATATTGTACAGCATTTTTAGTGCATTCGAAGGAAGAAATCACTAAAAAAAAAAATGCCACAAATCAAGAAGGAAAAGAGATATTTTACCAAGACAACGCTCCGTATCACAAGTTGATCGCAACGATGACAAAAACTACAAAACTTCCGCATCCACCCTATTCTCTTAAGATCTGGTCCCCAGCGTCTACTAGCTGTTTGCAGACCACACAAGAATGCTCCAGAGAAAGAGATTTGGCTCAGTGAAGAAGTTATATCGAAAACTGGGGCGTATTTTGAGGCGAAATCTAAATCGTTCTACAAAAAAGGTACCGAATTGTTAGAGAAGCATTGGAATCAGTGTTTCACCGTAGAAAGAGACTATGTTCATGAATAAAGTCGAATTTTGCCTAGAAGTTGTTGTTTTATTAGTTATGCCCGGGATTTATTTAGTGATGTTTTCGTTTGATTTTGACAGCTCCATTTGGTAGTTCGCATATTGGCTTGTTACTCATGCTAACAACCATACAAATGCTTTTTTTTAATTATTTATGCTTAGTCATTTCTATCCGGTTTCCTTTACTAACTTGTCTGGGAGTTCCTGCCGTTTTCTTGTTTCCACCGATAATAATGTAAAGCATTTAGTTCTCTTAGGATTGCAATATGGGTTAAATAAATCTGGTGAGAAGAAGCACTGTTGCCTTACGTTCCGTTCTGCTTTGGCCTATTTACTCAATTTATATGTACATAGATAATATATGTACTCTATCCCCCTTGTAATTATTCTGCCAGCAAATCCACGAACAAATACTTTACTCCTGTAGGGCCAATGTCCCACCAGTAGTACAAAGCCAAACTTAGTGGAAACTGGCAATAAATTAGTGGTACTAAGAAAAAAAAACAAAAAAAAAAACAAGACAAGCTATCTTTAGTCATGAACAGTGGAACGAGAAAATCTGCCTCCATAGATTAAAGGCGCCAATTCAAATTTCCCTGAAAGTTACCTGGACCGACATTCACCTGAAGAAGTTCATAAGGCAAAACGTTCGAAGCGTTGTGATTATATTAACAAAGATAAAGACATTAATCTGAATGTAAACAATATTAACTATCCTAGAACTTAAGACAAAATATTTTTCAATTCCGATCTTTTCCCAGTTCCTACCATGCCTGCCTCCCCACTCTCTCTCTCTCTCTCTCTCTCTCTCTCTTTTCGGAGAGACGTCGTCACTACAATTTTTTTAATCGTAAAATAACCCTGCGAAAAGGCGCCGATACAGGAACACAAACAGGAAAAAGCAGTGTAACTGGAAACTGTAGACTTAAGCGAAGAGATAAAATGTTTAGATTAGGGTTTGCCCTTTAAGCGCCTTCATAAAAAAGCAAAATTATAGATAAAAATCCCGGCTGCATAAAGGAATTATCCTAGGGAATAGTGCTTCGTGCGCTGTATTTCTACATACCCTTTCTATTCTCGCTGATTTACTTATTTTAGACAGTTTAGTTGATGGTCAGTTCAATACTATAGCTTTCACTCACACAAGTGACGATGGCCAGTCCAATACAATTCCACTTCACAACATTTTCATCAATTTCCCAGAACGCTAGTACGAAGCAAAACGTGTTTATCTTTCGAGGCATCATGGGAACGCTATAATAGTTTCGTTGGTCGTATAAGCCTAACCTCTTGCATGCTCTCCCCGCTAAACTAATGTCTCTTGCTGTTATTCTAAGAGAGCTAATAATGGGACGTTTTTTATGAGCTGAAGGGTTCACACATTTTTGTGGGATGGGGAGAAGTGGAAACGAGTTTTGCACTGTGTGAAATAGGAGGCGAAAACATGAGACTAGCGATTGTGGGTTAGCTAGTTAAAATGCTGGATCCTCTTTTGACTAATGAAAAGCCCGATTTGCATTTCTGGTATTTAGTTTCTGTTGTTGAACAACCTATCCCAGCCAAAAGATATTTCCAGAGATTTTTTTAAAGCTTGCTATTATTTTCGTGTCGCTGTTCCGAAAAAGAAAAAAAATGAAATAAATATGAATGTTACCAGTTACCCAAAAGAAATTACCAGTAGGTTTATAAGGAGCGCCATTAGTTTTCTACATCATTCCTGTTATAGTGCCCGATATTCGTCACATGATGATTAAGCTTAGTAAGTTTAATATATTGAATATTTGCAAGTTTTTTTTTACTGTGGCAAGTTTAGCACATATAATAGCCGGTTTGTTGAATGTTGATTTTCAAGACAGACAGGCCCTCCCCGCTTGAGAGATAGGCGAAATGCAATATTCTTACCTCAGTTTTTATCTATTTAGATTTGTGCTGTACGAATGTTGTTTAGTATTTATCTCGATAACATTTGTAATGATTCAACAATGACTGATATGTTATGGCAAATAACTTTCTATCGTACAAGTCATAATTAAACATTTAAGGTTGAAAAACTGAATTAATTAAACTTAATATACAACCTTTTCTTTGTTGATATTTACTATAAAAAAACTGAAAGCCAAATAAAATGTGTATTAGAGTTTACATTTTTCCAATCTTATAAATGTAGACGATCTACCTGTCTGATGAGTTAGTATTCAGAAGTCTAGTTTTAATCTGAGCTTGAAAATATGCAGTTACTTCAGCCACCAATTATGTTTCTTTAACTCTATGAATTTCTTTTAAAGTCAGTCAGTTAAGTACCGTGCACGCGTGGGTGATTATGTCTCTTTCGATTCATGACTGGCTGGGCAGATTTTCCCGCAGTAGGTTTTCATTTATTTCTGATTGTCAACCAAATGTATAGAACGCAATCTGTCCTGCTATTTAACCTATAGCAGGATTGAGAAGAGGGATGTATACCTTTCCTAAGGGTAAGTGAATAGGACGAATTCAACTAAAATTCGAACTTCACTGCCCCACAACGCACACACCTCTCATGTTAGACCGTCAAAAACTGAAAGCGTTTCTAGAGGCTGAGTCTGCTGCTAATTGGATTTGCAAGGTCTGATTGCATGGAACATTTTACACTGGTTAGAATGTAGCTGTCGAGAGAAATTAAGATATGAGAATGAAACTTTAAACATTAATCTGGATTAATTACAGAAACTATACGTTATTTTTCAACCCAATCCAACAACGATAGATACAAGCTCTTCCATATTTACAAATTTTCAAGACATACAATTTCAAATATGCAAACAAATCTATCTGTAAATTCAGATTTTGAACACCATGCTTATTTGAAAATTCAACAGCCACTCAATAAACGTTTCTGAAGCTGCTCAACTTTAAACATTAAATACAACGCATATTTTCAGAAATAGATATATTCCGGACATTAAAGCTTGGGGTTTATCTTCTTTACAATAAAAAAATCATTATTATTTGTGAAATAAATTCTTCTTTGCTTTAATATCCGCAACATTTTTCAGACATCAGTTAATTTATAACAGTAAATCGGCAGTGTTAATTTAAGGTTGTTAGCAAAAGGATGAGCTCCATATACAAATTACAAATTGAAGATACCAAAATCAAACAAGCACAAACATTTAAATACCTGGGAAGTGTTTTAAGAGAAGACGGAAAGTGAAACGCTGAAATCCGAAGACGCATTCCAAAAGTTTAACCGAGTAGTAAGAGACAGAAAAATTCTTTAGAAACAAAGAAAATAGTACTGAACTGTTATGTGATGTCTGTTCTCCTATATGGCAGTAAATATGCACAATCTTCTCAAAGATTGAAGAAGAGACTTGAGGCAGCAGAAATGTGATTCTACAGAAGATTGCTGACGATATCAGTGACTGAACATGCGAGTTAGAACAAGGTTTTAGAGAAAATGGAAACAAAAAGATTTATACTTAAACTCAGGAAGAGACTGTTGAAATTTCTTAGGGTCAATACAGAAGGAGGGCTTCAAGAACAGATTGAAGACAAGAGAGACAGAGGAAAACAGTGCATATCATACTTGATGAGTTACAGTAATGGGATGGTGTAGCAGGGATTAGGAGAACAAACGAAAATTCAACACAAAAATAAACCGCGTAAAAACAACACACATACGAAAATCAGTATTTAGTAAGTTTAATTTGGTCTAGGGATGTGCGTTGGGGTGCAGTGGATATCGACTCGGAACGACAAATCGGGTTGCCCAGTTCGAATTCCAGTTGAATTCCTTGCATTCACTTACGCACAAATACCCTTGGGAAAGGTATTAATCCGTCTCTTCCCCCCATTTATTGGTTAAATAACAAGATAGATTGGGTTCTATAGCCTTGGTCGGCAACCAGTCTACAGCAGAAAGCAATGGCAACCTACTGCGGGATAATCTTCTGCTCGGTCAGTCATTTCTCTTTCGAGACATGATTGTCCAAAGCGTGTATCACATATGGCACTTAACTGACTGACTGAATTTGATCTAGCACAAAGATACAAGTTTTGGACACTCAGTGAGGATCAAATTCAACACAATAAAAATGTTCTGTGGAATTAGTTTTTTAACCATCACTTTGTGGCAAGGTAGTCAGTTGATATTTACTAACCTTAACTTAGTATGATAGAAGGCTACAAATAAAGAAGGATCAAACACAACTGGCTTCCTAAACATCTCTCTACAGCCAGATACCCATATTGACACAATGTCAAATGAGAAATGTTTGATAAGAAAACTTTGTTGTAAAAATCTATCAAAGAGAACAAATATGCAAATATCTCAACTATATGAACGTTACTTGTTTTTAATATGATTTTAAATATTTACAGACACTATTTACATTGTTCAGACTGTTGTCCTCATCTTTGTTGCTATATTCACGACGTTTCGGTAGTTGTACGCTCCGAACTTCTTCATGCGATTGAAATTTCGAACTGAACCTTACATTTTGTTCAGTAGGGTAAACTGTTCACATTCCATGAATCATGCAAATTCCAGATGTGTTAGTATCAGTTATCTCTCTTTAAAACAACTTTCTAAGTTATTCGCCTCTGATTGGTTTGGTCCAGTGACTTGACTCAAAGAATTTTATGAGTTCCGTACCTGGTTACAGCAAATGTTTTTGACAACACAATATTTAAAAATCAAAAGCAGGGATGTTGATTTTTTAAATATTTTGTAATATATATATATATATATATATATATATATATATATATATATATATATATATATATATATAGCATAATGATAATTCACGTATACTGTTTTATGTATAGGAAAAACTACTAAAAAGTTGTAAGTTAAAAATGTATTTTTTGACAGTATTTATTTATTTCTATTATTATATATATATATATATTTTATATTTCAGACCTAGCTTCTAGTTTAAATTTTAAAACCATTTGTTTCTGATGGAAGGCCGAGGCCGGTCTGAAATATCAAATATATAGATATAATAATAGAAATAAATAAATACTGTCAAAACAATACATTTTTAACGTACAACTTTTAGTAGTTTTTCCTATATATATATATATATATATATATATATATGCAGTTTTCAGTAAGCACTTGACGATTGTACCGTGCATAAAACTCAGAATTGAGCTACGGTGAGGAATAAAATGTATATTTATTAGTAGTATATGGGTAAAAAGGTAGGCTGAATAACGCATCCGCCGAAAAATTATTATAAAACAACAAAGATAAGGGGATTTGGATAATTCATGAAATAATAATAATAATAATAATAATAATAATAATAATAATAATAACATATTTCAGATTTTTAACAATGGTTATTTTCCCGTCGATTCACGACGTGAAAATAACCATAGTCAAAAATTTAAATTCAAGTAAAACATTCAAATTTTACTAAAAGCATCAGGGAAATATCTATTACTAATTCCTATTGATATATATATATATCTATATATAGATTTAAGGCAATTCCCACTAAGTGTTCTCATCAGTTTGCTATAGGTAGGTGGTGGATGAGATTGTTGCATTTTTACTTATCATTGATATTCGAACCCAAGTAAAAACCGTGATATCGAATATAGATCCCAAAATCAAGATGGCACAATAAACCTGCTCCGGTCTAGATAGATAGATAGATAGATAGATAGATAGATAGATAGATAGATAGATAGATAGATAATGTCGGTGTAATTTTATGCTTGCTTTTTTGCAAGCTGATCGTTTCAGAAAAGGCGATTATATTAGCCCCATGAAAGCCATATCATTTCCTATTATAATGAAACAACTTTATTAAACCAGCAAAAAGATTAATTACCTTAATTGGTTACATATGTCTCTGTTTCATATTGCCAGGAAGAACGGTTTTGTCGTAATTAATTCAAAGGATATTTCATTCGCAAAAATTAACATATTGTTAAGACCGTCATCATCAACATAAACATAAATGTTCTTTTCATTTTAGAATTACTTAGTAGATACGGTTTATGCAAAAAAAATATACTTGTTCGGAGCTAATAGGAAAACTGATGCAAGGCTTATAAAGTGATAAGAAAAACAAAAATGGACGAGTTTATACAATTTTCTCTTCCCACCCAACACACATTCACTCACACGCACTCACCCAACCATCCCCATAAATATATGTATAACTTGACTTTTAGTTTACAAAGTGTCAGTTAGTTAAGTGCCATACGTGATACACGCTTTGGACGATCACGTCTCGAAAGAGATATGACTGACTGGGCAGGAAATTATCCCGCAGTAGGTTACCATTGCTTTCTGCGATAGACTGATTGCCAGCCAAGGCTAAAGGACCCAATCTGTTCTATTATTTAGCCCATAACCGGAGGAAGAGACTTTCCCAGAGGTATTTGTGCGTAAGTGAATAAAAGGAATTCAACTGAAATTCGAACTCGCCTCCCTGATTTGTCGTTCCGAGTTGATATCCACTGCACCACAACACACATCCTGCACCAAAGCGCACATTACAGAGTGTATGCTTCCTTAATGCTTCAATATGTCATATAATTTTTGAGAATTTGTTGTCCGAGTTCTCACCCTTTCCTGCATATTGTGGCATGCTAGCGACGAGACATTTTATCGTCATTTCTTGTGGCATTATAGAGTAGGGAGAAATGAATTCATAACTTTTCTAAATATATTTGTACTAAATGAATATAGGCAGCCTCAGCCGAAATTCAATTTCGCTGTCAAAACTAACAATCGGCATAATAAATATCACTCAATGCATACACTCAATTCATATATATATATATATATATATATATATATATATATATATATATATATATATATAACCAAATGAATAATGTAGGAAGAAATTATTTACAACGTTCAAAACATTAATTTAAAACAGTGCTCAATATATAAATAGAACAATGAATATTTATTATAAATTATACTTTAGAAGATGCACAAACTACAGTCTACTACAAAATTGTACATTTTGTTTCGACATTGAAAGAACAATGGTGGTTAGTAATGATGGTAATAAACTTTAATTTTTGAAAAGTAAATTTATGAAAATTAACTTCCTTTTATTGGCAAAATTTTTCATACGAGGTAAAGAGGATAAGAAAGATGAGAAAACAAAAAGAGAAATCAAAAAAGGGGAAAGAAAAGGGCACAGAGGAACTATAAAACAAAGAGGAAAACAAGAGAAAAAGAAATAAAGAAAGATGAAGAAAGAACCAATGAAAAACAGCTCAAGGAGCAATAGATCACAATTTAGATAGGAAGTAATGTATAAGCATATACAGACATCGTCTATGCTAAACAAAGAGGAAAAAGTGAGAAAATGCATAGCGGGGAAGAAAGTGAGAAAATGCACAGAGGGAAGAAAGTGGTGGTGGAGACAACAGGAGCTGCAAAGAAATAGAAATTTCAAACTTTGGCCGGAATTGTAGATAGATACATTTGTTCGTAATATTGTTTAAAATTAAATCCTTTGGCATTGTTTTAAAAAAATGATGAAATAACATACACAAACATAGGAATTATTTAAAAAGCGCAGTTCAGAGGACATTCAAATGCCCTCTTATATACACTTATACTTTTTCATTGGTTCTTTCCTCTTGTTTCTTTTTTTTTTTCTCTCTTGTTTTCCTCTTCGGTTGTTTTTTCCTCTATGTCCTTCTCTTTCCCACTTTTTGATTTTTTTTGTTTTCTCATCCTATACTCTTTACCTTGTATGAAAACAATTTTGCCAATAAAAGGAAGTGATTTGTAATAAATTTTATTTTCAAAAATAACCTTTATTATCATCATTACTAACCACCTCATGAGGCATTGTCCTTTCAATGTCGAAACAAAATGTACAATTTTCTAGTAGATTGTAGCTTGTACATGTTCTAAAGTGTAATTTATAATATATATATATATATATATATATATAATAATATATATATATATATATATATATTAGTTGCTATTATATATATATATATATATTAGGTGCTATATATATATATATATATATATATATATATATATATATATATATATATTTGTATTGATCATTATAAATTATATTGATCATGAGATACTGAAATGTGCTTGACTCGATCCTTCCTCAAAATGAGCAAACATTAGAATTTCGGTTTCGTTTGGGAAGAGCTTCTTAGTTGAATCGTGTGTGTCTACAAACCTCTTGCTGACTTCGACGTATGAGGTACCAATAACGGCTCAACTCCTAGAAACCAACAGCTGCATGAAGCTGCATTGGTTATTATAGTGGTGAAGGCTTGTGCTGAATGCTCCACACTTTTCGAAAGAACCGTGTACAGAGAACTGGTAGCACATAACGTGCTATGAGATTTCAAAATAGCTCTCGTCAAGTTTTCTTTTTACTAAACTGGTTTCCATCCGATTTTAAAGAGCCCAGTCTACTCTACTATTTAACACTTCAATTGCAATGTGTGTGTGTGTGTGTGTGTGTGTGTGAATTTTGTTCGGTTAAGTGAGTAGGATGAGCTAACATCGTTAATTTGAAACGAAAAATATATACTTTTGATAATCTTCATGGTTATCAACCATTTTATTGGCCTGCGTATAAAAATCAAAGTTAATTTTGTATCGATCATTAAATCTGTATCTAATTAGAGAGCGAATATAGAGCATAGGCAAAGTTACATGTGTTTGTGAAATTCTCAACTCTTAAAACTATAAAGTGACTAATCTGAAAAAAAGGAAGCGTGTAGATGTATCATTATAGGCAAGAAATTAAGAAATACTTCATTAGATGTGAGCACTGAATTTTTATCTAATGCAATAATTTAAGAAACTACAGCAAATTATATTTAAAAATTCTTAAAATATCAATAAGCATTAAGAATTTCATTTGTTCAGTTGTTATTATATTTTAATATACAAAATATTATAATATTTTTGTTTATTGAACTTTTATTTTTTGTTTTGATTTTTTGTTTTTTTTAATAGGAAACATTTTGTTTGGATATCGGCGCAAAGTAGCAGAGATTTAATATTAGTGATTTTCATTCACTCTACGAGCTTCATTCCCAGACTGATATTAACATGTTATTCTGACACTGAAAATGAAGGTATTAAATTGTGTATATAAAACCAAATTGTTCTATTCATACAAAGCGGAAAATCTAGCAAGTAATATGCGTTATTACCATTTTTTGGGCGAGTTTTTCCTTATTTTTCTATATTTTTATCTGCAACTTCCAGGGTATTTTACATAACATAATCGATATAAAGAATACATTTACATCAAACATTGAACTTGCAGTTTCTATCCTTTGGAATATAGCTAACCCTCTACTGATTAAGATGTGAAACCTAAATAGCATGCATCGTTCAAATTTAATTATGTAGATATATTTTTCATTATCCAATCTTTATTGTTCGTTTACACCTGGTCGACTTCGTAGAAGTAATATATCTTAAGAGACCTGAATTTTTTAGATGAAATTAGAATATCATTTAAAAGGCGATGAATTGTGTCAATATTTAAATGTTCAATCATACCTGGCACTTAAAAATATCACAACAGCGCAGTAATAAGATGTATGATACAACGTGAAAAGCAAACAAATAATGATTATAATCATAAAAATATTAGGATTCATTTGTGTATGTCAAACTTCTAACATTATATTGTCTTCTTTTCCATTCCTTCCTCTCTTTAGCTCTCCCCCCCTCTCTTTCTATCTATCTATCTATCTATCTATCTATCTATCTATCTATCTATCTATCTATCTATCTATCTATATTAGGCTTCTAAATACGAAGCCGGTGATTTAATCGTATAAAGAGTCACTTTTTCGTGGCGCACGTTCATTGAGAGACTTCAAATGTCATCGTGGCGTAACATGAACCACCAATAACATGAACCACCTAAATTGGCAATTTCATAAAGGAATCAAACTGCTTAATTTGATTAACTACCCTTCAGAGGAGATTAGCCAATAGAATTATTTTTACATGTGAAATGTTGACGCGATCAAAAGCAGAATTAGCAAAGAAAGATAACAGAACAAAATATAAATTTTTGGAATTCTATTTTTTTATCTCTTATATTATGAATAACCTGTGATGAAATCATGACAACTGCTTTTAAGTTTCACTTGGGAAAACTTCTTAAAATGTTGGCATCCTGTAAAATTTAGTTTAGTCTCTCCAATATTGAGTTCATCTAATAAAAGTAATGTTTGAAAAAGAATGGCGGAAGTAAATCTTGTAGGCATTAGTTTATCTCACGGGATAAAGGTCAAAATTCAGTCTTTTAGTAGTGAGACTGGAGTCAAAATTCAGTCTGTAAGTGGTGAAACTGGAATGACCTCTCCATAGCGCAGGCATGGGTGATGGTATATTGAGGTTGTGCATTGCCTTGGCTACATGGATTCCCTCTCGGACGTATCGACAAGATCCAGAGGAATATAGGATATTATATTTGGTGCCGGCTTGGCAGGAATTGCCGGAAAGTTGTCAGTGTTAATGGGCAAGGAACTCAAGGAGAAATGACACTTTTTTCGAAGTTTCAAAAGGATTAATGGCTTTTAAGTTTAAAAAAAACGTAAATATTGCTTTAAAAAACTAATATAATAATTTCATATAATTCACGATTATTATTACTTGTATCTCATTTACTATATATATTATGATTATTATATTCATTTAACGTTATACATCTATTGTGTATTATTTCTTTCAACATTTTCCAATGTTGCAGTGGATTATTGGGCTTTTGTGTATAGTATTCCTTTGCTTTTGTCCGTCTAAGCTAAAGATCGTTTGTCATATTTTTACTTACTGTTTTTGCCTATCTAAAGTCTTTGCATTTTGTACTCCTGTTCACTTTCTGTCAATTGATAATTTAGGTGTTAATATTGTCAAAAAGGTAGTATAAATTATTTTATGCTATAATGACTTTATAATCTTTGAATATTTTAATTCTAAATCCCGGTTTATATTTTTCTTTTTTTTTTTTCTGCGATCTTTTTTTTTAAAAAAATGAAATTTTTGTTGTGATTATTTATTTATATATGACAGTTTCGTAATTTAACTTGATTTCTAGTGTTTTTGTTTACCCAAGGGAATAAATTGTATATAAAAAAAATGAATATTACTTGCTCACTTTACTTTTCACTAGACTTTGAATTAGGACACATTGTGCCCTTTTTGTACTTTAACTTTCAACCACCTGATGAATATTTATTCAGAGAACGAAACGTGTCGGCTAAGTACAGTCTTTCCTCTTGACACCTTTTATTCATATATATATATATATGTGTGTGTGTGTTTGTGTGTGTGTATGTATGTTTATGTGTGCATATGTATATATATATATGTTTACACACACACACACACACATATATATATATATATATATATATATATATATATATATAAAGTCAATGCATCTCTATGGTAAACTCACGAGCAAAATAGTCACCTTAAACATATTGTGTTCATATTTTAGCAGTAGCACATTCGAGAAAATACAGAAAATTTCGTCGTTGATCAAGAACGGTTCAAAGAATTCTGATGTTTGATCATTTGGTCAGATTTTGTAATTGGGTGCTGAGATTTACTTAGACAAATGGTAAGTCGACAATTAAAATATTTAATACGTTTAAATGAAACAGGTGTCTTCTTTTTCTTATTTTATACTTCCTGAATGACTACGCTATTATATATATAATAACTCACATGGATTAAATTTTGTATGTAATTGTTTAATAAATTCTACCCGTGATATCATAATATAAACACTTAATAATAACGGAAAATTATAGACTTTATTTCGTTCAAATGATAATATATTTTATCTAAATATTTTTAAAACGAGATGTTTCTAACTATTGAATATTATCTCATACCACTAATTTCATCGTATTTGCTTCTTATTAGAATGTTTCGAGCCCTGTACCAACCGGCTTTCTTCAGATGTCTGCTTAACGTTAGGCTTGATATTGAATTATAATTGTGATAAATCGAACATAATTCAGTTAGAACCGTTGTAATTAATATTCGGGATCGAATATATATATATATATATATATATATATATATATATATATATAAGAGATGTAATAATATTCTGCAAAATAGAGATAATAGATGAATATTTTCAAAGTAATTGTATTTAAAGAGAATTTGTCAAATTTCACAAGTCATTCATCAATATATCTTTATATCTATATAATTCTTCTTGTTCCTTCCTTAGTTAGTTGCTTAGTTCCTCTGTCCGTTACACACTTACTCTCTACACGAGCTTTTCCTTCCCCTCTATCTTTTTACTCTCCTCAGTCTTTCTCTCACCTTTGCCAAACGGAGGGGTAGTAAAGAGTAAGAGAGTAGGAGGAGAGAGCCTATAGTTTTACCGTATCAGTAGTGGTTGAAGAGTAATTGTGTATGGGTGTGTATGTGTGTATAGTATACAATATAGTAAAAATAAGTAGGTTTGTTGTCGTACCCCGCGACCTAATAACGAAATTTCTGGCCTCTACACCATTGGCCATTACATAGTTGGTCTTTTCTGTTTACAATGGACACAGGAGCCATGATTTTTTAGTAATAAAAAAAACATTTTATAAATATTTTAATAAAATTACAAACTGTGTTATTGTTATTTTATTATCCAATACCTTTATGTTTGAAGACGTTACTATCATTATGATTTCCAGGAAATCATAATTATCCTTCAGTGGAAATTACAGGGGTTCCGCTAGTATTATATTATGAAGGCATGTGGCTCTCTCTCTCTCTCTCTCTCTCTCTCTCTCTCTCTCTCTCTCTCTCTCTCTCCCCGATCCACTTCACAAAATCTGATCCAATGACCAAATAGCTTTTTGGGGGTCGAAACGACTACAATTTCAGCAAACTCTCGTAACAAAGAATGTGCGTTGTGGTGCAGTGGATCGGGGAGCCGAGATCTAATTCCAGTTAGATTCTTTGCATTCACTTACGCACAAATACCCTTGGGAAAGTTTTTAATCCGAATTTTCCCTTCACTTATGGGTTAAATAATAAGACATATTGGGTTCTGTAGTCTTGGCTAGCAACCAATCTACCACAGAAAGCAATGGCCACCTACTGCAGGATAACCTTCTGTCCAGTTAGTCATGTCTCTTTCGAGACATGATCGCCCAAATCGTGTATCATGTATGGCAAATAACTGACTGACTCGTAACAAAGGATTTATACCTGCGTGTGTGTGTTTCAAGAAATATTTTAAATTAAACATTTTTGTACGTTTTTTCTTCTGAAATGAAAATTCTCTTTCAACAAAAATAAACATTTATGATCCCCACCCTTCAAAATCACTCATCCTTTCCAATTTTTAAACCATTCCTACAAACTACAAGGTAGCAACGCTTATCTTTACAGTTGAAAACATTCCAAATTTCACTGGACTACACCGAAATAAACCTGCCGAAATTAAACGAATATACCCAAGTATTCCTAATTCACTTCCCTGCAATGTGCCAAATTACTGATACGTCTCGTCCCTTTGCCCCTGGTACTGACTATCGAGAGAACAATTAGATCATTCAATTCTTTTCCTTGTTGTAATAACAATAAAAAGAAGGCTGGTTTGCTGAATGCTTACTCATTTACTCTATTTCCCCATTAAAAATCTTGACATGCATGTGACGAGACATTTTTTATCATAACATGCGATGAGACAAAGACCAAGTGGATTCCAGCCTTTTCTAGTCGAATCGAACAAGAAAAGATGTCTCTTGCTCAACAGCTCTTTCTCTTTTAATTTTACGCCTGAATAAAGAGAAAAAGGCTCAACTACGGAACAAGTTGTATTTATTCCTCATTCTTACACAGGTCACTAGTTGTTGCGCAATATATGTATATTTCATTGTTCTATAACTATCAAAATGTAATACTACAGTTGATACCGTGAAAATCAAAATCCACTTTAGGAAAATGACAAAACATTACTGACAAGATATATAGCAATGGGAGAAAATACAAGGATGTGAATTCGTGTCTTTTCCAAAGGTATTTGTGTGAAGTGAACACAAGCAGACTCAACAAGAATTCGAACTCCGGCTGACTGTTCCATTTACTATGTTGTCTTTTATGCCATGAGTTGATGTTGCCAGATCGTTCTACAAATATTGAATTCGGCTATGTTTAAAAAAACAGAGCGCGTTAATTTTTTGATTGACTTTCTTCGTATTTGTAGCTCATGCAAACAGCTTATAAACAGCATCCCAAAAATTAACTGAATTTAAAATTTAATAACGCTTGGATTCAAAATTGCTCTGTTCTGGTGGATTTGTCTGCAAGTATTTTTTCGAGAGTATAAAATCTATAGCAAAAAGTAGTAGCATAAACATAAAACAAGATTGACTCCCACATAATATCCATTTTTGCTTATTTAAATATTGAGGATCTACAAGCAGGTTTTCTAGAATTCAAAAAGAACTCAATCGAAAATTAAAATGGGTTAAGCAAATATTTTTACTTAAATAAATTGAAATGAAACATTTAAATTTCGAGTACAAAGTGGAAGCATTAATGAATCTTTAACGTGATATGTAACTTTATATATTAAACGCAAATTATTTCCATATTCAGAGTGGTGAATTCGGTAATTTGTAGTTGAATAAAAATATGACTTACAAAAAAGACGTAAAACGAGCTCTACATCCAAGATAGATCGTTTTTTTAGAAGAATGAGGAAGTTATCAGTGGGTGTTCAGCAAACCTAACTGCCAGCTTGGTTCATTATCAAGTGTTGTGCTTTCGAATGTGCCCAAAGCCATTCTCGACACTACTTCCTCGTTTCTGAGAAATTAGTTGGCCACAGACCAAGAAAATTTTCGCTTTCTCTCTGCTTCATTTCTGATGCACAAAGACAAACGTTGGACTTTGGGAACACCCCAATAACATTATAATTATTTTGCTGAAAGCTTCTTCTGCAAGTTAAATATATCTGCGACATTCGCTTATTTAAAGGTAACGCAAAAAATAGATTTTGATTTATTAATTTAACTGATCCCTATCTGATACTTACCGTACATATTTAAACAGTTACAGAAAAATGTGCCACAAACATGAAAAAGGTATTTACAGGAATATTTGAAGTTCTACATCTGATGATCCAAGAGGGAAACCTTTGATCTAAGACAAAATATTAGAGAGATACAAATGCACATTTTTATAGATAGATAGATAGATAGATAGATAGTAACCATTTGAAAAACGTTCAGGTATGGATAATCTTAATCAAATTTCAGAAATTACTATTTAGTAATAATACGTACATTTTGGATGTTACCAAAAAGTACATGTGATAACTAAATAACTAGAAGTAGCCATCAGTTTTTGTATTTGATGGCTGAAATCAAAAATACATTTTCTCCAAAATTATGTCGGTAGCTTCAATTCAGTGTCATAAGATTTCAACTTTATTTAGTAAACTTTGTTTAATCTTGTGTAAGGTTGCAAGTTACTTCACAATACCTGATATACTGCTCAGGTTTTTACGTCAGTGGTTAAACGGGAACAAGTGCACTCAGTGCAATTTAACAGTGTACCCTAGTCATTATTACTGACATTTAATGACCAGAAAGGGTTGAATTGCTAACCAACTAACCGCTAGTTGCAACCCTTGACCACAGAGTTATCTTTTCAGTAGCTCAGCAGTCTTCAACATGTTGATACGACAGGTAGCTCAGTTCTTTCAACATGCTTCAGAAAAATGCAGCTGTAAATCGATTCTCTTTTGGGGTGATTGTGTTTACACTCCTGACTTCTCTCTCTTCTCTCTGTTTTGACCAATCAAGTAGCGTTCTTTTACGCTTCTCCGCGCCATTTTGTCTTCTACTCAATCGATTCACTTCTCGCTTGCAGGCGAGACATGGAATGTATAGAAAGGGTGTGGCATGTTAGTGGAAAACGGTGATAGAATTTGACTCTTTCCACAAAGAAACGGACGCAGTGTACCAGATTAGCGACACCAAGTAGAAATAACTTCCGCTACCCCCCTCTTTTGCGCGAATCCAGACATTGAACAGATTACGGAAACACACAGACACACCTGTAAATATGATGTTATTTATTAAACTGTTCTTCGTGTGTCATAGGGCAAAAACAGAAGAATATTGAAGTACACATCAACTCCGTTTAAGAGGTCAAGGCTTAGATTGGAACTGATGATAATGATAAAAAACGATTCTTTATAGCCAAAATGTAGTCCTACATCATGTCTTATGACATGAAAAAATGCATTGTAAAACTAAGAAGTGTTTATTTTGCAATCTTTGTTTCTAGTGATTAAAAAATAAGTTATACCCATTATTCACGTGCGTCGATATTCATTTTTAGTTACACTGGCTGTGAAGATAGACGGAGTTTTTTGTTTTTTTTTGTTTGTTTTTATTTTTCTTTACAACAACTGCGGAAATTATAAGTATAGATATATAAATATAAATATATATCTGTGTGTGTGTGTGTGTGTGTGTGTGTGTGTGTGTGTGTGTGTGTGTACAGTAATATGGGGTTGAGTGGTTAGATTGTTTGCTTTCTGTCCACGAGACCCGGATTTTGCCATAAAGAGCTAACATTTTGAAGATATCGACTTTGAAATATGATTCCAGCGTACAGCACCGTAAGAGAGGGCCTGAAAATCAAACCATGTCTTGAGCCAAACTTTGTGAGTTAAATTGGGTAGATGAAACTATTTGGAAGCCTTCGATGGTTGTACTCGTACGAAGTCACAAGTTATCATAAAGAACGTACTGGCCATATTCGAAAGTGTTGACCTCGGCTGGTTATGCGTTCTCTCCAACTAATTTCTTTTCAACATAATTGCAGTATAAACCACAGATAGAATCTGTGCGTGCTAAACCACGACCACCGAAAAGTTAAGGTCAGCTCGATTGTGACATGATGTCACAAAAGTAGTCCTACCTAGGTCTTCGATTAGCAAGACCTGCAGTAATGAGTGATTGTAAACTAAAGAAAAAATCTTAGAAAACGCTTTTTAAATAACGTTTAAAAAAGAAACAGGGTAATATTGTATACTTCTGAACTTTATTTAATAATATTCATTTTTTTCTAAATGATTAATAATAATAATAATAAATTGGTGCTGAAAGCGGTGCTAAAGTAAAAAATAAACAAAACATCACGTTACATATCATTAAAATTTAAAGACTGAAATTCGTTCGTTATTTTGTTTCAAATTGGAAAATATTTTTTAGAATTTTTATCAGCATTGTTTTAATTTGCATATTTTTATTTCGATTTTAACAATTATTCTGTAACGTTACAATATCGTAAGTGATTATTACTCTTATACACTTACAGCAACAACTGAATTATGAATTAGGGAACAAACAAATTAAAAGTAAATTATTAAAAAATAAAACAACTGAATATAAATAAGTAGCAAATTAGATACAAACAATATAGATTTAAAAAACAAATAATACTTATGAAAAAATAGGTTACAGATACAAAAGTTAAAGACTGAAATAAATTCATTCATAATTGTTTCAAATTTGAAAACAATTTTTTAAAAATTATAATCAACATTATTTTAATTTGCATGTTTTTATTTCAATTTTAACAGTTATTATGTAAAGTTACAATATTGTAATTATTAAGTGATTACTACTCAAACTCGGCAAAAACTGAATTATGAATTGGGAAACAAACAATAATTGAATAAACAGATAAATACATTACAAGTAAGTGATGAATAAATAAAACAATTTATTATAAATAAAAAACAAATAAATTAAATGTAAGCAAGCAAAAAAGTTAGTTGCAAACAATAAATAGATTTAAAAATCAAATAATATTAATAGAAAAATACAGATGCAACATTTGGCTGAATATTTGAAGTTTTCCTTTTTTGCTAAACTTGTTTCTTGTAATATTATTATTTTTATATTATATTTGTGCTGTCTCTTAATAATTTGTACCCTTTAGAGGAGCAGTTATATAACAATAAAGAAAATATCATAATTTCTGTTGAATAACCCAGCTTATTCAGTGTCATTAAGTTTAGCTGCTCATATATAAATTTGATGGAACTAAAACATTTGTTTGATTCTTCTTGCACCAATACTAGAAATGACATTAACAATTTTAATATAAAAATCATATTTGGAGATTTGGTTTGCTGTTGTTCTGTGGCAATTTTCTTCATGTTTTCTATCAGAATTTCAAGAGTATTTTGATTGGTTACATTTTTAGGTACCTTATAGTCCCATATTGTATTCATTTCCACATCTTTACAAAACACATGTACAATAAAATCAGATTCAATTACAAGCGACAGACTGATTTTTTAATTTGATGTTGCTGCATATAATAAGTGTTTCTTGCTGCCTAACATTCCAGTAATTTCTATCAGGAAAATTTAATTTCCCTTCTACATCATCAATATTATGGAATAATTACAAAGCTAGAAAAGTTGGTTACAAATCGGCTTACGAAAAACAATATCAATCATCAGTTATATCATTTCCTTTCCTTTTGTTAGACACACAAAAATTCACCTGTTTCAAAAAAGATATATTACAAAAATCGAAAATGAAGAAAATTCGTGGCAAGATTCAGTACAGCCTTCTCAACTTACAACAGAATCTACGAGGTTCAATTTTCTATGTTTAAGTGAAGTCTTTATTATGAATTATATGAACCTGGATAAACCGCAACAGAGCAAAGCTACAACGACCAACTGACTTGCTTAAATGACAGATTTTGCTGCATGAAAACGCTCGTCCACAGGTTGAAAAAGCAACGCAACCAATGATCATGTTCAAGACAGAGTCTGAACATAAACTCTTTAATATCATCTGATAGTTTTCAACTTTCTTCAACAAAGAATGGTGGGGGGGGGGGTAGATAATAAAATTGTTTTTGTAGGTATACATTGTATTTCTTTAGCACTTTTCAGAAACAAAGCTACAGTACTTCACATACTAATGTGTGAAGAGTAAGTCCTTTAAAAAGCAGATACGACACTGATTGATTAGTTGAGACGCATATACCCATTATATGAAAATTAGCATCTATTAAATAAGTTCAGTATTTAAATTGTTTTTTGTGTGTCTAAAATCCTCAGTAGATTAGTCATATATAAAACACATCTATTAATGCATTGAAGTTAACATTGTAATCATCGAAGTATGAACCAAAAGTAAGAAAGATGAACCGATTTTCCTTTGTCAAGAGAGGCTCTCCCAATACGGCGTCAGTCGCCAGAGCCCTGAGGATAGAAGATAGAGGAAATAGTGGGAAGTTAATTATAACCCCAAGTAACCTGTAATTTAGGTGTGAAAGAAATTATTGAGAAGAGAGAGAATATAGGTAAATAGGTGTTAATATACGGATGTGTCTGAAGAAAGATGGATATTATTTTATATGCATCTTGTTCGAAGTTTTAAAATAAAAATATTAAATTATACAGCCCAGAAAAATATTTCACGCTCATATAGCACAATAAATAAAAACACAGATGTACATACTCACGATGCTGTTATTGGCTCAAAAATAAAAATATAAATATAAAAACTGGAAATATTTCAAACATATTCAAGCAACATTCTAAGTGAAGTTTATCATATTATATACAGTTATCTTAACTTGATGCAAGGCTCCAAAAACGATAAATTCAGTGAGAATTTAACGCTGCTTATAAATAAGTATAGAACACACTAAACTAATGAAATGGTTTGGAAGACTCTATTTTTATTTGGTTGTGTCTGTGATAGATGTTCAGTTTTCATGGAAGATTATTTTCTTTCTCTGTGAAATGTTCGCATGACACAATCTTAGTATTCTTCATCCTCCTATGTTCGATCTTGTATTGAACTAATGCAAGCTTAGTAAATATATGTATAATTTGCTGTTTTTGAGTATGAAATAAAATTAATTTCTTGTTTGCTTTTGTGAGATAATGCTTGACTAGCAAGAAACATTATCTACTAATATTATTATTATTATTATTAACTCAATTATTAAATATTGTCTCATTATTATATAGCTGAAGGGCTTTCATTTAAAATGTAATTTAATTGGCAATTTCTTATCTGAAGACAGCTTCCGTTTTTTTTTAATATTTCGGTTGTCGTTTGTTTATTTTAACGACTCACGTTTTATTTTTATTGATGATGTCTAAATAATGTGAGAACTGTTGAAAGATGTCATTAACATTACTCAATGAAATGCTCAAACTAATATCATTTTGTTGGTTTTATTTCTATCCGATTACATCAGTAAATCTGTACATGATGTTTAAAGAAGCATTTAATTTTATCCAACGAATATTTATTTTTAACATCATCTTTTTGTGAATTCTAATATGAGTATATATCATTATTCCACGAATTTTGTTGAACTAGTATTCTTATCTTTGGTGGTTTGAAAACTATGTTTCGGCTGATGCTTTCTCCAGCCTTACTCGGTGTATAATGCTTCCAATAGCAAATGGGTATGGGCTTTGCCATAGATAGTTCTATATTTGCGCGTCAGAATTTCCTATGGAAAATTTACATTTGAGATAATTAAAACAGTAAGTCTTGTAATATTTTAATAGATAAGCGGAGAAAATATTATTGTTTACAGATGAACAAAAGCAGGATAGAAAAATCCGAAGAATTACAAACAGTTTCTTAGGTAGTTGTGATGTTGACGGAGCGGTTAAGCGTTCAATTTTTACTCACAGAGAGCGAAATATTTTGTTGACAGAAGTAATTTTTAAGATTTCCGTCTTACTCGTTCTTTAAGTCCTTTTGATAACATACATCATGTGATTGCCTCATCGAGCTGATTCAAATATTAAATCAGAAAAAAATAATTTCACTTAATTATTTCTTCTCTTTTCGTTAACTGAATGGAGAAAAAAAAGAAAATATGTTCATAGAAAAATTAGACTTATGGCCATCATAATGGAAAACGATAATTAGCACACCGAGTTCATCTTCATGACTTATCCTAACACTGAATATCTTGGCAAAAATAACATGTCCCTAACATGTTATAATCGTTGATAAAAAAATACTGGTTGAGTAAGCAATTAGGAAACCCCTTCCCTATAACGTTTTCACTGTCTAAGTAATAATAAAATGTTCTTACACCTATTTTCAATTTTTACAAGTGTTCGAATATTCGTTTTCTAATTTATTAAATTCATTCTATCAATATTGTCAGCTCTTACCTCTTGCAGTCTACTAGCTATTCCAGACTGCACATATCTGTATTCATAGACACACACACACACACATGTAAGGAAGCAAAATGCATCAAACCATTTAGGTAATGCTACTGCTACAATAGAAAACAAAATAATTGCTTTATATTATCCCTTTCTAGACTGAATTTATTTCTAAATTTAATCAGCTTTTAGGTTACTCAGATTTAAATTCAGTTTGTGAGATATCTAGACAAGTTAACCCTTCTATAAAATAGATTTTGTGGTAAATTAAGCTCAGGCTACATGATAAAGAACATTTCACACAGGATTATTTGGTTTGTGTCGAATTCATTAAAAATCGATTGAATAAAATTTCCGAAAAATACATCTAATGACACAATAAAAAATACTACATCCAACATTAATCTATATAGGAAAATACTGAACAAGTAATTTTGTCCCTAGTTCCATGTACGAGTGGTAAATTCTCTTAAAACCAGGCCTTGTGTCATATAATATCATTCTCTTATAATCTGCATGGGAACCCCTGCTGCTATTTGGACTTTTAAAAATCCTCTACACATTTTTATACCGTGATAATACTGAAGACATTTTACCATAATTTAGAAATTAGAACGCAGATTTTTCGGACCTAAAAGTCAGTCAATGGACATTATGTCATTACTAAATGATTTATTACACCTAAATCTACTGTTTGAAACATCATTCTAAAGTACAAGAGAAATTCTATTGCATATAAACCTGGTAGTATTAAAAGCCATCTAAGAATATTACAACTAAGGACCCCGGGAATAAGTTAGAATCTGCTGGAGCGAAAATAACAATCAATACTATTGCTAGACGCCTGCACAAGCAGGTTTATGAGCACGCCGATTTCGTAAGATCCATTTTCTAAAAGCTAATCATTGAAATTATTCTTTAACAGTTACAAATAAACATATTGATCAGCATTTTTCATTCCACCCTGACCCGGAGTGGTAGCACTTGTTAGGGTCCCAGCTATGGGCAAATAGTTAACCCACAAACTGGGGTCAAAATATTATGAAAGTATAAAAATACACTTTTATAGAAATATATACATAAAATAGACTTTTATAGAAAAATATACATTTTTGAAGTAAAAATATTACCAACAATACATTTTTGAAGGCAAAAATTATTCTCAGCAAAACATTTTTGAATACAAAACTAAAAGGCATTTTCAGTTTTCTAAAATAAAAAAGAATAAAAACAAAAAAATTTTCATTAAAATCTGACTAAATCAACCCCCCTCACTATAGCTGAACCTTTTTTGGCATTAAATAACCCACAGAGGTTGATTATGCCGTTAAACAAAACTCAAACCTTTATTCCAGATTAAGTCTGATCCATGTGAATAATATAGATGTGCAAGCAGTGTAATGGATTGCGACTTGGAATAAGAAATTGGAAAGTTGAGTTCAAGTTTTAGTCGGGTTTGTTACATTCGCTTATGCACAAATACCCTTGGGACAGGTACAAGCCCATCACTTCTCCAGCGATGGGTTAATAGCAAGACAGACTGAGTTTTGTAGTCTTAGTTGATGACCATTCATCTCTCAGCAAGCCTGTGGGGAGGCATCACCTGATGAAAACGCACAATGACTAGGTGAAGAGGCTCATCCCTTGTTCCCTGTTTAGGATGTGGTTTCCGGCTTTCTCTTTTCCAATATTTTTACTCTTACGTAGCCCCCTGCACATCAGTGGCGTTACCGCCTTGCTTGGGGTGATATGATTTAAAAAAATACTATTGTTACATGAGATACAATATAACTTTCGGGGAATAAGAAGAAGTTTTTTTAGAGAATTCATAATTTGGCTTTCAATCCAAATAAAACAAAAACAAAAATGAAGTGGGGAATATTATTTTTGTGGGCGTTTCTCTACAAAATGAGCAGAAATGTTGGTAAGAGTTAAGGGCATAAATTAAAACCAGCATTATTGTGAAATATTGAATGTCAACTTTAAAGTGGCTGTTAGACATCTGAAACTGGAGTGTATATGGAAATTTATTCATGACAATGATCCAAAATGTGCTTTTAAATTAGTCCGTAAATATCTTCAGAATAAAAATATAAAAGTTTTAACTTGGCTTTCGGAGAATCTAGAAAACTTATTGAAAACTAAAAACTTATAGAATTAACTGAAAACAGGTTTAAGAGTAAAAAAAGCCATTGATTTCTAACGACTTCAATCTGATGAAATATATATATAAAATATAGATGTACATGTTTTGGCTCCTTCAGTAAAAGTTAAAGAAAAATATTATAAAAGATTATTAAACAATAAGAATGGACAACTGACTATTAATTTTTGTGCCATTAATTTGGGAATATAATTGTTTGCTTTTTACTTACAATTCCTCAAAATTAAAGAAAACATTGTATTTTCTCGTGCCTCTGTTTTTCCGATATGCACTTGCAATTTTGTTTGTGTGTTTATACATATATATATGAGTGTGTTTATAAGTATATGTGTGCGTGCATCTTTTGTGTGTGTGTGTTCTTCCCTTGTCTCTAGATCAATTGATGAATTCATTCTGGTCTGTTCTATCAAAACAAATTTAGAACGTTATGCAAATATATCGAAAACGGGATAGATAGATAGATAGATAGATAGATAGATAGATAGATACATACATACATACATACATACATACATACATACATACATACATACATAATTGTGTGAAATGCTATTACCTCTACAGTCATTCTCATCTGCTGTATAAAACATTCCAACATGGTTAATAATATTTGGTTCTTACACGCATGCTCTATTCACTTCCGCCTAAAGAAGTTCATCTTATGCAACAAATTTAATCGTCAAATGGATCTTACAGTGCAAAGGTTTGAGACTTGGCATGTGTGAAATTTCTCATTGAATGAAAATATACAGAATCAAAGGAAAGTAATAAGAAAAGAAAAAAGAATTATAGAAAATATTAAAACCGAGAATTCAAACCATTGAACAAAAGAAAGGAAAACAAATGTGTCTTTTGTCGATACTCTACACTGATTGATCGGATACTTTCACGTAAATAAAAAGCTGGTAGCCAATTTCATATTTTCATTAGATTATGAATCGTATATTGAATAGGAATGAACGAAGGAAGTAAAAAAAGATAAAAAACTGAAAATTAGAATATAATGAGAAAAATATGAAGAAGATTGTCAGAAAAGAAAAATGAAAATCGCATAAAAAATAATGAAGAAAAATATAAGAAAAAAAACAAATACGAAGCGTGAATACTTGAGATGATAAAGTGAAAAAAATTATGAATATCATTGCAGTAATGATAGAAGAATATGAAAAATGAAATCAAAACTAATGAAAGAATTTGAAAATTTTCTGAGTGAATGAAAATTAATAAAATAAAAGTATTGAAGGAAATAAATAAATCAATGACAAATATTAGAAGCGATTTAAACAAGAAATAGTAGCAGAGAAAAACAAAAATGTAGCTAAGGAAGAATTTTAAATCTAGAATAAAAATGAACGAATAAATGAATAAGAGAGTAAGTAAAAGAAAAATAGAAAGAAAGAAAAAAGTAATAATTATAAGTAGTACAATTTAAAAACTGACAAACATGAAGAAATTATATAAACAAAAGTTAAAGAATATATCGACACAAAATAAGGGGAAATGAAAGCGTCCGGAAAGAAAATCTAAAAGAATGAAGAAAAGTAAATGAATAAAGCAGTCGAAGAAATAAAAAAATGAGAAAAAATTTTAATATAGGAAAGAATTGAAACGAAGAAAGAAGAAAAAAGATAAATTCGTTTTGAACGTTGCAGAATTAGATCTTATCTAATTATCTGGTCAAGATGGCGATAGCCTTGAACGTCTTAAAAGCCTGTCCACGATCGCTTTAATTCGCTTATTTCTTAAAACTAGGAATCCGAAAAGAAAGCAAAGAAAAAGAAAACCTAGAAAAATCTAATCATATAATTTGCTTCAAAAGTAATGGTGGTATAAACAATTAATCTTTCTCTAACTTCAGACTTTCAGTCTACAGTCCCTTTACAGAGGAAACAAATGAGCTAAGTCTACAAATTCTCTCGGGTTCAGTCATAAATACGTGTTAAAGCCAATCAGATAGTAAAATAGCAGATTATAAGTCTGATTTTCTCACGTTTGTGCATTTTGTAGTTATTCATTTTTCTATCCATTTGTTATACTAAAATATTTTGCTTTTATTTTTTATTCATGTATTTATTCTTATTTATTTGTTTATTTAATGCAATCTCAATGCATTGAACCTTTAAACTAATTTAAAGAACCCAAGCTAGAATAACTTCGACAAAAAACTCAATATGGTGCCAGTTCAAGCCTACTTTTCAGTTCCAAATTCAAGAAAATTATGATGTTAAGAAGAAAAATATGTGCATACTACTACTCGTAATGATACTATTGATACTACTGCTAATACTACTACAATTCTGGTGTTATCCAATAACTGAGAAGCTAAAAAAAGAAACTGTACTAATAGAATTAGTAACAAGAAAATAGTTTAATTTAAGCTACGATAACCATATTGGATAAGTTCTGTTATATAAGTTATGCGTTCGAGTTCATGTTTTGTATTTAGCTATTTTTTATGAATTTCTACAATTTAATCTTATAATAATT
This sequence comes from Ascarosepion bandense, assembly GCA_037127315.1. Classification (NCBI taxonomy): domain Eukaryota; kingdom Metazoa; phylum Mollusca; class Cephalopoda; order Sepiida; family Sepiidae; genus Ascarosepion; species Ascarosepion bandense. The sequence goes on from JBBBDQ010002142.1 coordinate 333,833, forward strand.
GATAGAACTTTCTATTTTGATGTTCAGCAATACTTAAATGCATGATCACGAATTTTTATTTTTAAGTTAGGTTTGTAATATCATAAAACTGGCGCTCTCCAATTTGTCATTCCTTAATAATACATTAATAATTAATAATACATAATAATTAATAAATTCTGTGACATACGTATGATAATGTATTCTTTAAAAATAAAAAATAATTTTTGAAAGCTTCTCACTATAAAACAATATCATTGCCTAAAATGTTAGACAGTTCTCTTAAGATTTTGTAAAAGTCGAGATGGCTTATAAAAATAAAGGTCAAATATTTGGATCCCATAACTTCTTGCAAAACTCTCTTTCAACTTGAAAAACTTCGAGTCCCGGCCATTATGAAATTTTCGGGATGGCTTTGATTTTTTTTATCAGTGTTTAGTTTAATTACGTTTTTTCGCTTTTGCTGCTCTGCTTATTTGTAAACTTCTCTTTCGAGACTCTGACATTATCAAACACATCCACAGAAGGCGTACCGGGAAAACATGTCTGAAACATCATTTTACGATATTTGCATGTGAACCAAAACGTGAACTCAACCGATGACTGCCATCAACTTCCTTGATTGCAGTCTGTCAGACACCCTTCATGTGTGTGTTGGGTCGGTCTTCTTAATGACGAAGTGGTTGAGCTCGAAAGAGAGAGAGTGAAAGGAATACCTCATTTTTCTTTATTTTTCAATTACTTGCTTTTACATTTCTTACTTCCTTAAAGTTAAAGATTAGATGAAATCAAATGAATTATTTTGACTTAGTTTAATTATACAACCATGAGTAATTTAAGAGAAAGATATATATATATATATATATATATATATATATATATAGTGTACAGTATAACGGCTCTACATTTGTATCGAGCACTCTTTATAAAAGTAAATGCATGAACAAAACGTTAAAAAACCTACGAGTTCAACAACTTAGTTACAATATATATATATATATATATATATATATAAATTACAAAATATATATTAATTAAATGTATGTATTAAATCTATACTTACACACACATATATGCACAATTGCCGATCACCATTCAGTATTTATTTCTATGTCTACGCAGTTTATACACACACACACATATATATATATATATATATATATATATATATATATATATATATATTTAAATGTGTTTTTTATATAAAATAAATATAGTATACATTGCGACACAGAAATCTCTTTTTTGCGATTTTTATCTCGTGTACTACCCACATAAATCTTTACATTACTAGGGTTTTCCACAGAAGAAATAGTACATTGATAGACAATGGAATTTGTAAGCTACCTGTTTTTCAAAGGACACTCTCTATGGTTTCTACAATTACATTTATTATTGTCATAATTGTTAATTTCAGTTATTGGATTATTCTTATTTTTAAAATATTATTATGACTTTTTATAATTTTTCCAGATTATTCATACAACTATAACTTAATTTAACAGTATTTTTATTGTTACAGTAACAATGTCACTAGTAATGTAAAGATTTATGTGGATAGTACTAAGAACTCTCTGAAAAATGATGTTATCAACACACATCTTCATTTAATAATAATAAGTGCAGAATAATAACATTCCTATTAAAATATTATTGTTATCTAAAAGAAACAAATAAAGCACCCACATAAAAATTGAAAATTTTAAAAAAGCTAGAATATATAAGTCTTTAAACGACCCATACCTCTTGTGTCTATATGAAAAACTATATATTATTAAATTTCTTAACAATAAAAATTTATTAAATAAACGTCATGAAATAAATGTCATATGTAAACATTGTAAAATGTTCACCTTAGAATATTGTTAAAAAGATTCTTCTTAAAAATAAAAAATAAATAAAGCAATGAAAATGTTTATGAAAAATTACAATAAAATGCATTCTGAATTGCAATAAAAATAGTATAATTGGACTCAAAGATCCCTTTAATGTAGATCGAAATATAAAATGTTGTCTTTCTTTCTTTTATTTATGTATTTATTTTTTTTCGGTTTTAGAAAATGAAGAGATACAGAGAAAACTAAAGAAAAAATTGTAACAATAATAAATTCATCAAAGGAAATGGAGTCTAGACAGGGGTTTTGATTGACTGACACTTTTGTCGTTAAGATTGAAAGAAAAAATTATGTATTCCCCTAAAAATATAAACTTAAATTTGAAGTGAATATCTATTCTGATTACTTAATTGAGCACACACATGAATTTTTCTATCTTCCCACATCCATAAATAACAAACGTATTGTTTTTTATATTTAAATGAAAATCATTTTCACAACAATGATCTAACCTTACCTGATGACGAGATAAAAATCTCAAAACAGAAATTTTCGTGTCAGTGTGTAAACTTTTTAAATTAAAAAAAAACAAATTTTATAATATTATGCTCTACAATATTCGTTGTATTAAGCACTTTTATAAAAAAAAAATGTAAATGCCAGAGAACTCGAAATTGTAAAACTGTTGGATCTCTTCTTCGGGATATATATATATATATATATATATATATATATATATATATATATATATATATATATATAAAGTAAATAACTAACCTAACTTTGTTTGCTCTACTTCCGTATTGAGCACTTTTTGTTGTAGGTTACGCGTCTCCGGTTTTTTTCTTTGGGCTACGTACTTTGACTGATGTTCAAGTGCTTAGCTCGTTCTTTTTTATTTCCATTTTTCCTTCCGCATATGTACTCGGAAGGTTTTTGGAAACGGGTATAGCTATAAGTATATATATATATATATATATATATATATGTGTGTGTGTGTGTGTGTGTGTGTGTGTGTGTGTGTGTTTCGTTAAAAACGACCGACAAGGAACATTTTATTAATTTTTTATTTAATTTATCCAGTATTCCTACATGTTTCCTTTTTGCTGAAGATAAGGAGTGCAAAAATGTTCCATTATCTTTTACTTTCCAAGCGCTTTCAGTCACTTCACTGGCCATTTTCAAGAATGTTATTTTTTCGATATTGTTATTTTATCCTCATGTTTTCCTGTAAAGTAAGTTTTATTTTTTTGAAAAGGAGACTTCTTTACAGTTGTCACGTGACGCGCGTGAACGTCTGTCTATTTAAAAAAAATTCAAAATTCGATTTCTACTGTTAAATAATGTAAGGTTGATAGTAGGAGAAAATTTGGAAATGGAGTTTTGAAAATTTTTCTACGTGATAGATAGATAGATAGATAGATAGATAGATAGATAGATAGATAGATAGATATGAACAGGTTGGAATAGTGCGTTTTGAAGCGGTTTATCCATCAAAAAAACGTCAACATTAGAATAATTTTATAAATTAATGATACCTATTTCGGTAAATATCCACCCAGTTGAACAGTAAACGTTACCTTACGTCAAACTTCATTTCGTCTGATGAATATCTTTCATGATTTGTATACAAAAACAAAACGTCGCCTAACGATCAAATAGCAACCGTCTATTTAGCTCGTCAGCCGCACCCGACCCTACATAAAAGTTTCGTTTATCATTATTTTCCTCGTTCTTTTTCTTGTCGATGACAACGACAAATGAGACGACAGTCGCAGTACCACCATGTCGTCTATTAGACCAAGGGCAAGCGGAAACAAACAACTTCCTCTTGAAAGCATGAGAACGAAACGACAGCGTCCGAATGTAATTCATCAGCGTCGTTAAATTAAGGGGTGGAAAAGGTTTCTCCCTGCTAATCTCTTAAAAGTTGAAACGGCTGTTTAAACAGTGCATTATTCTTACTATTCACTCCTACATTCCCTATTAATTTGCTTTGAATTATTCCTAACCCATCTATTCCTCCATCATTTTTATCTTCAGCCTCTTTCATCATTTAGGCACACACCCAAATTTATCAACCTTTCTACGCTAATCGGCAATTGTGGACAAAGCCAAGCCTTAGAACGTAGTACTTCAGATCATGAACATTGAGGTTTTATACCTGATATGGTTCGTCCAAAAAGATTTCCACCTTTGAAAGTCGGCTAAACAACATTTATTTGTCAAGCCGGTAACTTTATAGTAGCCACATAATTATATATATATAACGTAGAATATTTGGAATTTAAGTCAGGTAAATTCCGATAGAGACGAACACACAAGAACTCAATGTTAAATTTATTTAATTTAACAGAGTAATGTAAACTAGAAAAATTTTAGATATTCTACAATTTCATGGGTAATACATATTTCACAACCCAAAACCTGTTGCTCGTCAGACCCAAATGATACAACAGTTAATATTCAAAATCATCCAGAAAAGAATCACATACATACACTCACGTGCCCATATCGAAAATAGATATTTGTAACGGTAATCTAAAAAAAAACATTTCATCGCCTATTAAAAACAAAAAAAAACATTATATATATATATAGTCATCCGCAGACAGATCTGTTTCGCTGTATCACAGCTCAACAGTACAGTTAGACACCGATTGCTTTTTTAACTCAAGATTGAAACCCGACTGAATTGGCGTCAGTCGACGATTCTACCTCTGGGCTTCGAGCGTTCGGTAGAAGAAGGCAGACCTTTTAGCGCGTATATCATTATACACGCCCAATAGCCATAGTGCTCTAATTCATTATTGAATGAGCGATGCGTATATGCCGGAGTTTTCAAAGTCACCCATTCTTCTAGAGTGCTCATTCAGGATGTGAGAGCGTAAATACTATAGTCATCCGAAGGCAGATCTGTTTCGCTGTATCACCCGACCGAATTGGCGTCAGTCATTATATATATATATATATATATATATATATATATATATATAATGTGTTTTTTTTCATACATTTATATACATATATGTATATATATGTATGTTCACTTAAAATATATATATATATATATATATATATATATATATATATATATATATATAATACAAGACCAGAGCGCCGCGCTAGGCAGATCGTTACTGTGTGGAGTTGTATTAGAGCAAGAAAGAGCAAGATGTGAAGTAGTGAAAAAATCAAAATACTGTCACGGACGTGAGAAGTATAAAGTTGAAGTAGACTTTAGAAGAAACGGAAACCCAATACTAACCAAGAAACTAGGTAGTCTACTGTAAACAACTGAGAGTTGATAATCCACCTCAATTCTATATACAACGAATTGTCAGTTAAGTGCCATACGTGAAACACGGTTGGGCGATCATGTCTCGAAAGAGGCATGACTGACTGGGCAGAAGATTATCTCTCAGTAGATTGCCATTGCTTTCTGCGGTAGACTGGTTGCCAGCCAAGGCTATAGAACCCAATCTGTCCTGTTATTTAACCCATAACTGTAGGGAAGAGACGGATTAATACCTTTCCCAGGGGTATTTGCGGGTAAGTGAATGCAATGAATTCAACTGGAATTCGAACTCAGCTCCCCGATTTCTCGTTCCGAGCCGATATCCAATGCACCACAACGCACATCAACTAATAGACCTGTCTCAAAAAATGAAACACACTAAATTATCTGAAAATTTGAGATTCAAATAATCACCCAATCCTGCTTCAGTCAGTTAAGCGCTATACGTGATACACGCTTTGGGAGATCATGACTGACTGGGCAGAAGATTATCCAGCAGTAGCTTGCCATTGCTTTCTGCGTTAGACTGGTTGCCAGACAAGGCTATAGAACCCAATCTGTCCTAACCCATAACTGGAGGGAAGGGACGGATTAATACCTTTCCCAATGGTATTTGTGCGTAAGTGAATGCAAGGAATTCAACTGGAATTCGAACTCTTCTCCCCGATTTCTCGTTTCGAGTCGATATCCATTGCTCCACAACGCACATCCTGGTTACCGGAAACAAAAAACTGGATTCCAACAGACTACTAATTCCTTAGAATGGTGGAAATGTTTAAAACTTTTAGTGAAGTAATGAAGTTGTTAGGCATGAAGTTATTCCATTTAGTGCCTTATTAAATTAATGATTAAGTGCCTTACAAAAAGTTTGGAAGAATTGGAAATCCAAGAAAAATAGAAACCATACAGATATCATTATTACGAGAAAAATAACGAAAAGCTTTGCTGCCACTTAATTTACAGTTACTACTGACGGATAGATAGATAGAAAGAGAGAGAGAGAGAGATAATTCTTTTCTCGCACAATGCTTGACACGAAATATCTTATATTAAAACGCTTAGGAAATACAATATGAGTCTTATTATTATTAAATTTTTTAGATAGATCTATCTATCGTCCGGTTCACACTCCACCCATGTCTGTTGAACAGGTTAAGAGGCTCATCCATTGTTCCCTGTTTAAGATGTGGTTTCCGGCTTTCTCTTTTCCAATCTTTTCACTATTACGTAGCCCCCTGCACATCAGTGGTGTTACCGCCTTGCTCGGGGTGATACGATTAAAAAAAATACAAGGGTCGTTCAAAAGGTTCTAAAGCTCACCCAGAAAGAACAGCCATAGCTGATCACTTTTGATGTAGCAACAAACTGATATTTCTTATAAAACTAATTCAGATTTGTCTCAATTTCTGTACAGGTGAGGCCCATACAAAGGTGAGAGGTGTGCGACAAATCTAAAAATGGATAAAATAGAGACCCGAGCAGTCATAAAGTATTTGTAAAAGAGATGTATACCACCCAATCTATGAAGTACAGATGAACACCCCCCACTCTCTATGCAACTGTGAAGAAGTGTGCTGCGGATTTCAAGCGGGGTAGGGACAGCACAGAAATTTACTCTCAGTGAGTTCGTTCAAAACTTAAACCACTAATGAACAAGCTGATGTCATTTACCGTACGGTTTTGGATTACATACGTCTTACTGTCCAGCAGACAGCTAACTCAATAGGTATTAGTTCTGGTTCGGTCTATACTCTTTAAACATAGGTCTTGAGAATGAGCAAAATGCTTGCAAGATGGGTTCCAATGATGCTGACTCCAGATAAAAAGATTGAAAAGATTAATTTTTCCAGGACACTTCTGATTCACTGCCAAACTGAGCATGCGAATTTCCAGTGCAAATTAATAACTCAAGATGAAATCTCGTTTCATTACTTTGAACTTGAATCAAAGTTTCAAAACAAACAATGGATACATACTGGCTCTCCACCCACAAAGAAGGTGGCTTCTGTGTTGGGGGATGCTGAACGTTTACGCATTATGATAGACTACGTGGAAAAGGAAAAAAATACTAATGGCCATTACTATGGATCAGAATTAAGTCAATCGAAAGAAACAATCAAGTCGAAACGCGGATGAAAGTTGAGTGCAGATGTATTCTTGCTCTAGGATAATAGGCCCGTTTACACTGCTCTTGTTGCAGTAGCTGAATTAGCTACCTCATTCCCCCCTTACTCACCAGAGTTAGCTCCATCTGACGTTTTCCTATTTCCTAAACTCAAATCCCACCTACGTGGTCGTTGTTTTGGAAACAAGGATGATATCATGTGCTGTGGAGGAGATTTTTACAAGAACGCCAGCTTTTTCTGTGATGGGATTGTAATGCTTAAGCATCGTTTGACCAAGTGCACTGATGTCAAGGGGCGGGGCTGGCTATATAGAAAAATAGTTAAAAACGGTCTTCTTTCTCCAAATCCCTCTGGGTGTGGCTTAGAACGTTTTGAACGATTCTTTTATTTTATGAACAATTATTTCTAATTTAAATTAGAATATGTTCTTTTTACTTTGAAACTGAACTGCTACATGTTTCAATTTAATGGTAAATCAGGAACTGAGTCAGTGCTATTTATTGCAAAAACCGCTTCTATATGAAATTTTTAGCTTTGCTTACAAAAACAATGTACCTATCTCAGGTTCCGGATCCTTTACTGTACCATATTTGTAAAATGAAAATGAGCGTTATCTCGTAGCGAGAAAATTAGTTGACTTTCTACGTGCAAAATATGGAGATGGAAATATTTGTATCAATCTAATGGCAGAAAAAAATGACATTTCAATTTTTGAAGGTCAAAGTTGATTGGAAAGCAGGAAGAGAAGGAACTGTGGGCATAGAATTTACGGTTACATGTAGCAATTTCAACTGTAAAATGATGGGATAAGCTGCCAATCTAGTACTGCGCGCAAATTCGTAAAATAGAGTTACTAAAAGGAAAGCTTATCAGAACAAATAATATGTAAATATTTATAGAAAAGTCACAGGGTAACAGCTTTACGGCGGTAGGAAAGTGATTGAAGCCAAGTTGTCAGGTCAGGACGGATAACATTACAAATTCTTTGGATTTTTTCAAGGATCTATAAATACGTAGTAGATGCACAAGATCAGATGTGTCAGCAATATTCAATGTACAGGTGAAAGGTAGGCTTATAAATGTGTAAGACAGCTTCTAACAATAAAAATTGTGTATCACGAAACAGTGAACTAAGTTTCTCGTATATATATATATATATATATATATAGAGAGAGAGAGAGAGAGAGAGAGATAGTTCACTGAAATAGCTCTCCATATTTTCTTTACTGTACTGACTTTTAATATATTGTTATGATATTGCGTGTGTGTATGTCTTTTAGTTTCTCTATTAAAGCGTTTTCAAGAGAAAATGAACCAACCTTCTGGCTCGCCCTTCTCTTGATCTACTAACCCGGATGCTTGAAGCAACAAATGTGGGAATTTTATATAAATGGCAACGTAGAACAAAATGGCTGTCGAATAGCAAGGCCCGGTCACCGGAAGTGATTTCGAGACGGAAACGTGAGCTCTTATGTTGGTCATTTCCGTTTGCAAGAAAAGTCATATTTGCTTTCGTCGCTTAACTTTTAAATACATTTTTTTAGACATTTGAGCTGTTTTTGTGTGACCGCGGCCTATGAAATGAAACTGATATTTATTTTTTAAGCATATTATTACAACATTAACTCTCAATAGAGTTGATTTTATATACCAACATCGGAAGTTAAGAGAAGACTTTTTCAATATCTAACGTAAATAGCTTCTAATTAAATATATAAAAACTCTGTTCACTCAGCAACGCTTGCCTTAATACCTGAACACCGACATTGCCGTTTTACTTTATTTTCCATGAATTGTACAGTAATACAATTTACAATATATTTTTCACAGTAAATTATTTACATTTCATTTGTATAGTAAAATAATATTCATGAGACTATGTGGATATGTTTATGCTTATGTCTGTATGTATGTATAATTGCTTCTGTATATATGATCTGTATGTATGCGTTTTGCGTCTACAGATATACCTTTGCCTGTTTTTTATGTGCATCACACTCCTTTTAGGTCTTTTAAACAGGAGTAGAGGTTTATCCCTTGTTTCCTGTTTGGGGTTGGGTTTCCGGTATCTTTTAATGTCTTCTTCAACTCAGTACATTTAACGTCTCTACCTTAACTCTGAAATCTTATTTGCTATTTATTTATTTTTTTTTACTTTTTCTTTCAATAGGAGTAGATAAGTTTGCTTATTATCCGGTTCGCAATCTATCCCGATTTTTTAAACACGAATAAAGTTAATCCCTTCTTTACTGATTAGGATTGGCTTCCGATTCATCCCAAAGTTTTCTCATTCTCTTTCACCTCCAGTAGGTCATTGCATCTTAGTGGCATTATCGACTTGCTTAATGTAAAATGATAGAATATCTAGGTGGTGAAGGTTGCTGAAAGATTCTCAGTCCGACCAACATCCCAAAATCTAAGTGTCCGAACATGAGGTTTCTTCCGGAAGTTATTTTTGATCGGACTTAAAACTTTTCATCACCTCATCACATAGATGAATATGTATGTATGTATGTATGTATGTATGTATGTATGTGCACAGACATGTATGTGACTTTGTATGTGCATGCGTTTCTATAAAATGGCTTATGTCTGTCGCCTAGTTTGATAAAAACAGATGACATATATAAGTGTTTTCCTTCGATTGTTTATTCAATGGATTTTTCTAATCCTCTTTAATGTAACGATTTTTTTAAAAAAGCCAGAATCATTGATTCACGATTCATAGTATTTGTGATGATGGGTACATTTAATATCTTCATAGAAATAGAAGTTTCGTTTTGTTTCCAAACCGACATTTAGTTAATGGCAACAATATCAGCATTACAATAAATGAGTTCAGAAACCAGAATAAATCTTGGAAGACTCTTTGTAATACTGTTTGCGATATGTTAGTGTTTTGACTAATTCACTAGTCGTTATCAACATACAAAGTGTATTAGAATTTTTTTTTTCTCAAAATCAGAACTGGGTTTAATTTTAGCGTTTTACTACAAATAAGCTAGGTGATAGCATGCAAGTAAAACATATTCTAAGGAACAAACAAATTGTTAACCGTTACGAAAAATGGGTCGAGCTTTTGTTGCTGAAACATCATGATGTAGCAAATGTCTATGAATGTATACACGTGAATAAATTATATACGATGCAAACTCGTTGTCTTCGAAAGTTGAGAGTGGTATGGCTAATATGTAAATTGGATTTTGATAAATATTAAAGATATTTATCAGAAAAGAATAAAACCGTTCCTGGCATTATTAGGGTTTAATGTTGATCTCATACTGTAAGGAGTATTTGATGTAATGATCTAACAAGTTTTAAGTTACAATTTTGATTCGTTTCCTCATTTAGTTGAAGAGAAATTCCTGCAGATAAAGATTTGGGAAATTAATTCGTTTTTATAAGTAGAATAGTTATTTTTAATAATTTATTTTGTCTTCAGCATTGTCATTTTTCAAACATGATAAGATTTTGTTAATAATGTTAGAGAAATATTAGAAATGTCTCTGAAGTTTACTCATGTCTTTATATCTTGTGCATCTATATTTTTATGCATTACTTGAGAAAAAAAATGATGATTTTACTTTGATTAAAATCATAGCTAAATATAAAACATACATTCTACACTCATCGTAAATTAAAACTCTTTATGGACGTTAGTAATTATAACGCTCTAAAAATTCATTTTCTTTATTATCTAAGAATTGCCATGATTCCTTAGGAAATATAGTGATCTAGTTTCTTCATGGCTTGACATTTGGAGTTTTCCTTTTCCTCGTGTGACTGTCATCCAAGTTAAAATGTTTAAGCTCCCTGTATATTAAATTCATACCTGTGGATAGAAGACATTGATTAATGCGTTTTCTAAAAAAGACTCTTCGGAATTTGGACTTTGCTCTTGCTTCTTTATTTGCCATAACTGTTACACTACCTACACATCGACACAAATTTATATTTATTATCGTGTTGCAGTAAGCGCAAGCATGTCTTAGGAATGTAAAAGTTAAAAAGGGGAATTCTAGGATAAAGCAAAATAAAGTTCTGAAAGATTTTTGAAAATAAATTACTGGAATCTTTTTTTAAAAAACTGAATCACAGGCATCACGGAAACTTACAAAAAATAAAACATCAAACTGCATCACTTTATTTATAATCTTTATTGAAGTTTCAGAAGCTACAGGAATGGATTCAACATTAACTTATGAAAAAATAGTCAGCAACGCTTAAAAAATTACTTCTCCTTGCTCAACAACAGAAAGAAGTTATTTTGTATGTGGTAATCGATGACAATGAATAATGTATTTATTACGAAAATTCAAAATGGAGAAAGGTCTAGGTTAGATACAAGAGAACCCTTAACTCCTTAGCTTAAACTGAATTCAGTTAAGAAAATTTTCTTCTCTGTGTTTCATTTGATTAAAAAAACGTAAATTGCTGAAACTTGTATGAAACTATTAGTGAATAAAGGAAAACAAGATCTCTGCAATGTGGGGTAATCACTAAAACGCTTTTAGATAACTTAGTAAGCCAATCTTCTTAAAAAAAACTCCTGTATGTGTGAATATATATATATATATATCCAAAAAAGTTTAATTCAAAAGAACCTACAAGGTTTGTCTGTTTAATTTTTTATTATATTTTTCCAATTCTGAGGAAAGCTGTTGAGTATTGTGGTTGAAATTGTGAATAAACTACCCAAGTCTTTTTTAAATCATTTCACCCCAAGCAATGCAGAACTGCCATTGGTGCGTTGATGGGGCTACATAAGAGGTGAGTGATGAGAAAGAGGAAGTTACATGAGAGTAGGTCGGAAAGGAAGAAAAATATGATACAAGGGTTGTCAGGGAAAGAATGTGTGTTAAGAAGATAAGAGATGGCAATTGACATTGCATTTAAATTCTTAGAGATTGTCAGGAAAGCAAGTATACGGAAAGCAACTCCACAGGCGGGAAGTGCGAGCAAAGAAGCTGAAAGAGTAGAAGTTGCAGTTAAATTTGATCAGTTTCACTGTAAAAGACTGGGACCTAGTCGCTAGTCTAGTAGCTCGACTAAATTCATGGAGAGGGGACACCATGAATCTAGGCTCATCGGAGCAGAAGCCGTAAAATATTTGTAGAAGAGACAGAGGGAAGCCACATTACATCGGTGAGAGAGTGATTGAAGTTGAGCTACCAGATCGGGATCACTTATATTGCAGATTCTCCGTTGGATTTTGTCAAGAACCCCGAAATTAATAGCAGGGGCATCCAACCAGATGTGACAACAGTATTCAATGCACAGGCAGATGGTAGATTTATATATGTTCAAGATGGATTCAGATGAGAATAACTTTCTTGCTCTACACAGGAAACCAACCTTCTTAGCATCAGATTTAGCAATAAATTAAATGCGATTCATCCACTTGAGGTCAGCTGATAGATTTAGGCCGAGAAGGCGCAGTGTGTGTGTGTGTGTGTGTGTGTGTGTGTGTGTGTGTGTGTGTGTTTTGTTTTTTTGTCGTCGATGAAGATCAGAAAAAGCGTAGGACCTAGAATGGAGCCTTGAGGGACAGCCGCATTCGTAAGATAGTATCTGGAAGCATGCCCATTCAGTACTACCTTCATTACGTGATTTAAAAGGGACGACTTGATTAAGTCAAACAAACGTCGTTATACCACAGCCCTGTAGCTTTCGTAGAAGGATAGCATGCCAGACTCTCTCAAATACTTTTGCGATATCTAGTGCTACAGCTCGAGCTTCACCGTTCTTATCGAGAGCCTGGTATATAGATATACTCTGTGATGGTCGTTAACATATCAGCAGTAGACCTCGTGAAGCGGAAACCATACCGTCTATCGGAGAAGAGGACGTGGGCTGGGAGACGTTGAACCACTTCAGCATTGATAATATTTTGCCAAAAGTCGTTAGGAAGCTGATGGGGCAATAACTAAATGGATCTGAGGGTTCTCCAGGATTCCGTCACCACCGCTCGCCTTATGGGGCTCAAGCTTAGAATTTATGTTAAAGACTAGCGAGGGGGTAATGTAAATGTCATTCAGTTGAGCCTCAGTTCTGGGTAGGAAGTCAGGTGTGGATACCCCAGACGAATCGAATGTAGATTTGGTGGAGAATCTGCGAGCAAAGCATTCAGCCTTTTTCGCTGAAGATATGAGGACCTCAAATTCATTGATTAAAGAGGGGATTGAGGGCTTGCTGTTATTTAACACATTTATACAAAGCCGCCAGTAGACTTTGGAGACAAACTTGCGGCATGCTATATGCTGCTTCATTCTTTCAGCAAACAACAGCTTAGCATCATTTAAGATCCTCTTGCATTCATTAGGAAAGAGGCAAAAAGGTGCCTATTATGGTCAGACCCGTGGCTCCGATAAAGCCGGTAGAAGTTATTCCTCTGGGCAATAGCGACCGTACAAGCAAGGGAGAACCTGGGAGACGAATGAAGTTTTAGTTGTAACTTCTTTGCTGAGATTAAAGCATCCAAGGAGACCTTGGATGCACAGTCTTCAACGGAAAGATTAAAAACTTTGTTCCAGGGAACGTCACTCAGGATATAGCAGAACGACTCCCAGTTTGCTCTTTGGTAGCAGTAAGATATTCTGCCGGTCGGTGGTTTCTGGAGGGAGGGGAAGTGAAAGGATATATTAGCAGAAACCGCTGCATGATCAGAGTTCCCAAGAAAGAAAAGTTGCAGAACATGGCAAGAGTCAGGGATAGAAGTGAAACAGAGCTCTAGCAGTGAGTCAGTTACATTAGGTAAAATCAGCCACTTTCTTTAAGGGATTGAGTGATTGAAAAATTCATGGTATAGACACCAGCTAGATCTGTGACAGAGTTTTCCAGCCACTTGGTGTGGTGAGCAGTGAAGTCTCCAAACACAAAATATATGAGCAAACGGATGAGAAGAAAGGGTATTATCTATATTGTTACATATGCTGTCAAATACAGAGAAGTCAACGAATGAAGGGGAGTGGTAGAGAACAAAACCACTTCCTCTAGGAGAACAAAAATTTTGAGAAGAAACTTCTTATTAATCAATCTTAAAGCGGTATGGGTCATAGGACAATATTTAAGTGATTGATGCTACAGAAAAAGTGCCTAACGTAACGTTTTTGCATAAAATTATACAGGACATTATCGGCTCAACTCTCTACCTACGTGGTTGCAGAACATAATTTGCATTTTAGGTTCGATTATACAGTTTTGTTTGGATATAAAAGCAATCTGCTGTAGGTAACCAAATACAAAACTATGACGTTTTCATCTATCAGTAAAAGTAGGTACGCATTTATTTACTTTACTCAATGAACAAGAAGCTTTATCAAGTTAAATGTAACTAATACTTTTTCAGCGCAATAAATGAATGTCTTCTGGGCGCCGTTGGCAACTGTGGAGGTCCGTTGATTGTTGAGGCCGTCTTTGCTAGTTTTGTTATCACGACATCTCATGTTTGCGTCTAAAGGTTGGTGTCTACGAAGCCAAGTAAGAAAATGGCGACTTTGTTTGTTATTGAAGTTGCTAGATGACCTTGGCAGTGAAAAACCTGAATGGAAGAATGATAAGTGAAGAGGGAAAACCCAGGGTTCTTTCTTCAACATGCATTCATGCACAAGTATAAATACAATAATACAAGGACTAAGCAAAAGAGACACAAAAAAGTCACAAAAGGGAGTATATATATATATATATATATATATATATATATATATATATATACTCCCTTTTGTGACTTTTTTGTGTCACTAAGCAAAAGAAAGTACACTGCCTGACTAAATATGTACGTGTGTGTACGTCTGTCTATCTGTCAGTGCCTGTTATCAAGTGTATGCATATGATTATGTCGCGAATAGGCTCTGCAAGGACAATTATTTTGGGTGATAGCACGCCATAGTCAGTCAGTTAAGGGCCATACATTGGGCGGTCATGTCTTTCTATCCATGACTGACTGGGCAGAAAATTTTACCGCAGTAGGTTGCCTTTTCTTTCTGCAGGAGATTGATTGCCAACCAAGGCTATAGAACCTAATCTTCCTGCTATTTAATCGATAGCTAGGGGGAGGAGAGATAAATTCATATCTTTCCAATGATAGTTGTGTGCAAGTGAATGCAATTAATTCAACTAGAATTCGAAGTTAACTCCATTTCCCATTCCGAACCGATATCCATTATACCCCAATACACGTATAGCAATATTTAACGAGTTCATGTAATAGTAAATTATTATGCATAGAGTTTAAGCTTCATCGGGTGTCTCATCCGATCTAATGTACTGGTGCTCTTCTAATTTAATGAAGACCAATTTGCGAATGAATTGAATTCGATCCTCATTGGCTACTTTGGTAGTCATGCCACATTATCCTAACCTTGTTAAAAATTCTTATTTTGATTCTCTTAATATCTCAAGATGTAGTAGTAACTTTAAAGTACTTTCGAATATACTTACTACTGTAGTAATTTCATTGAATTTAGAATCTTTTGGTATTGTAACAGACTAAATATATATACTATGGAAATTATGCATGTGTCCACACGTAATAAATCTCTTGCATGTAGATACACGTAATATTTTTTCTAATAAACACACATTACGCACAAATAAGTATTTAAAAAGCAAGCGGTTCGTCTGGCAAAAGATCATAATTGAGGGATGCACAGAAAGGGTCGAATTAATTTCAGCAAGAATGGGTATTTTCCAGTAGTAAATAATAATAATAATAATAATAATAATAATAATAATAATAAATAATAATAAAATAAAATAAATAATTTTTTTTTTTTATGAAATTCTGCTTTATTTTAATTTATCTGTTTGCTCTTTAAATTAACCTAAATAAAATCATCCGTATTATATTTCCTTTAGCTGTCGATATTTCGTAATTTTTTTTTTAACTATTATAATTTTCTTAAAAACAAAACAAAACAAGAAAATAAATTAAATCCGATGAAAAACAATTTATATGGTATTATTTTATAGAAAGTCTACGTATTTATTGATATATTTATTTTTATTTATTTATTGATTTAATTTACTTATTTAATTTATCTTATTATGATAATCCTATTTTTGACCAACGACTTTATTGAAAAAATAAAAGATAAAGTGGACGAACAAATTATTACATTTTTTTTTTTTTTTAACAAACTACTCTAGTAATATTGATGTTTTGTTTCGTTGAGCCGTCTTTCTCCTTGAATTCCAATCGCGTCTATGTCAGATGTTGCTTGGCAGCCCATTTAGGAGAAGGAAAACTCCGAACAACAACCCGCAACTCAAGGTGTTAATCGTGCCGAGGAGTGAATGGCTACTGCGTTATGAGGTCACAAACGATTCCCTACAGGCTTCGGGACCCTGTTTGTAAAAGACCGTTACCCAACGTGCCGGGCAACTTTGGGTGGACTTTTGGACCCGTGCGTCACTCGTGGGAAAAACATGAAAAATACAAATAGAAATAAAAAGTCCAGTATGGCTCTTCCAGTGGATAAACAGGGAGCCCGTCCTTCAGGAGGGAACCTACCTGAGGTCGAAAAATCTGCCATAGGAACAAACTCCTACACAAAGAATGTATCTTCAGGTCCCCACAACCAGGATAATCCTAATGTTGGTCCTGAAAATTCACCAGCTAGATCTACAACCGTATATTTAAAGAAAGAAAAAATAAAATGGTCTCGTGAGGAGTACAAAGTCGTTATGACTGCATTTCATGAAGCGTTACTCAAACCTCAAAAAAACATGACTCGCCAAACATATGACATTTGGCGTGAAAAAGTTGGTCAAGCAAATAGAAAGTATATTGACGAAAATAAATTGGCCAATGTACGTAGGTATATTATTCGTAATAACCGACTGACAGAGGCTGAAATTCATGAAATTAAAAGAATTGTAACAAGAAGAGTCGAATCAACAAAATATGAAAAGGAACCGGAACCAGAAATAAAAAGTAATAACATCAAACAAATCACAGGTCATAATGTAGAAACCGTGAAACACGCAAATCACTGCGAAGATAATGATGTAAGTTTAAAAGTGCTGGAAAGATGTGATCTGAGTCTGAGTCAGTTAAAAGACAAAAATAAAACGAGTTCAGAACACATCGAAGATAATTATTTGACGGAAAATAAGAACAATATACAGGAAGCCAAGATAGAAATAAAAAAACCATCTAAGTCAAATACAAAGTATTACAATGGAGGAACGTGAACAGCTCCCAAAATTCCAACCAACAAAACAAAACCTCCGAACTATTAAACTGTACAATGCAGCACTGAAATCAATACTGGATGAAGACCCTCATACAAATCTTAACGAAATAATATATGCATCAGCAACAGCAGCAACAAAAAAATTAAACATCAAAATAAAAACAAGGCAGTCGCGCAGACGTGAAGATCCACCTTGGAAAAGAAAAATTGAAAAAGAAATCGAACAACTAAGAAGTGAACTGTCAATACTGGATGAACTGAGTAGAGGAATAAATGTAAGAACTAGGAAAAGAAGAGCCGAAAAAAAAATATAACATCAGGAATGAAAATGACGTCTTATCAAATAAAGAAAAAATAAAGCAAAAAATCCAACTGAAGGCTCAAAGAATAAGACGCTATGAAAAAAGAGCAAGATTTTACAGACAAAACAAGATCTTTCAGACTGATACAAAGAGATTTTACAGGGAAATAGGTAAAAAAAGAATTGAAGTGACAGTGCCCCCCAGAATGGAAGAAGTCACACAGTTCTGGGAAAAGATATGGGCTTGCCCTAAAGAACTTGGCAAGGAAGTACATTGGATTACGCAGGAGATAGAACGAATGAAAAATAAACCCGAACAGACATGGTCTGGAATTACAGGAGACGATGTTAAATTTGCACTAAAAAAAGCACACAATTGGAAATTCCCAGGTATAGATAAAATTCCTAACTTTTGGCTATATTATTTAAATGCAGCACATAAAAAAATAGCCAAAGAACTTCAAGAAATGGTTGACGATCCCACTAAAATTCCTGCATGGATGACCAAAGGAATTACATTTCTTCTACCCAAGAATGGTGACACAAACAACCCGAAAAACTACAGACCAATTACATGTCTTCCGACAACATATAAACTAACATCTATTTTAACAAAACAGACATATTTATTCTTAGAAAGAAATGACATGATACCGCTTGAACAAAAAGGGTTGCAAACGTGGCTGTTATGGTTGTAAAGACCAATTGCTAATTAACAAAATGATCCTGGAAAACTGCTACAGTACAAAGAAAAATCTTAGTACTGCCTGGATAGACTACCGAAAGGCATTCGATAGTGTGCCACATTACTGGATTTTAAAGACTTTAAATATATACAAGATATCGCCCGTCATCATCAATTTCATCAAACAGTGCATGTCTATATGGAAAACAACCCTTTACCTCAATCATATAAATGGAACCTATAAGTCTGATGAAATAAACATCAAAAGAGGTATATTTCAAGGTGATTCTTTATCTCCCTTACTATTCTGCATATCATTAATAGCACTAACCAGTCAACTTAATAAGACAGAATGTGGTTATAAAATAGGCCAAAAGAAAATAAGCCATCTATTTTACATGGATGACTTAAAGTTATATGCTAAGAATGATAATGAGCTGGAAGGTCTTCTGCAAACTGTAAAATGCTTCAGCGAAGACATTGGAATGAAATTTAATTTGAATAAATGTGCTAAAGCTACAGTTTTACGTGGATCAATACAAGAAACATCCTCAATTAGCCTAGACCCTGCTGTAACAATAAAAGAATTGAAACCAGAAGAAGCTTATAAATACCTAGGTGTAAATGAGAGCGAAAACATTCACCATAAAAAAATGAAAGAAATAGTGCGTAAAGAGTACTATAGAAGGCTACGAATGATATTAAAAACTGAATTAAATTCACAGAACAGAGTTATGGCCATTAATAGCCTTGCAATCCCAGTTGTCCAATATAGCTTCAACATCTTAAACTGGACTCTAAACGACATCAGGCGAATGGATGCTAAAACTTCTTTCTAAGCATAAGATGCATCATCCAAAGGCTGATGTAGACCGTCTATACATACCCCGTAAAGAAGGTGGAAGGGGTCTTATTCAGCTGGAATTGTCATACAAGACAACAACTATTGGCTTACTAACATACACAGAAACAACAAAAGATTGGATGATACAATTAGTAAGGCAACATGAAGAAAGAAAGAAAAATATTCAATAATAAAAGAAGGCAGTAAATACAAACAAGATTTACAGTTAGTAGATTCTGTAGAAAAGCAAAACAGAAGCCAAGAACCAACTATTGCGGCAAAAAATATGAAAATGAAAGCCAAAGATAAAGCTCTTGAAAAGATGAAACAGCGCTGGCAGGACAAACCTCTGCATGGCCAATATCCAGTACGTGCCAATAAATCCAATGTTGACAAAGTTAATACTCATCGATGGTTACGTGCATCTGGATTAAAGTCTGAAACTGAAGGATTTATACTTGCAGCACAAGACCAAAGTCTTTTCACGAGAAACTTTCAGGCAAATATTATGCATAATAATATGGATCCAAAATGCAGGTTTTGTGATAAACACCAAGAAACAATAGACCACCTAATCTCAGGCTGTTCTGTGCTTGCCCCAAACGAATATAAAAATCGCCACGATAGAGTTGGGCAATATTTACATTGGGCAATGTGCAAACATTATGGAAAAGCTGTAAACAAACACTGGTATGAACATCACCCAGCACCGGTTACAGAAATAGAAGATGTAACCATTCTATGGGATTACACCATCTACACAGACAGAAAAATTGAAGCAAACAGGCCAGACATTATTGTTAAAAACCAGAAGGAGAAAACTTGTCTATTAATTGATATGGCTTGTCCAGCGGATTGTAACATAGCAATCAAGGAATTTGAAAAACTGTCAAAATATAAAGACCTGGAAATTGAAATAGAAAAAATGTGGAAATTGAAAACAAGAGTTGTGCCAGTGATAGTAGGTGCACTTGGAATGATAAAAAATGGAACAAAACAACACATTGAAAGAATCCCTGGAAACCCCAGCTTAAGAGATATACAAAAAATTGTCTTATTAAGTACAGCCCACACACTAAGGAAAACTTTATCTATGTAATGCGGGGGATGATAGGGAAGATAGAAAAACATGAAACGGAGCCATAACAACACGCCACTACCTGCCTTAGGTCTCCCCGCAGACTTGGTTGGTAGTGAGACCAAAGCAGAAATCGAAATATGATGAAAAATGACATAATAATAATAATAATAATGAAATTGTAAATTAAGGTTCTCGAAAAGGAAATATATAAAAAATCATTAAATCAAGAAGAAAAACAAAATATATATACTGTGTTGGCATTCTTTCTGGTGCGTGAAATACAAAGAAATACAGTTGTTTTGTGAGGGCCACGTTGATAAGACAAATCCAGCTGTGTTTGCCAAGGATTCATTTTGCGTATCTCCCAAGTTGAAACTGAATACATTAAAAAATAATGAAGAAAAAGTCTCAGAGTAAATATAAATAAACTCTTTGCAACGCGACAAAAAGAAAAAAGACAAAAGAAATAACTAAATAAGTAGTAATAAAAAAGATCTTTGATAAGCAATCTTCCTGATTGATAATGAAGAGGGAGGTTTGGAGAGTGTAGAGGTAAATGGTTCAAGCCTAGCATAATCGTTAGTGAGGTAGCATTTCAGAAGGAACAAAGAAAGACCTAATTTCAAGTTTGAGCTCGTGGAAAAAATTATCTTTTTTCACATTTGCCAACCAACATTTCAAAAACAAAGAAAAGCTTTGCGTTAACAAAACTAATTTTATTTAAAATGAAAAAACACAAATATTTTGGTTATCTTGAATATTTTTGTATTGATATGGAAAACCAAGATGTACAGTCGGGCATACGGATAACACGACACAAAACATGGAATCAAGTCATATTAAAAAAATAATAAATTAATAAAATAAAAGAAAGAAATCGCATTCTTTTTGTACGGCTTTATTCTCAAGAGCCGTTGCACATAACGTAACGCTTAATTAGCAAGATTTTATAAAAATAATAATCTAAAAAATAATTTCAGTCATGTGTGAATAAGTCCTAAAAGTTTAATCAAAATTCAATCATTATTTGATTTTTGCAAAAATTTCCAAATTAATGGGTTTTTCACCGGCAAAAACTGACAACTACTTTGCACGATTTCATGGCAATTTACAAAAATTCCTGGATTCTATGTATCCTAACGATCAGAATAACAGAAAAAAGCAGCCAATCAACGGGTCCAGTTTTTAAAAAATGGTGTTTTCCGTTACGGTTTAGTATTTATGAGACGTGGCGGAGTGGTTTATTCGCACGAACGATCTTGTATCTACAAATATATGGAAACTAGAAAAATATATCTGTAACACTGTCCGCCGGGGCTGGCTGGTTGGTTGGTTCGGGAACGGAGCCTGCTGCGATGATAACGAAACGGTACCAGTTATGTCGACAGTTTCGGGCCGCTGGTCGTGATGATCTCGTCACAGTAGCTGGTCCTCAAGACGTCTATTGCAACAATGGACTTACTGCCCACGCTGTGATTTGATCTCAGAAAGTCACGTTGTGTAAACCAGGTAGCCGTATTTCAACCAGACCCAGACCGGACACTTGTGTATACTTGTGGTTAAAATAAAATAATCACGGCACCGAAAAAAAATTAAGTAAATGAATAAGTTCGAAGACTCCTGGAGAGTTACGAAGAAAGTCTTTATAAAAAAAAATAATTAACTAAAAAAGCAGAAAATAAAATTTAAATTGTCGGAATATCAGTTTACAACGAAGAGAGGATTCGTTTAAAAATACCAGAGCTTTCAATTTTCAAATAAAAATTAAGTCCTTTCGATGTTTCATTAAAGTAATCAGAGCTCTTCAAATTTTCATTAAAGTCTTTTCACATATACTTAATAATCAGACCTGTTAATTCTCCAAATGACCTTTAAAACAATAAAATTCTTTCAGGGTTTTTATCGGAGGCGCATTATTCAACATTAACTCTTTAAGTTAATCGGCGGCAGGCTTCATTCGACATTAACTCTTTAGCCATAAGTTCTGTTGTAGGCGACCAGCTTCTGGGTCGTGGCTCCCCAGTTGGGAATTCTTTCCATAGTCGTTACATTTCGACTGCAATTTCAAAAACTACAGAAAATCTCTGATTTTTCGCACTGAGTTCAGATTTTTATAACCGTTCCAATCCTCTCGGGGGATTGAGACGACTCAAAGCTTTTGACAAATGAGATTATTCTCCACCCACACGGGGAGCCATGGCTCGACGAATGAAATATCAAGAGCTCACATGACGCAATGTCTTTCTGTCTTTTTTTTTTTTTTTCAATTAGAGGATTTTTAGGTTTTCAATACCCAAATCCTTTTCCCACGAATAATTTTGCGGATTTAACCCTACCTGACCTCATCAAGTAAATCCTGACGTTTTGTTATGACTGCGACCATTTTACAAACTTTAACTGGCCCAAAACAATTCGTTTAGAACACGAAAAAAGAAGAAAAATTATATTTTTCTCTTTTTCTCAATCATCAGTCAATTTCTCTATTCCCCGGATTTTACAAGTACATCATAGTATTAAAAATAGTTTTTACATAAGCTCACATCGCGGATTACAATAAAGCATAACTAATAATACCACTAATGTCAATTTCTCTCTCCGTTGTATTAAACCAAACAAAAAATATATATCGGCGGGAAATAGTGTTACATATCTGTCGTCCTGGCTCAGTATCTCTCCAAAAGGTTTCTTAGCCTCTTTTCAAATAGATTCACTTCACTCGAACAAAAACAACCCTATGAAATTTATTTTAATCATATCACCCCGAGCAAGGCGGTAACGCCACTGATGTGCAGGGGGCTACAATAGAGTGAAGAGATTGGAAAAGAGAAAACCGGAAACTGCATCGTAAACAGGAAACAAGGGATGAGCCTCATCACCTGTTCAATAGACGTGGGTGGAGTGTGAACTGGGCGATAGTTTAGTCTATCTATTCCAATTGAAAAAAAAAGCAAAGTGAGAAGATTAGAGAAGAGAAAACCGGAAACCGCATCCTAAACAGAAAACAAGGGATGAGCCTCTTCACCTGTTCAATAGACGTAGGTGGAGTGTGAACCAGGCGATATTTTTGTCTATCTATTCCAATTGAAAAAAAAAGTGAGAAGTTTGGAAAAAGAGAAAACCGGAAACAAGGGATGAGCCTCTTCACCTGTTCAATAGATGTGGGTGGAGTGTGAACCGGGCGATAGTTTAGTATATCTACTCCAATACTAAGAACTTATACTATGACTATCGGCACGTCAGTGTACATATTTGCAAAAATATCGACATAGAGATAAAAAAGCGACTACTCTAATCATTCGTATCAACTATAATCTTTCTTTATTTTTTTCTATCTTGACAACGTTCTTGGAATGTGGTTGAAGGAAATCTCTCATTTAAGAACAGATATCAGATACCTTTCTGATACCAGCTGCAGTAAACTGGTAGCTAGCAATTGGTATGTAACGAAATACGACGTCATGCCTGGTATACAAGCGACTTTATAGGAGGTCGTTAAATGGGTAGATTAAACTCGTTTCTAAGAAGTGAGAGACAAATAAAAAAAACAACAAAAACTCAGAAGAGAAGCTTAATTTGGGGTTTAGATAACCGTATATTCACCCTTGATACAAATAGTCTGTGCTCGACTCTAGATAAAAGCTAAAATTTTAAATATAGATTTTCAAAGTAAGTGAGGATTGTGATCAACACCAAGTGACGATACTCTTTTTTATTCTTAAACGCAAACTTCAGACCATGAAGCAGACTGTCGCCGCTCGATGTTGTTTTTTGTCTCCACTTTTTATATTTACATATGCTCTATTTCTGATATTGAGTACTTTTAACCATGAATAAAGCATACCTTAAAACTATATTTTTATGATGTGTATATATATATATATATAGATAGATATATATGTGTGTGTGTGTGTGTGTGTGTGTGTGTGTGTGTGTATTTATATTTAGGTGCATCAATAATTTTATACCCTAATCATAAAAACTTTTATTTTGCAGACATTTTTATTTTACAACATAATCCCTTTCATTACCCGCGGACTTAATTTCGATGTGTATATGTCATCCGCATAGATCGAAGATTATACAATAAAAATATACCATCAACATTTAGCTTATAACTACTCCAAGACTGCAGATATACTCATCCCCTTTTCTATGTAATTATTCGAGCACAAAAACGTATACTTACATAGAATGTACTTTGAAATGTGTGCGAACGATAAATGATATGTTGAGTTTAGCTAGTATGATAAAGCCTGTCAACTTATTACTGAAAGATTACAAAGCAGATGACAGATCGTCCTTCAACAAAGCTAATCCACCACACGGGTACACAATTTACATAAATAAAGCCCCATTCAAAATATCAGTTGCAAAATGTTATTAGATCAAAAAGAAGTTTCTCTTAGCATAAAAACTCATCCGACTAAAACAAAGAATCAAATTATTATTGGGTTAATAACACATATTTCACTCTTTGAGTAAAGGCAGCAAAAAGGATTGTTGTGGTGTGGGTTGATATGAAATAATTTATTGATTGATTTTCTGGTTATTTTCTCATTGGAATAAAAGAGAAAAGGAAGATAAATTGTTATGAAGATTGAATTGTGCAAATATTTCATGTTAGAAACGTTTGCTTGCTTGCTTTGAAAATCAGCCTTCAAAATTATGTCTAGTATTTGAATTTAAAAGCAAATCAATATGAAAAAGTTCAAAACAAAATGTGAATCAGAGAATTTGGACTACGAATCATTCAAATGAAGAGAGTTCGCCTGCATTGTTTGTAATGACTTAATTCAAGAGAAAATCCAGTCTTTTGCTTCTCTCATCTCTCCTTCCTGACCAGCCTCAGGTCAATTTTTTTTCTCTATCCTTAGAAAATTTACAGTATATTTGTAAACCTGTTTAATTCTGTCGTGGATTGTGAATGCAGTATTTCATATAGTGCAGTCATGGTTTCTATAATCGATTATTTCTATGTAAATCAAAACAAAACATATTTTTAATATTAAAGTCGAGTAAAGGCCATCCGTTCAAAAACATTTGACTCACCTAGATCTCAAATGCTGATTTTCAATAACAAAAATTTCGTTTTACCCTTGAAAGATTAGCGCAACACAAAATTTCTAACTTTCTTCTCTTTCATCATTTGACTGCGTACCGTATTAAAGTAAATCAAAGAAATATTGAAACAAGCGATTCCTATTTCGAGCACGGACTTTGATTTTCAAAGCAGGCATCTTATTCAACTTTTACCACACTAAAGTATGCACCTTCAATGAAATAGAAAAAATATTATAAATAATACATATAATATATATTAAGGATATCATATTCTGAAAAAAAAACTTCTTTCTAAATTTCAAGCTATAAGCAAGTAATACTTGTTTCAAATCAGATTAATTTAACTTTAAATTTAGTAATTTTCAAAAAATAATGTGTCATCTATGCATATTTTATTTTTGCAATACTTTTAAAATCAATATATAACTTTTGTTTATAAACCTATTAGATATGGACGATAAACTGATTACTTTTAAAAACTCTGAAAAAGTTCCAATCAACATAATTCCTGTTTGAAATACAACAGAGTATTTTGCTAACTGGAAATAGCAAATTTAACCATTTAGCTTTCAATTAAAGCTAAAATGAAAGTTTCAAGAAAATTTTCTTTTTTTTTTTTAATTCACTTTAGAACTTACGTAACGAAAATGAGTGGGGGTACCTACGTAGGTACCTCCAATTAATCGCTAAAAAATAGCATGAAACATCATAGTATGAATAAAAAGTTCATAAACGTAATAAAACAAACTCTTTCCATTAAAATATTTATATTATTATTAAGAGGAAAGATCAAAGCAATTTTTAATTATTTTTTAAAAATGTTTAATTTCTGCTAACATTTTCGAAATTTTGACAGAAAATGTTGTTTTTATTTGAGTTTATTTACGACTGTTTTACAATGGTTAACGTAATGATGACACAACCCACTTTTTTCCCGGTGACAAACACATTAATTTGGAAATTCTAGCAAAAATCAAATAATAGTCAGTTTTGAATGACACTTTCAGTACTCATTCACAAATGAATGAAATTATTTTTGAAATTATTATTTTTTTAAATATCTTAGTGAAAATATATTTTTAACTCTGTTACCCCCCTCTACGTAAATCTATGAAATTTTAATAAATTTTAATTAACTGTAAAAGTCTTTTTTCTTAGTTAAATGCAGGATTCATTGGGGCATATAAATCATCTATGTTTTTTATTTTAAAGTGAACAACCTGACAGAAAATCTGCTCCGAAGAGTAAGATAAAAATGTAATAAAACTTTGATATAATTTAATTTGATAGACTTTTAATTGCTGGAGTAAATAATTATTATTAAGGACATTATAGTCTGAAGAAAAAAATTTTTCGTTTACTAATAAAATTTTGAAATAATTGTTTTTATTTTTTATTATAATAATTCATAAAAGTGTTACAAATATTTTAAAACCCTTTTATAGAAACGTTGTTAAATTTTTTTTACTTAAGAATTGATTATTATATTGCCTATCAAAAATTGAAAAGTTTAATAAAAATCGTTCACTAATTTTATTTTAAAAAAAAATAAATTTGTGTGTAAATATGGTAATTTTTATTAAGTACGGCGTTCCATAGGGGTCATAACAAGTTTCCGTAGAGGTCGTATTGTTTTTAGAAGTTAACAAGTGTTTGGATGAATTCCCCTTACATCGAAAACGACACAAACCACACTTTGATTCTAATTTCATTCTTTTTTTTTATTAAATTAAAATTATTCTAAAAGAAATTTAAATTTTTTAATTTTTCAGAAAGCATATTAATAAATAATTTCAGAAAAATATGTAATATTTAAACATAAAAATATTTAATATTTCAGAAAAATATTAATAAATAACATAATATAACTTAGTTTGGTTAACATTTTAATTTTACTATTTAGTTAAAAAAAAAATTTAAATTTCCAAATTTTACGTTTTAAGCTACATTCATTTTTTGTCACCTGTCATTAACACCTACTGCTTGTCAATAAATCATTTGTCAGCTAAGATAACACAGCTAAGAGAGCTACCGTAGTTAAAGAGAGATTTATATCATAAATTTCCAGGCAGTAAGCACTTACTACTTGTTTGAAATCAGATAAAGGTAAGTTTCAATTATAAAACTCGACTTAAATAACGTGTCAAGGAGGTATATATACTTTTTTTTTTGCAAGATTTTTAAAACAGAAATTTAACTACTGTTTACATAATTTGTCGATCAATCAATAATGGCGGTAAATTTTTAAAAAGAAATTTTCAGCAGTTAAATTTTTGATTCCGATCAATATAATTTCGGTTTGAACTAAACCAGGGTATTTTGCATACTGTAATTAGTAAATTTAATCTCTTGACTTTCAATTAAAGCTAAAATTAAAGCTTCAAGAAAATATTTTTATTTTTAAAAATTAAATTTAAATTGAGGTTTCGAAAATGAGCAGTGATTTAATTGGAGGTATCTACTACGGAATTTCTGGGATGACCTTCGTACTGTCCGATCACTTGTGGACTCATATTCCCATACTCTGTTTATAATTGCAGAAGTTTGAAAGGCATTCTGCTTAGTTTGAACTCATGCAAGAAAAGTAAACGGAGATCATGTTTTGTCATGTTCATAATTAAGGGCTTCTATGCTTCAAGAGTATTTCTGTAGAAAAATAAGTTGAAAGTTATTAAAGAGCACACATTAATTATTATGTATACCAAAATTCATCTAATATATACCGTGAATACTATGTTAAAATGACTTTTCAAAATACAACACGTCGAGCAGCCATTATTTTTGTAACAACCTAATACTTTATGCTATTCCCTGCTTCTTTTCTATTTTTAATTCCAAAGAATAATGCAATCTTGTTATCAATATTTTTGTTTTATTTTGCTGGAGAAAATACAAAATTTTGTTTTACCTCTTTCTTTTTCTTTTTTTTTTTTTTTTTTTGTTATACAAATTTTCATAATTTCTCCCGTTTACAAAGGAAATTTTAGACATACTTTTTCCACTTTTGGTCATTTGTGAAGGAAACATTGCATTTACTATCAATAACTACCTATGGTTGAATATCAGTATATATATATATATATATATATATATATATATATATATATATATATATATATATATATATATTAGTTTAGTGAAAAATAAAACACTCATAAATAATACAACACCTCTTTTTAAAACTTTAAATCTTGGCATAAATATCTATAAAATACGCTTGACACGCTTTATTTTTGCTTACATATACTTACTTTCATAATAAACATCCAGTGATTTTATTACACGTTGCACATACACTTAAACAGGCATAAGTTTTTTCTTTACATTTAATATATTCATCCATTGCTTTTTTACACATGACGCGTATTTGACTAATGAAATCATACTTCTATCAACATACTGTCTTTGTGGATTCTAAAAGATTTTTTAATTTTTAAAGAGTTTTTTTAATCATTCGTCTTTAAAAAAATCTCTGAAGAAGCTTATTAAAGTGAAACATTTTAGATTAAAGACACTTTTTTCCTACCTATCCTTTACTTATTCTATTCATCTTATTGGATTTCAGTCCACATATTCAACTCATAAATATCAATTTAACAATTTATAAATGACTAACGAGATGTCTCACGAGAAATTTCTTTGATCATGGTTTTTTTTAGAGAGGCGCTGAATCTGATTGTAATATAAGATAATTCATACATTACAATGAAATCAGTAAAAGAAATCATTGTTCTGAAGAAGCTGTCGATCTGTTTTGCTGATGTAGCGCCACACAAATATATATACAGGCCCTAACTGGTTAAAATGAGAAGTAGAGATTAAATAAGTGAGGATTAACAGATTTCTTCAAGTATGGGATGGAGAAAGGGGTCATTTATATTAATATCCAAACGAAACAAAAATACAGTCAAAACCTAAGATAGTTGTTTATTTTTTGTTTATAGTTTGGAAGTTAATCGTTACCATATTCTTCACTTCCCACAATCAACTGCAGCATATGTCTGACGAAAAGCGACGTGCAAATACTAACATACACCTGTTTCAAATTTTCCTGCCTTTCAAACGTCAATTCCCACCCACTGTCAACTAGACGAAACAGGACAAGCACTTATATTTTTATAATTATTTTAATTCCACCTCTCTCTCTCTCTCTCTCTCTCTCTATATATATATATATATATATATATATATATATATATATATATATATATATTATTTTAAAAGATGTCAAAAATGGATTCGGTTTAAGATTCTTCCCGTGTCAAATCTTCAGGGAATAAAAAGCCACATTCACGGAAGAGTAAAGAAGCATTTCATCCTAAATTACTAAATCCTGTCAAGGCTGACAATGGGGTGAACAACTTTTTTGCTGTTCCTACCAAGGCAGATCAGGTAGAGTGATTTGCCTAATTACCACTTCCCTCTCCTCTCTTACAGGCCTACTAGTAATGAGCCATTTTATTGTGCTATCTGTTGAAGTTGTAATGGCTACTGTGATATAATCATTCGATTAAATTGGGAGCGAAGACAGAAAAAAGACTCATTTGGAATATATCTGCCTTACTTTCCGCAGGGAACTAAGGCTTCACTTTGTGACACACATATAAATCTGTCCATGGTTTGTCATCATCTCTAAATTGGACTATTACAAAATATGTCGATGGTATCCCTGCAAAAGTTCTAATGAAATGTGCTCCTGAACTGGCTCCTGTTCTCCCGAAACCCTACAAAAATGTCTTGCTGCTTCTTGCTCTCATGCTTGTTGGAAATCCTCTTCTGTAGTTCCAGTCTTTAAAAAATCAGGTGAACCGTCTGATCCTTCTCATCCAAAGCAATTATATTACTCAACAATGTTATTAGTCCTGACTTTCCCACCGCCGTAACATAACTTCCACGTACCTTTTCTATAAATATTTTCATGTTAATTGTTCTGATGAACTTTCCTCTGTTAACCTATACTTTATGAATTTATACACAGTACTAGATTAACGGCAAGGTCTCATTAATTTACAGTTGAAATAACCGTAAGTTCTATGCTAACAATTTCTTTTGTCACATTTATCGCTCGTGGAATTCTCCTCCGGCCTCTTGCTTTCCAGTCAACTTGTTTTCTTGGTTTCTGTTCTATTATAATTCTCTCTCGTTAATAATGTTGTTCTTTTTCGCATATTCTTTCAAATACAGTAAGTCTTTGAGTCTAAATAGCTTCATTGCTTTACTTTAGGTGAAATGATTGAAGGAAAAAAACAATTCTATGTTGATTATTTGTATTTGATTGATGCTAGAAAATTCCTGTGATTTTAATTTTTAAATCTCACTTCGGTTAAATGATATCCACTGAATTTCAAACTTGCTTACAGTACTTTCTTATATATGCTTTACTATGTGAAACTACATACACGCAGGTATAGGAATGCCATGTTAGAAAACAGCGAGAACTTATTCAAGGTTCTAATAATTAACTAAATGTGATAAATATTTGTATCTATTTATATTTCATTAAATATTAGATACATTTAAATTACCGTGATATTCAAAATGATTGAATGTATTCTTGAGTAAATATATGCATTTATTCCGAATGGGGAGGCGGTTTGACTTTTGAAGAAAGAACAGCACTTTTCTTTTTGTTATATACTTTTTAATGTCTTATTTTTCTTTTTCCTTTGCTGCCCTTACACTTTTTATTGTTTGACTCTTGATAAAGTCGTCTGATCCCACTACCTCTGTTGTTCTTGTTGTTGTTATTGTTAAATGTTAAGCCCGGATGTTTTATTTTCTTTCAGATTGCAATTACTGGTCATTTTTGAACGAAAGTCAACAATCGTTAAAATAAAATTAAAACATGGTAACGTCTCTCGTTGTAATCGATTCCGACTGCTTATCGCATTTCAAAACAACACGTGTTTGACAACCTCAAAATGATAATCTTGCCATTCATTGTACTAAAATTATTTAACAAAATGAACATAGACATACAGTATTTTCTGGCTGAAGCAAGGTTATATAAATGATTTTAGGTACTTCCACTAAATCTCTGTAAAAAAACAATAAATATATGCTTAAATATGCACAAATAAGATTAAAAAAGGGAGTTTGATAAATTATATGTTATCTGAGATTAATACATATTTTAATTTTTTTTATAATCGTGTCGCCCAAAGCAAGGCATATCAATGCCACTGCTGTGCAGGGGTTTACATAGGAGGAATGCTATGAGGAGTGAAAGGTTGCAAGGGGTGTCATGAAGAGAGTAGGAGAGGGAAGAGAATACTGATGAGAGTGGGGTGGACGAAGAAAAAGCATGAGAGAGAGGATGTAAGTTAGTGAGGCAAGAGATGACTACTGACTTTACATTTAAATTCTTGGAGATTGTAACTGTCGGGAAAGCAAGTATGCGGAAGAGAATTCCACAGGCGGAAAATGCGAGAAAAAAAGCTGCAGAAGAATTTGCGTTTACAATTTATTGGTTTCGCAGTAAATAGGTGGGATCTAGTTGCTAATCTTGTGGCTCGAAGAAATTCATATATAAGTGGTACCAGTGAGCTACGTTCATCGGAGCAGAAGCCGTGAAAGCATTTGTAGAAGAGACACAGGGAAGCTACACTGCATCGGTGAGAAAGCGACTGTATGCTCACTGCCAAGTCGGATCGATCACATTACAGATTCTCCGTTGGATTCGGTCGAGGACACCTAAGTAGATAGCAGGAGTACCCGACTAGATATGGCAGCAATACTCAATGCACGGGTGGATGGTAGACTTGTATATGCGCAGGATTGTTTCGGACGGGAAAAACTTCCTGGCCATACACAGAGAACCAACTTTCTTAGCAGTGGATTTAGCTATGGATTCTATATAGTTATTTCACTTGAGGGCTGATGTGATAGTTAATCCGAGGAGACGCAGTGTTTACACCATCATCAGGCAGTAATATGTTGTTAATTTACTTGTTAATATATATAGGTAAGGAGATTTAAAATAATAAAATAAAAATAAAGAAGTAAAATTTGATTTAGGATGCATGTAGATAGGTTAGCATTACGTTTTACATATGGTGAGTAAGTACTGTTAACTAAGTCAAGTGTAACATCTAGAAAGTCAACTTTTTGAGGTTAGTATTTATTATTAGTTTAAAGTTCTTCAGTATTTTATGTAGGCATGTATGTATGTACGCATTTTATCTACTTTCAAGATAGTGTAATTATGGATAATCATGAGACAATCATGATTAAATCAAATCAACCACCAACTATTATTATAAATATACCAGAATCAGTTGAACACAGAATAAACAATAATTTCTTAACTGAAAACATTTTCTATCAACATAGTCATAACGACAACTCAGCTCTAAAAAACGGCGGCTATAAATAGAACGATCTTAAATATCATAAAAAAAATTAATCATAATGCAAAATATAACCGAAATAGGAAAATAATTTGGTATACACCACCATTTAAGCAAATGGTTAGTTCGAAGTTATATATTTTGTAAAAATAATAATTACTATATATCTATGCTCTATTTATGTATTGCGTACTTTTTAAAAGTAAATATTTAACTTTAGAATGTATTCTATTAGTAACCATTACTTATATATACTTAAAATGCATAAAAAAAAGAAGAGGTTGTCACACGTTACGGTATTCCATAAAACCAACAATCACTGCTTCTCACCGCTTATTGTTGATAACATTTTCACACATTTTGCATGACCCATACACGTTGCATACACGTTGCACTTCTCACTCAGTAAATTCCCTTTGTATGACGCAATCACAAATTCAATAAATTTAACTATTTCGGCTATTAACTCTTGAATACTAATTGTCCACCATTCATTTCATTCTGTTTGCTATACTCCAACTACTGCCATTATATATGTTTTAATGAACTCTAATATTATGACTGGTCTTCATTTTTCTGAGAACTCACAGTCGGGTGACATCATCAAAATGGATGAAAAAGACTTTACTGTATATTTAATTATTTTTTATCTTTTGTTGTATTTGTTTAACCAATACTTGTGTTCATGTTTTTAAGTATGTTTGTATTTATTGATTTATTTTAACCTGTTTGGAACGATAGTTATTCATTTTTTTTCTTGCGTCACATCGCGTGAATACGATGTTTGAAGACACCAAGTGAATTAAAAAATTACTTTAGCTGTTTTAGATTTAAGTTACAGTCGAGCATCTTTGACAAACCAATTCTGATGTTACTTTTTGAAATTTTTTATATCCTTTAACCTGTTTTAACATAACTGGCGTTATACGTATATATATATATATATATATATATATATATATATATAGTGTATTGAGGCAGCAGATAATTTTCTAAACATATACTGTTAAATATATGAGACAATGAATGTCTATTATGTTTAATCATGAGCCGTTTTAAACATCATATTTTGGCTTTAATTTCAGTTGAAAATAAATACAAAAATTCTCCAACATTTGGATAACTTTTCTTAAGTTGGTTCTAAGCTTTCGGCTGACATGAGCCATCTTCAGAGAGGTTACAAGGACGTTAACACAAAAACATCCTCCATCTTGTGTTGACATAAAACTCCGCTAAGCAACGGCAACAGTTATATTTAACAGTATATGTTTTGAAAAAAAAAAAATATATATATATTCTAAACATATACTGTTAAATATAAGAGACAATGAATGTCTATTGTGTTTAATCATGAGCCGTTCTAAACGTCGTATTTTGGCTTTAATTTCAGTTGTAAATAAAGACAAAAATTCTCCAACATTTGGATAATTTTTTATTAATTTGCTTCTAAAGCTTACAAGCAAATTAATAAAAAAATTATCCAAATGTTGGAGAATTTTTGTATTTATTTACAACTGAAATTAAAGCCAAAATACGACGTTTAGAACGGCTCATGATTAAACACAATAGACATTCATTGTCTCTTATATTTAACAGTATATGTTTAGAATATTATTTGCTGCCTCCCTCGATACACTAAATATATATATATATAGTGTGTGTGTGTGTGTGTGTGTGTGTGTGTGTAAGAGAGAGAAGTTTTACTTTCTTGATTTTTCAGTGAGTTCCTTTGTTTTTGTTTGGGTGTGGTTTTATTGTTTTTGTTTTTTGTCTTATGTTTCGCTTTTTGTTTTGTTTCGTTTTTTGCTTTTTATTTTTTATTTTGATTTTACAGTGTGTGTATAAATTGATTACAATTTATAAATTTATAAACAACAAAGACCATGATGGGAAATGGTTTTTCTTTAATATCAAAAGTATAACACATTCCATTCTTAAAAATGACCAGAGATGGTTGGAAGTTGCAATTTTTACATACAATGTAGCCTAAAATATGACATATGTCATCCTTTATGAAAACAAAAGAAAATAACATAACATTTATCAAAATACATAATATCTGTAATTTTAAATTTAAACTGATTAAATGTAAAACGTATGCAAAAATGTACACATTCATATATATATATATATATATATATATATATATATATATATATAGATAGATAGATAGATAGATAGATAGATAGATAGATAGATATATATAAAGAGAAAGAGAAAGATAGAGTGTGTTTAATTATGATACCGTTTAGCGCCAAGGTTGTTGTTTTCAGAGGTTGTACTGAGAAAATATATTTGGCAAGCAATTATTTTACCGTAAAGGGCTCGATATCGTTGTGTAGATAGAGCGTTGATAGATGCAGAGTTTATCTCTTTAATAAAGCAGATTCATGCTAACTTGGAAGTTTCGTGAGCACACCGTTATGATGTCCTCACTCGTCAGGGCTGTTTTATGCAGAATGTGGTGTGATATTGTGAGAGTGATTTTGTTTGTGATTGGTTGATTATTCTTCTTTTTCTTTTTTATGATCGGTTAATTTTTGTTTTTCTTCATTTTCCTTTGTTTATTGTATAGTTGTTTGATAAATCAAACACAAACAAAAAAAGAAGAATAACCAACCAATCACAAACAAGTCTACTCCCACAATATCACACCATATTTTATATAAACAAGAAAAAACCAGAACTTAACAGCAAACTGTTCCGACGAGTAGGACATCATAGCGGTGTCCTCACGAAAATTCGAAGTCAGAATGAATCAGGAATCTGGCGTAATAAAAGGACAAACTCAGACAAAAAGGACGCAAAGAGACCACTAAACGCTGAGAAGAACATTTCTCAAATGTTCTGAACATGGATTTGAATGTTGACATAAGTCTTATCAACAATTTACCACAGAGGCCTAATCTTGAAAGTTTATCAGCTACTTCATCTCTTATCGAGGTAAAAAAAAGCTATAAAGCAACTGACGGACGGGAAGTTTTCTGGTAACAAAGACATACTAGCAGAGATAGACAAACATAGCAATCTCCTGGTTCATAAATTTTGTTATCTCTTTTCTTTAATCCATGATCAGTTCCTCAGGAGTTTTAAAACGGTTCTTTTGTCTATCTCTATAAGCGCAAATGGAAAATGAAATATACACCCATGGAGGTGTCTTCATTCTTTGTGTTTCTGCGAAAAATCTTGGCAAGATCAAGACTCAACTCTTCTCTGACCAATTTAGTCTTGATTGAATCTCCGTGCGTTTTTCAGTCTGGAATCATCACTGTGGACACAATTTATTTACCAATTTCGTTGATCTCACTAAGGCCTTTGATAACGTTTCAAGGGTTGTTCTTTGGGTCATCCTTAGGGAGATTGATGTTCCTGAAAGAATCCTCGGTGGCATCATGTCTTTCCATCAGGGAATGACGGCCTCTGTTATATCTAGTGGAGAGTTGTCAGACGCTTTCATTGTCTCTAATGAAACAAAAAAAAACTTCTTGTATTTGCACAACCAACAAGTCTTCAAAGTAAGAACTAAGACGATTGTACAAACTGTTTGCGACCTGTTCTTTGTAGACGATTGCGCACTTATAGCACACAGCCTTGAGAATATGCAAAATATCGTTAAGAAATTACCTCATGCATCAGAAGCAGTCAGCAAAAAAAAACGGAACTTGTCCATAAGTCTATTTGTGACCATCTCCTAGCTGTTGATCCCACTGTTTATGCTGAGGGAAATGTCGTGAAAACCGTTTCCTATTTCACCTATCTTGGATTCATTATGTCCAAAAATGCTAATATAAACAAAGAAATTGAGTGCAGGATTGGAAAGACTAATTATGCCTTCAGTAATCTTTATCACAGGCTTTGGAATACTCGTGATGTTTCGTTAAAGGTGAAAATTGATGTGTGCTAGTAGGTAGTACTGAAACCCCTTTTCTAATCTGCACATCAGTCAACTTGATACATTCCCCCCTGCGTTACATACGTATAATCTGCAACAGAAAACTGGCTGTTTAGAATGAAATAAGATCACAAATATTGGACAACCGCCGTAAATCGTACTTATGACATTATGACATTATAGAAGTTTTTATGTTGAATTTACTAACAAATGCCTCAAAGTGAAGATTATTATAATATTTACTAAGCTTACCATCGTATGTACACAAGGGCTGGGGCAACCACAGGAGTTAAAACTTACTATAAGTGTAATAATCTTAATATTACTTTGCTCCACGGCATGCTGTCTTAATATTGTCTTCTTTAATAGAAGGTGTATCATGAGAAATAAATATATATGTGTGTGTATTCGAATATCTGTGTGTGCAAGTGTCGACAACTGGAAGTGAGTAACATTAATCCAAAATAGTGTTTCTCGAGGTAGGAATTCGTGTTTTACGCTCCAACTGAGACAAAAGGTCAGGCTGAAATGTATTCATGCGTGTGCACAAGCATGGCCTTGTTGGGTGTTCCGGGTTGATTCAAACCCGCACAAGTATCCAGCCATGTCGGAAGCTGTTAATACAACTCGTAGAAATAAGAAGGGGTAGAGTAAAGCAACAGTATGTATCACCTGAAAGATATTTCAAAAGCTAGAAGTCGGGAACAAATAAATTATTAGAAAACAAAGAAAATAAATGACGCGGGATAGATAGATAGATAGATAGATAGATAGATAGATAGATAGATGTGTCTAATATTAAAGAATAAAAGTTTAATAAAATATTTCAAATTGTACTGATTTATTCATAGATAATTGGCCTACATATTATTAAAAACTTGGTAAATTTATATAAAAAATAAACAAGACTAAAGAAAATTACAGAAAAACTGTTTATTACGAAAAATAGAGAGCGTCAGAAATTAAAGACAATTGTAAATACACACGTTATTCAAATTAATATTATTGACGTAATAATTTATATGTCATGGTATTAATTGCTTCCACACTACTTAACTAATTTGTTATATTATTCAAATATGACCGTGTCCCGTGCCTCTTGTTGTTTCTGTCGCAAATCAGTCATTGTCATTGATTTTTTGCCATAACATTATTATCGATGATTTTCAAAAGATTTTATTCGCTAAAAATTTGATATTTTTAACAACAGATAATGTTTTACCGTTTCTATAGTGTGACAAGGTGCTTTATTCTGCATAAAATAGGCCCAAGGATAAAAGATGCTCACAGAGAAAGAACAATATGCTGTTCACTAATAATCATATACAAGACAACATTTACCTTTCTATGTCACTAAATCCTAAAGTCAGAAAACATCCCTAACACCAATATTACACCACCTTGGAACTTGACTGATTTTCCACACATTAAGGAACCAATTTCTCTATTTTATTCTGCAAAACAAGTGCGTGTGCTTCTTTCTATCAAATTCAACAAATTCAACTGTCATCGTTGAAGAATACTGTTGCACAATTTTAATCAGCACACAACGTGCTCCTTTGTAAAGACTAGTCTCGTCTTTTTCCTTTTTGTTCATCTTAATGATGAGGAATTTCACAGCAAAAAGTCCTGCATGAAGCCATTCTTTACATGAACAACGCGGAACCGTCAGTTGAGAACCGAATTCTTCGATCTCCTATCGCGACTGTGTCAAAACAGTCTGCCATAGAATTGTCCAAGTTGCTTTTTGTGGTAGCCTGAATGTTTTCAGCGACTTAAATAAACCAGTGCCATCCTGAATGTTTAATATTTTGAAAATTGCATTCGTAAGTTTAACTTCTTTTGTAAAATATGAAATAGTCAGCTCTTGATATTTAGTGTGACAATTTGATACCTGAGTGAATTATTTTTGCCATCAAAACTCAAAAATTAATAACGCAGACGAATGAAAATTTTTGTTTGCATTTCAATATTACCAAATTTTGTAACTATTACTTTTTAGAAACCTTCGTAAATCTAAATTTGGACGTTACCCTTTTATGCATTAATTAGCTTTGGTTTACTAACTTATTTTATTATTGGTTCATTTTATGCTAATTTGACAACGTGCAGAACAAGATTTTTTAATATATACTGTAATATTTATTACCATAATCGATTCTGTAAAATTAGCATCTTTTATTTTCGTTCAGTTTCGCTAGTATATATAAAAAGTTAAAGAGATTCGTCATAAATAAATAGATTCAGACAGACAGATTGTGATAAAAAAAATAAGTATGAATAAAAAAGGAATGAAGTGAAAATAAAAATTAGAATAGGCAATAATGATTGGCTTAATTGTATAATGTTTGATTTATTCGATTAATATTCAACACGAAATGATGTGCATTGACAAGATAAGTGATTATGCTGAAATATAAATAATTTTGTGTAAAATAAATGTTTTTTTTTTTTGTTTTTTGTTATTAGGTGACGGACTCATTATTTCGACAATATGCTTGTTTACTGTTTGTTTGTTTTTTGTGGGGGGTGTTCTTTTTTTCAGTATTTTCTATTTTGATGAATAGTGTTTATTTGTGCTTTCATTATTATTGCTATTCAAGAAATTTACATGATCACACCACATTTCTAATAATTGTTGTATGGAAAGAAGTGGCATCAAGTTGCTTCAAATCTGCAATACTTTATTTCTTCAAAGTTTTTGCAGACCTTAGCTACGGCGGAGTCGAAGGAGCTTCCAATTGTCATCAGATTTCTCATTTTAGTTTATTTCTTTTTCTATTTTAGAGGTAATTTTAATACTTTAATATTTTCATCTTTATGTTACACAGACTTCTTTGCTCTCGGAGGAGGTCATCTATTTTTTCCATCTTTCTTTTGTCATCATTCTGACATCTAGTGGTATTTTTTTCTTTTTTACGAAAAACGGATCCAGTCTTCTCACTTGGACGGTGTTATCAGTATGGTTGAAGTTCGAAATTGTCTATGTACATTAAATATATTTTGCTTATATTTTTCCCATGTCTTTTCTTATTATTTTCTAACGGTCCTCATTGAAAAAAAAGCAATACGTATTTGAAAATGTAACTTTTGCTTGTACTAGAAAATCGACTTTTTATAAGTTTTAAAAACACCTATAATTGCAAAATATCTTGTATTTACCGACCTATAAAACGTTTAGAAGTTATTTTTTAAATCCTTTTTGGTCCGACCAAGACATTTTCAAAACAATTCCGTGTACACACATATACATACAGCGATACACGCACACACATACAGGCACACGTATATATAAATGCGTGTGTTGTGTGTGTGTGTGTGGGTGTGTGTGTATGTGTGTGTGTGGTAAAATTTTAAGGTATGGTATATTTATCGGTTAGAGTGGTCAATATCAGGATATATCGTGTGCAAATATAATAGCTTATTTAAATATAAATATATACACTTTCATATATATATATATATATATATATATATATATATATATATATATATATATATATTACGGACTCTCCCGTCGATTTCGATGTATGAGTGTCTAAATTGGAGTAAATAGACCAAACTATCGCCCGGTTCACACTCCACCCATATCTGTTGAACAGGAGTAGAGACTTACCCCTTATCTCTGTTTAGGATGTGGTTCCAGGCTTTCTCTTTTCTCTCTTCAAACCTTAGTATTGGTGCTTCCGTGATTTTTCTTTGATGTGTCTGATTGGTGGCAACGACTCATCATTGTGAAGGTACCGGGTTGGCAGTTTCCTGGTTGCTGCTTCCGACTGGTAGTTATGAGCCCTAACTCTTGCGTAGCGTCAAGAGCGGCTGCTCTGATCAACAGTTGTATAATATCGGGGTTCTTGTAGTGCCATGTCGCGCATGGTTAGGTGTCCCTGCAAGCGCTTTCGGTGGGCAACCCTGAGGCCACACTTTGTTGCAGCCCGAGTCAGTTTCCCTCCCAGCACATATCGTGGATAATGACCGACTGTATCCTCTACTCTAGGTCTCTCCCTATCAACAAAACATAACATGACAAACAAAATCAGAAAATATCCTAAACCAGCCAAAAATCAAACCACCAAAATCCCTTAACTTTTTTCCACTCTCACTCCCACCAGGAGCCTCCTACCTATAGGACCTCCTACTGCTACCAAAAAGCTGACTGGGACGCCTTTCGTGATTTCCTCTGCGGCGTCCCTTGGGGAAAAGTGCTCGATCTCCCAGTTGATGACTGTGCCTCTGAGGTTTCGTCATGGGTGAAAGCTGGTATTGATGCCGTCATACCTAACAGGAAGTATTGTCTAAAACCTCATTCCCCTCCGTGGTTTTCTTCTGCCTGTTCGGCCGTCATTGCCCACAGGAACCATTACTTCCGACTATTCCGAAGACAGTCATCTGATCACACTAGGCGCCTATTCACGTCTGCTCGTAATGAGTGCAAGAGAATCATGAATGACACCAAACGGTTGTTTGCTGAGAGAATGCGACAGCGCATAGCTGACCGCAAGTTCGGCTCCAAGGACTATTGGTGGTTATGCAAACGGGTGCTGAACAATAGCAAATCCTCAATACCTCCTTTAATTAATGAATTTGAGGTTCTCACGTCATCTGCGGACAAAGCTGAGTGCTTTGCTCACAGATTCTCATCCAACTCCACATTTGACTCATCTGGAGTACCCTCACCCGACTTCCCTATTAGAACTGAGGCCAAACTGTACGACGTATATATTACCCCGACAGTAGTATCCCGAGTAATTTCAAAACTTAACCCCCATAAGACGAGCGGAGGTGATGGAATCCCGGTGATAGTCCTTAAGAGGTGTGCTCCTGAACTCTCCCCTGTCCTCTCTAAACTGTATAACTACTGCCTTTCTGCTTCCTGTTTTCCTGCATGCTGGAAGTTCTCTTCAGTCGTTCCTGTATTTAAGAACTGTGGAGAATCCTCGGACCCATCCAACTATCGCCCTATCAGTTTTCTACCAATTTTCGGGAAAGTGTTCGAGGTTATAATTAATGCTGAAATAGTTCAACATCTTACTGCCCACAAACTCTACTCTAACAAGCAGTATGGCTTCCGCTTTGCCAGGTCCACGGCCGACATGCTAACAACCGTTACGGAATACATGCTCCAGGCCCTTGATGCGTCCGGCGAGGCTCGTGCTGTTGCTCTGGACATCTCCAAGGCTTTTGACAGGGTTTGGCACTCTGGCCTTCTATGCAAGCTACGGGGTTACGGTATTACCGGACGCTTGCTTGATCTAATCCAATCTTTTTTAAATAACCGCAAAATGAAGGTCGTTTTGAATGGGCATGCCTCTTCATCCTACAGCACAAATGCTGGTATCCCACGGGGCTCTATCCTGGGCCCGACGCTCTTCCTTATTTTCATCAATGACCTCCCAGATGAGATCAAGTGCCAAGTAGACATCTACGCAGATGATACCACAATTTACTCCCGCATCAGTAAGAAACCCGTCGTGGCGGACAAACATAATCTCGCTGCTGACCTTGAACGGGATCTATACTCTGTGGTGAATTAGGGCAAGAAGTGGCTTGTCAATTATCACAGGCAACCTCTCCTACCTCCCATAAGCATGGACCAAGTGATTCTCCCTGAGAGCAATACACTGCGCCTCCTCGGCCTTACCCTCTCTTCTGATCTCAAATGGAACCCCTACATTGAGTCCATAGCTAAATCCACTGCTAAGAAGGTTGGGTCACTGTGTCGAGCCAGGATGTTTCTTCCGCTTGAATCCATCTTGCATATATACAAATCAACCATTCGTCCGTGCATGAAATACTGCTGCCATATATGGTCAGGCGCCCCTGCCGTTCATCTCGGTGTTCTCGACAGGCTCCAAAGGAGAATCAGTAATGTGATAGGTACTGACTTGGCGGTTCGACTACAGCCACCTCCCCACCGACAAAATGTGGCCTCCCTTTGTCTGTTCTATAAATACTTTCATGGCTTCTGCTCGAACGAGCTTAAGTCACTGGTGCCTCCTCAACAAGTGTTTACTCGTGCAACCAGATCCCACCCATT
The DNA here is from genome assembly GCA_037127315.1 of Ascarosepion bandense. NCBI lineage: Eukaryota > Metazoa > Mollusca > Cephalopoda > Sepiida > Sepiidae > Ascarosepion > Ascarosepion bandense. Next base: position 376,517 of record JBBBDQ010002142.1, read on the forward strand.
CACAGTTAGGTTAGCCAAATGCAGACTACAATTCTACTCATGCATCTTCTTCTCTCGCACTTCCCGCCTGTGGAACTCGCTCCCATATTCTTGCTTTCCTGACGGCTACAACCTCCAGGAATTTAAATGCCACGTCAATACTCATCTATTAACCACTTGACTCTAGTTCTTTCCCCACCCCGTATATCCTTTCCTTTCTCTCCACCTTTGAAACTGTCATCACACCTGCATTCTCATCTTTCTATAGCTCCTTTCTAACTGGTTCGTCTTCCTCTTCACTCTCTTCTAATTAATCTTTTTACACTTATGTAGCCCCCTGCACATCAGTGGCATTACCGCCTTGCTCGGGGTGATACGATTAAAAAAAAAGAAATCAGAAATAAAACTGATTACTGTTGTTAGACTGCCACACAAAGAATTGTTTTGAGTGCTAAAGGCTTGTGTAGCACTATCCACATTTTTTGGAACTGCTGATAACAAACAATCGGTGCAGAAGTTCGCCAGAGATTGCATGAACGGTAGACTTCAGTTATTTAACCCATAACTGGAGTAAAGGGACGGATTAATATCTTTCCCAACGGTAGCAGTGCGTAAGTGAATGCAGAGTGTTCGACTGGAATTGGAACTCGGCTCACCATATATATATATATATATATATATATATATATATATATATATATATATAGTTACAATTTATACTAAGAGTAATACAAATAACACCTATATTGGTTGCACAATGATTGAATTATCACACTTATTAACATGCATTTATTCAATAAGGGTTCAATCAAATCGCATATCATCGACACAAGAAGAAATCTAACAAATCCTTCTTCTTCTTTTATGTGCCATATTCTTTCAAGACGTAGGCGATTATGACTTTCCACATCTCTCTATCCCTGGTGGTTCTTAGCACGCTTTCTCCTGTTGCGCCATGCAACCCTCATTCTGTCATCCACCTGATCAAGTCCTTCAAATATGTTATCGGCTGCTTTCCTCTGTCTCTTTTCCCTCTATCTGGTCTGTTGGTATCAGGTTCTCCAAGCCCTTCTTCCTCACTGCATGTCCCATGAACTTTAGTTGTGTCTTCCTGATGATTAGTATTAATTTCCTTTTCGTTTCCATCCTTTCCAAAACCTCATCATTGCTCACAAATCCTTACCAAGAACAAATAAAATTCTGCATCTCATAAACTGAACAAAGTAAGAAACTAAAATCGCACAAAAAGATATATATATATATTCAGAAATTATAACATGGATATGTTACAATATCACTAAAAAAGTAGCTATTTTGTTTCGACAATTCTTGTGTCTTGTCAAGTGATGTGCTTATTTTAAATTGAATGGTTTTAAAATGTTAAAAACAAGCAAGACCCCTTTAATCAGGGAGGCATTATTGTATGTACAATGTGTACCAATCAGAGTAAAGCAACTTCGAGAATATGTGGGCAGACTAAAATTAATCTTGGTGGGCATTGGTATTAAAATTTGATTAAATTGAGATCAGCAATTATTGGTTAACTATTATATCTACTTTATTTTTGTTGCGAAATTTTTAAAAAAAATTATATATATATATATATATGTATATATATTTTATATATTTTTTTTTTTAAATAAATAAATATATATATATATATATATATATATATATATATAATGTATGCAATATGTATGGGTTAAAGTGCTCAATATCAGGAATGAAGCATACGTAAATTTAAAAACTGGACATTGAAGTCAATACTCTGAGGCAATACTCTGTTTTCAATCTCTCCATATTTAAAACTATATATTACACTTGTATATGCATGCATGAGGACATTCACAGACATATTTCCAAGTACATGTTATGATATATGAGTACACTTAACTGAAACTTCTCTCAGTTGAACAACATTTTGGTGTCTCACACGTGCGACCTTGTGCCAGATTAAGTTAAGCAAGCTAGATGAACAAACTGATACAAATAAAGTAAATCAATAAGTCTGTAGCTTATCATGAAAACGCATTTATTTTGCACAGTGTAATAATCTTTCAGCATAATTTTAGTGACAAATATTAATCACAAAGGTTGAAACATGTACAGTGAAAACTTCAGATAAATTCCATTTAATATTTCCCCGAATACCGACTTACTGATCTACCCTCATATGGTCAGAGACTGAAATAAATGTAAAGAGGTTGTTATTTAATGGATTAGCATAGCAGAAAGTTACTTATTCACACATTGTACGCACACGTTTATGTTTATAGGGAAATAACAGAAATAATAGAATCCTTGCGCACGTATGTGCGTTGTGGGGTAGGGGTACAGTATCAGTCGGGCGAGATGAAAATGAAAAGAAAATCCCTACGGTGCCGTTTGACAAACGAATGCCAACTTGCTTATTCGAGACACGTGTAAACGGTAGCAAAAAGATAAAATCTAACGTCAGAAGAACTATCGCGTCAAGATTGAATGTCCCACTTGTGTCTCGGAACGATCAAAGATGGCGTCATCTGGAGTTAGAAGAAATGAACACAGGATAACACCAAAATATAATCCGCTTATGCCAGAGAAGTATTTGAAAGAAAGAAAGAATACTCTCTTGACTTGTAATTTTAGTTGTGTCAGTTTAATCAGGCAAATGTTTAAGCATTGTCCAACGTATGTTATAAATTGCTATTTCCTTTACCCTTCGCGTTAACAGCTTTTGCACTCCATACTAATGTTATCTAAAGTGAAACCACAAATAATTAAAACTAGTATCTTTCGGGACCAACATCTTGTTTTCTTCGGGCATTTTTGCATTTTCTAAAGTTCTATAACAGGGTATATTTATTATTACAATTTGATTGAACAAGTACTCTCACATAGTTGTTTTTATCGCAATGATTTGTTTGATGTGTTTAGTCGAGCAAGGGATATTTTATCAGCCATAAAAATAAAGACAATGATAGTAATAATTATTGAGTAATAATTGCATAATCGATGAATGAGCTATAGTTAAATAATTTGTCTCGTAAATCATTCGATTGTACCATGAGTTTGTTCTTTACTGGTTGTCCTGACTATTGTAGCCTCGAGCCAGACTTAGTAAACCTTAGTAAATATTTACAAACGGATAGCTAGCTAGATAGATATTTCTATTGCTAAGAGTCTTACTTCTCTACAGTTTTCTTTACGCCTTTCTTTTGTACAATTTATTAAATTGTCTTGCTTCGCATTATTAGCTGTGATTAATTTAGTAATTTTTCTTTTAGCTGAGTGGTAGGGTTATTAGTAAGGTTTTTTAAATTTGGTGTGATCATTAAGTAACAGTTCTATTTTTGAATTGTAATCAGACTTTTTTAAAAGAACAAACATGTTAGCTTTATCAGCTTTCTTAATTACTATTTCTGGGTGGTTGCTTAATTCTTTTGCAGCAATCTTCAGTGAAATCAATAAGTTTAGAAAAACATATCTTTTTATCGGGTCTGTCTTTTATAGATTCTGCCTTAAGTAGATCACGGAGTTCTGGTCCTGTAGTTGTTAGCTGTTGTTCTTGAAGTTTAATTACATTTTGGTATAGTGTCTCAATCTCAACTTTTTAATGTAGTCCATTAATTTTTTTGTATATATGGAAATTGGGTCCAAGGTTAAGTAGTTCCTTTTGGTTGTCAGTTAATTCATAATCAGAAATGTTTATAAATCTTTCAAAGTTATTCGGGAGGTATATCTTCTTCTTCTTCATGTGTCGTGTCTCTTCAGGACGTAGCCGATTATGGACTTCCACTTGGCACTGTCTCTTGTTGCTCACAATATTTTTCTCTTAGTATCTCTTCTAAACCCTGTTCCGCCATCCTTTTGCTCAGACCTAACAAGTACACCTTGCTCTGCTTTCCTCTGTCTCTCATTCCCTTTATCCGACCTGCGAGCATTAAATTCTCCATGCCCTCATTCCTCATTACATGTCCCAGGAACCTCATTTGTCTCTTCCTGATATTAAGTATGAGTCTTCTCGTTTGCATTCCAATTCCAATACGTGCTCCGTCCATGGTATCCTCAGAATCCTTCTGTAAAACCACATTTCTGCTGCTTCAAGCCTCTTCTTCATCTTTGATGAGATCCTCCAACATTCACTTCCATACAGAAGGACAGATATCACGTAGCAATCGAGCTTTTTTTGTTTCTAATGAGATTTTCTTGCTTTTCAGTACTCTGGTTAGCTTCTGAAATGCGTCTTTGGAGCTCCATGTCGCACTTTCCGTACGCTGTCAAAACACTTCCCAGTACACACACACACACACATATTCGAATTTTTACTTGTTTTATTTTAGTTTCTTCGACTTGTAGTTGGCATATTGGGCTCCTCTTTTTTGCTGATGATCATGCATTCAGTTTTCTTGAAGTGTATGCACAGTTTTTTCTTCTCATTTCTTTTGCTACCTTCTGTAGAAGATTCTGCATTTTCCTTTCAGTGTTTGCTATCAGCACCGTGTCATCCGCGTATCTGATATTGTTGAGATTGTGGCCGCGAATGACGAATCTCGGCAAGGCTTTTATTTCTCTAATAATTGCTTCGCTGTACAAATTGAAAAAATCCGGTAAAAAATACATCCTTATTTTATGCCCATTTCTATTTTTGCACACCTGCTGAGTTTACTTCCTATCCTTACACAGGCGGTTTGCTGCCAATATAGATTATTGATTATCCTAACGTCTTTTTCGAAAATGTCGAGGATCTCTATTGTTCTTGTGTCGTACTTTGCCGAACGCCTATGTGTAGTCTATAAAGCACAGATAAAGGTCCTTCTGCATCTGTATTGCTCGTTCAGTTAGCATTCTGAGCATGAATATTGCATTCCTCGTTCCGGTATCTTTAACGAAACCACATTGTTCATGTCCTATTTTTATGTATTCAATATTGTAGCCTTTACAGATGTTTTCCAAACCTAGCTTTAAAATTTAACGGATAAATTGACACGTCGATAAAAACAAAATTTTAAAACTTGTGTATATATACACATATATATATATATATATATATGTGTGTGTGTGTGTGTGTGTGTGTGTGTGTGTGTGTGCTTATATTCATCTGTACGTATACCAATATACGTTTGTATGTTTATATATTCGTCCATTTCTCCATATGGGGATGTCTATAGATTTGCATATGTCTGTGTCTATATCTTTCCTTGTTTAATATCTAAATAACTTTATAATAATCTAAGTCTAATGGTTTGTTAAACTAAGAATTTAAAATTTGCAATAAAAATAAAGTGAAGATAATAATCGACTAATATTGCTGATCTCTATTTTAGTCATTTATTAATATTAATACCCCAATAAATTGTTTTTTTGAGTCTGTATTATTAGGTGTTATCCATTTATATATATATATATATATATATATATATATATATATATATATATATATATATATATAGATGCTTGTGTATAGACGCTTGTGTGTAAAAATAACGGAATAGTAAACATATAAGACAATTAGGGAAACATTGACTTGTTTCACTGATATACACCTGGAATCAGAAAAAATCATTTCAATCTGATAAAATCTACATTATCTAGACAAAAGCTGATTCAGGTTAAATGCCTGAACGCTTGATTTTACTTCAACTTTATCGTAATAGAAACTAAATTTTAACTAATTTCAACCCACTTTTTATGTTTTTATTTTTACATTTTATTTTCTTTATTTTAATGTTTACGTATCTAACATTGTTTTGGCATTAGTTTAATAAGAACAGGGAAAGATCTGAAATAGCCAAGTTGTATATCAATCGTAGAGGAATAAGAATGATATACCCCAGTGATCGTAATAAAAGGCTCGGTTCAAAATTCCTAGAACCTGAAGAAGGCTGGAGTGTACAACGGCCGAAACGTCGTACAAATGGCAACCAAGATGAGGACAATAGTCCGAATAATGTAAATATAGACAAACCCATAGCATGAGTTGCCTATATATTCAACTAATTACAGCATACTGACATGCCGCACAATTTTGAGGCTAAAACAAGGTAATAACCTTTATACATTCTAACGAAGCATTTGTATATTTTAAGTCTATTTCTTTATCATTTGTGGCAGAATCAAGATACGAAAAAATAAAACAAGATTGATTTAAAAGATTTTTAAAATCTTAAAATTCGATTTTTAAATATTTATCTAAAAATTATAAATGTTTTATCTTTTTACAAAGCATAGATCTACAATATAATTTAACAAATAAAACTAACAAATTTTCAAGCAATCAATATTTCCTTTTGCTTTTCCTTTTTAATTTTTACAATTTAGGGCATGATAATTTCGATTTTGATTTATATTCTTTTATAAAACTTTGACTGATTTTACTTCCCCAATAAATTGTTTTAAACATGAAAAATTCATCACTATAAAAATTATATGATGAGTATTTACATCAAAGAAAATATTTCTGTTGTTTTTTTAAGTATCTTTGCAAGAAGTTCGAACTGTTTTATAAAATTTTAATAATTAGTCGAATTTTACTAGATTTCTTTAAATGTTGACGTATCTGGCATTCAATTATTATTTCTTACTGAAACTTATTTTTCTGAATTTTTAATAAAAAAGCTCTATATATGGTGCACAAAAATTATATAAGAATATACAGTAATTTTTCATTTTCATATAAGTTTTACAGAAATTAAATTTAATTTTCAGATGTCATTTAAATAGAAATCTAAATAGACGCTACGGTTTCAGTCACGCAAAAGATTTAGATATCAAATAATACCTTAATCTTTACGAGTGTTTTTTTGGATGGCTGAACTAATGCTTTTTTATTACAGATAATTTTCTTTCTGTTTACTAATATTTAAGAAGGAGACGTTGTTCTGTTACAGGTTACCTGAAGAAGTAACAACAAAAGAAACACAATGAATTCATGAATCCGAAGAGATTATAGATAATATATTGATCTGTCATCCGCTAACGATTGTTCTCCTGAAATAAAATTACTACCAGTTCGATGATAAACATTTCATTTTCATATTTGCTTTGTATTTATACATTATGTGCACTTGATTTTCAACAACAATTCTCACCTTTGATTTTGTTTCTCTTCCATTTATTCCAGCCTTCCTATGACAGATCTTACGGCAGCCTTTCAAGTAGCCGAAATTATGGTTCTGTGAGTAATGAATATAGTCTCTGTTTTATGCAATATTAAACAATTTCTTTCTATTTTAAAATTTGTATGCTTATTAATTAGAAGTCACTTTTTTCAGTTTTTACTCTTTTTGTTATTTTTGTTGTTCCTCAAATTAGCATTTTTCTTTGTTTGAAAATGTTTTTAAATGTTACTCGCTTCTTAATAATTTCATTTTATTTATGGTGCTTACCAACATACAATAACAAATTCAGATAAGTAATGACAATTTTGTGGTCTCTTTTTTCATACAGCATTTTCATTAATGAAATGACCAGTCGAAACGTTGTAGGCTATGTATCCCACAACATTTCGACTGGTCATTTCTTCGCCATCCTCAATGCTTTTTTATCAAGTTGATATATTTTAATGTCGTTATATATTTTTCAAGATATACAGAGTTGTCATCTAAAATATTGGTATAACAATATGCTTCAGCTCGTATTTATGCCAAGCTGGCTTTTCCCTGTACATAGCTATAAATTACTAGATTAAAATTTTAAGCGTGTTTTGTTAAAGAAATAGTTGCATATATGTTATTGGCATCGGCAATCGATTCGGAGTAAAAGCCTTCGAATGCTGATTCTCAAGACAAAGAAGCAAGTTCTCCACATTTGAAAGATTGACACAAGGTTTGCTTTTTAAAGTTTATTACTCTTATGAGTTTTCATGTTTTTGTGAGACATTTTTCTGTTTAGTTTTAGTTTTCGTTTTCACTTTTTGTGTGCGTGCGTGCGTATTATTTTTAATGCGTCGAAATTCTTTTCCTATTGATTTTTCTACAACATTCCCTAGCACCAAAGACGAACGAATAATTGGTGCAATCAGATCTCTGCGCATTCTAGCGTTTTGTCTGAAATAATTCAATCGTTTAATAAAAGTGAAAATAAGCTTTACGAGCAATGAATCCATAGTTCCATTCAACTGAATCCACGCACACACTTATCCAAACGTCCCTTTTCAAAAGAGTTTGCAATGTTGCCTTTTTGGATCACCATTAACTACTTCATTGCATTCTCTTAGGCACGTCAATAGCTTAAAATCTTCCTTTCAACCAAATCTATTATGTAACGGGGTAGCGAGCTAAGGTGATATGATGCTTTGTCAAAGCGCTCTGCGTTAAATGTTTTTCATATAATCACTCACTCATTGTGAATGCAATGATCTCACAGTACACGTGTTTATTCTATTACGTCTTACTACCTACTGAATAAACCCACAAGAGAATGTTCGTGCATTGCCACATTGATGTCCCTATCAGAGTGATTGACAAATTACATAAAAGCAGCACAACCGGTACTTGCGATGTCCGAAATGGCTTGATACATTCCGAACAAAATTCGTACAAGTATTTATATCTTATATATACTTAGATATATTCATTTATCTTTTGTGTATCAGTTTAATTGCCTGTATGTTTCTGTAAATATATTTCGTAACGACAATCTGCTTGTTTTCCCTCTGTATCTGCATGTAGAGTTTATCTACATATAAAACAACTTTTAAGTCCGAAGAAATCAATATATTTTCATCAAATGATCTTTGACTCTGTATATAAGTCGTTTATTACAGTTGCACGTTCTGTGATTCATCTTTTCTGGTTTAGTTTTAGATCATGTCTCTGCTTTAGATTACTGTCTATTTTGTCTAATTCCTTATCGGAGAGTGTTCGAGCTCAGGTCAAAACCTAGGACTTCGAAAGCTAGTTTCCAAAACATGATGAATGTTAGCACTTGAAAAACAGACGCAACGCATTTGTGCTATTTGTGTTTCATACTAAACTAAGCGTAGTATATATAAGACCAAAGTTTTATCATTTGACGATAATTGTTACAAACCTGGAATTGCAAGGAAAGTTAGTTTTAACTTTGAAAATCATTGTATTAAATAAAATTTAGTTAATGACTTTTAATTATTTATATTAAAAAGCATTCATATGAACTCCAATAGTTTTATCATTATTTTAAAAAATACTTTTACTATGTTATAAAAGCGTTCAGTTTTTCTATAACGAAGTATTTTTAAAATGTTAAGTAAATAAATAACAATCATTTAGCACATCAAACGAAGTAATAAGTCAATCAATTATTTTGGGATTGTTGTTTGATTGGTGTGTATCTACCTATAATGTCTATTGTATGATCATGTGCACACACAAAAATACACACACACATGTATAGACATATTAGCAAACATACACACACATAAATATATCTTTCCGTGGAGTAACGGTTCAAGAGCGAGACTAGCATGACATTAGTATGGTAAGGATTTTGTCACTTTGTCTCCTAAATGTATGTTCCTATGTCAAAAATAAGCTAAATTTAATATCAACATAACATGCAATTATTTGCAAGTTGATTTTAGAACTTAGCAGTTATGGCCTTATAACAAACTCAGCTTAATAAATATCGGAATATTATCTTGCCGTGAAGCAGTGGTTAGAAAAATACTTTTACGTCCAATTAATACTGTAATGAGCTTGTTCCTGATATGGCACTCCATACTCATAGCCTTGAATCAGACTAAGGTAAGTTTAATAAAAAGTCATATACACAGAGTCACGTCATTCATATGCAGCCCACACACATATTCTCAAACCTAAAAATATGTAAAATATATGTATTAGAACCTATCCAGCCATTTTGAATATTTTGACAACCAGTTGTATGGCACTAATGCAATTTGATAAACAATCGGAGGAAGCATGCGTCTACAGCCATTCTTTCGTTAATTTAGTCGGCAATGAGACGCCATTTAGAAAGATGTGTCCGTCGCATTTGCAATTTGGTTTCTTACAATTCATGTTTTTCTTACATAATAAAACTACCGTTGAAATCCAGTAGAGAATAAAGGCAAAAAAGACTTTGAAAACTGTTTTGAAATGAAAAAGAGGCGCTGGGATGTGTAAAATATTTTGAGGGAACTATATCTCCTTTTTTCCTTATTTAGATTATTTAATATTAATATTTAACAGCTGACAGACATCATATGTCTAAATATATTTTGATTGACATAGTAGTCCTCCATTCATCTCGCGAGATAACGGTAGCGACCTGTTTGTTTTCAAAAGTTTTTTTCTCTTTTTTTTTTTTTTTACATATCCTTTTCGCTTGAATGTTGTTTTCAATTCTAGCATGCGTCCCTTTCAGTGAAGTATTACAGATTTTTATGAGGTTAATATCTGGAGAAACTGGAGGAGATTATATTAATTTGGAGTCTTTGGAAATATTTCTTTATTTGTCAAGGTTGTCACCTTGTCAGAATGTGAAGGAGAATTTTTTCCAAAGGTATAAATTTTATTATTGGGACCTATAGCACTTTAAAATGCATTGTCCCAAAGCTCAAAATAATTTCATGCATTTATATTCATACCATCATCAACTTTTAATACCTACAATATCAACCCAAAGAATTACTTCGCCTCTTTCCTGATGTCTTCAAATTTGCGTTTCTTGATTATTTCCAAGCAAGACCAAACTTTTAGCCTAGCCACCAGCTTCAGGCATTGTAACTCAGCAACCAACAACAAAAAAATCAATAAATCCTTGTTTATGCACTTCTTCCGCTAAGTAGCGTGTTTTTCTTTGTCATGCTGACTTGAGGGAAGTTGTTTATTATCTTTCATGCCTTTAACCAAAGTTTTTCATATTCGGCATCGTTTTTCTCTGTTTACCTTTGCAACACCAGTTTGGTCAAATATTTTCTTGCTGATCAATCTACTTTTCTTGTCTTCCCTTTTTCACAATCATCTTTTTGTAACATTCTTAATTACACTTTTTCCTCTGTTTATCTTGTCGATGTTTTCAATTTTGTATTTTTCTAAAATTTTTGTTCAACTTTTTCGCAAATTTGAAACTTGTTTCGTTATTGCTCATTAATTTATGCTATCTTGTTTCTATTTTAACCCATGACAATTTTTATATGTGTGAAATTAAAATATTATTATATATTATTATTATATATATTTATTTACCATATAATGAACAAAACATGTTGCATAATAAAGGCTAGCAAAATAATTTATAGTAAATATTTCTAATAAATTCTTATTATAAGGTGAAATTCATACGATGTATTTACCATTACTATATGCAGACAAATTGACCAATATTTGTTGGGAACTACTCATTTTATTACATACAAATAAGTATTTATCTGTATACAAATTTAAATTTAAGCAAGTCATTAAGTTTAATTAAAGGCTTCAAACAATGATTTTTCTTCTTTTCTTATGTGTCGACTTAGCTTCCCTGTAGATATGTGTCCCTAGAAAGTTTGAATGGCGTAGCTTTAAAAATATAGGCGTGCATTGGGAACAGTCACACACAGACTCACAGATTGCCTTTTATATATATAGATAGCATTTATAATTTATAAAGTCGTTGCGCGTATGGCATTATACAAATGAAGTTTTTTTTCTAAGCAGAACGCGCCAATTTCTAGGACTTTAGAAAATAAGAAGCCTTGTTTAGCTTTTAGATCTTTAATATTAAGAGATTCAAGTATATGAAGCTATCTTATTGGTTTTCCTCCTCTTTTTTAACAGTTAACATGATCTATTATGGAATATATTATTCCTTATTTATAATCTTTAACGTACGCATGTTTATATTAGTGAGAACAGGCGCGTTTAGATGTTGCTTTTATACATTGTTTTTTCACTTTTATCATTTTCCGGATCCTCCACTTTCGTTAGTCGACGCCTCAGTGGGCGCAGACCGTCAGCGTAAGTTCATATCAAAGCGTAAGTATCTAAGAACGTAGATCCAGGGACTTTCACATTGCATGTTCTGTTTAAATTAGCTTAATAAATTTTGAGATGGTCAAATACCGGTGAATTGTATGAAGGAAATGATATGCATGTAGGTTGCATTATTTTGCTAAGACAAATCATTACCACTAATAAATCTGTGTATCACACCTGTCAATGCAGACCCCATTTTCACAGTTGATTTCTACGAATTCCAACAGAACGCAACCCACAACATTATAACATCACCCTGAGTTTACACAAATGACAGGCTGGGCCATTGCCCTCTACTCACGAAGTCGACCGTCTATTCAAAAGCACTAGAAACTTAACTCTTGTCTAAACAGATGACATTGCATCAATCTACCACGGTCCAATGACAATGTTCGCTGGCAAAGGTGAGAAACAGTAGCTGGAAATAAATAATGGTAGACCACTACGAAACCTCAGTGAATGTAATGTACCCTGTATAGTACAATAACTGTGCGGAACCAACGTTGGATAAGGATATGATTCGAGGCAATGTTCTTCTCCAATGCCTGCTCACCGTTTTTTTTTACTTATTAACAATCCTGTTCTTGCATCACCTACAGGCACTCGCAGTTTTCAAGTGCAACTGATGTTTATTTGGAATTCAGATATTCCTGGAATTCCAATGTTATGTTGGAGAAACAGTTAAAGTAACGGACACCTCGGAGGTAAAGCACTCAATCATTCTGGCTCCACTAACCTTACACACTCAAATAGTATTAAATAATCTATGATTACCGCGGTTTATCTCTTCACCTATTATATTATGGATGATCCCGTTGCAAACTATTGAATTCCAGTGTATCTCGCACGCGCACTTTATTTTATAAATAGAATGTGAAAATTTTATTTTTCTAGATATTGGTACTGCAACGTTTCAGCCGGTCCACTCTAATAAGTAATAATAGGTTGTTACGTGTTGCTGTTTTTTCTTTACTCGACAGTGAATAAATTGGAAAGAACTAAATTATATCTGTTTTACATAAGCAACTGTAAATGGTATCGTTTCTGTAACTCACGTTGCTGGAATGAACCAATTCGTCTAGCATAATTGGTGACATTTTTGTCACCTGATTCTGTAAAAAAAATGCATCTGCTAAAACGTTGTAGCAACATTAGTAACACAAATAAGTTCAGCTTCCGAAACATCGCTGTTAATGTCTTTTCAAAATTACAAATACTGTTTCTCATTCTCCCGGGATATCGTCTTGTGTTTATTGTAATAAAATATAAATATTTAAGGCTAAATAAAGTCTCTCAGATGTAGTAAATGTAATTGTAGAATAAATATTTTTGCTTTTAAAATACTAAAACGTAATTTCAGTTCTCGTTTTTTCTTCTCGTTAAAATAAGAAACAGTCATGTTAATAAAAATTATTTTAACAACTTTAATTGAATTCCGAAATTACATATTTTAATCTGACTACTGCTTTTTATACGGATGTGTGTGGTGGTGTAGCGGCTAACAGCTTGGAACGCGAAATCGGAAAGCCGAATTTGAATTCTAGTTGAATTCGTTGCATTCACCTATGCGCAAATACCCCTGGGAAAAGTATTAATCCGTCTCTTTCCTCCAGTTATAGGTTAAATAACAGGACAGACTGGGTTCTATAGCCTTGGTTGGCAACCAGTATACCAAAGAAAATAAGGGCAACCTTCTGTGATAAAAATCTTCTGTCCATTCAATCATGTCTCTTCGAGATATGATCGCCCAAGCGTGTATCACGTATGGCACTTGACTGACTGCTTTTTAGTAACATAATTACTCATGGACACTACCTTAAATAATCTAATAATGAAATGTTATGACTAAACAAGTACACAAATGTACATTTATATAGTTAAATGCCTATTCCACTATTAACCTTATACTATTTGCTTATTATTAAGTCCCAAGAGTTTAAATTAACTCCCAAGAATTAAAATTCTCCAAAGATATACCTCTTTGATATTTTTTATTTTATTATTGATTTTTATAACAACATAACAAAAGATACTTTTGTGATCCTACTTGACATTACTAATTTCATCAACTGGTGAATATTCAAAGTTGGAAATTGTGATTAAATACAAGAACATGAATAAGTAGTGCGACAAAACTTACCAGTTATTATTATTAAGAGCTGCACCTATGAAAAGGGTGTTTACAACTGCGATATTATAATTACTTTCTCATATTTATGGTTAAATTGAACATAACTTTGTTATTTTGAGAGAAAAATGCCTAAATTATTTGTTAAACTAATAATCCAATAAGGCCAGAGTCTTATTTTCACGTGAGTTGCAAATATTGACTTTCACTATAGATCATGTAAAAGCAAAATTCCTCAATAATCCAGCACTCTCATTAGTATTTTGGTTACTATTAGCTTATTATTAATCATTTTTATTAAATGTTTTCAATTCTACAGTGGATTTCCAGCTGTTATCATTTCTAGAACATCAGAAACTGTTGAAACTGTTGAAATACGCTGATAATATCATTATCCTTCCTATTATATTTCATACATTTGAAGGTTTGCAACAGGTATAGCTGTTATTTTTCTTAGGTGATCAAGTAACACTAAATCTTTTTTAAATATCCAACACTGCCATGGTCTATACAGTGTCTTTCTTGAACCTCCGTTTTTCTAATCTTACTCCACGGATTTTTCCGGTACGCCCACGCTTAAAAATTATTAACGTTCTTAACTGGGGGTCAAATGACAGAACGTCCCATAAATTCTTTGGAAAATTTTTTCAGAATTCTGGTCAATACCTACAAGGCTTAACAGACGAAAGAAATATCATCTTAATTCTCTTCGAGCCTTTAAAAATGTCTTTGGAACTATCCAGTATTTTTATTAGTTTAATAATTATCAAATTTTATTCATTTTTTAAGCGAATATTTTTGTCTTAATGTTAGTTACTACCCACTGCCCAAACCATTATTGTATTTATAGATTTTTATAGAATAATAAACTGGGGAATTGTAATGAAAAATAACTGAAATTTAAAAATAACAACTGCCAAAAGAAAGGTTCTTTGGAAAGGATCGTAGCGTTGCAGTAATAATGCGTAAATTATATGAACACCATTTTCTTGGATTAAACTGAACATAACTCCGTTATTTTGAGAGAAAAATTTCTAAATTATTTGCTAAACTAATAATCCAATAAGGTCAGTCTTATTGCGTAGCTGAAGGTGTTAAACAAATCAACCTTGTGAAACAATTCCTTCGCATCAAACGAACTATTTTGGCGATATCCTTCAGACTGGGAAAGCGTTTTTCCTCGCAACAATGATAGGCATTCCCTCTGAAAAAAAAAAAAACTGGCGTTTTAAAACGGATTTTGACTTTACTCAAGTTTTCTTTTCATGTGTAAAACTAATGTACGCAAAGCGAGAACGTAGTAGTGAATGTTGCTAAAAACAGGTCATCCCATTTTCTCTGGGTCTAGCTTTCGAAGAACACAACTAAAATAAAAAGAATTTTTTGTTTTATTAAATAATAGAATAGTTTGTGAATTTCTTAGATAAAATATCGTTATTCTTTTTAATTTTTTACATATATTTCTTTATCTTATTTTTCTTGTTTTTTTATTATCGCAGTTCTCAGATCGCTCCTCTACAACCTTACCCAGAATTGGTCGCAAATAACAAAACTTTAAATTGCAAACCTTTTCCTTAGAAGTCTTTCTTACTGTGATAGCGTTTACCGATTAGGCTACAAAGTATATTAATTTATTGAAATAGTTATATAATCGGTAATGTATTGTGAAAGTAAGACAGACTCCAAAAGGATGTGAGTCTAAACTTTTCAGAAGACTTGTCTTTTTACAGTTCATTTTGTTGTTTTTTTTTTCAGTTCATACTTCTTACTTAATATCAGTCGCAGAATAAAAGCTACAAGTTTCAATATAAAAAAAATGAAGATGAAAGAAAAAACACACCAAAATTAATAATAATAACAATAATAATTTATTTGTAATGTTTGCATGGGATCCAGTTTGTAATATAATGTTGTCATGCAATGTACTATTTCTTCAGGACAACGCACTGACCTCAAAAATGCATGAAAGTTCAACTCGGTAAATCTCCTATGGTTGAAACGAAATTCTTTTTATAATTTTTCGTTTTATGTACATTTGTCTTTAATTTAATGAAATCCAAATTATTGTAAATAAATACAAATGAATAACAATTGGGTCAATATTCTTAAAGCGATTGTCTTCTTAAATTCTGACAGTATTTTTTTATATCACGCATTATTCAAGCGAGTATTCTCATCTTCGTTGTTTTGATCAAAAGATTTCAGCCAGAGCGTTCTCTGACGTTACTCAAGTGTGTACTGCATCCGATAGTTTACATAGTTTTCAACATATGATTAATAATGTTTTCACAACGACATCAATTGAAACAATCCACAAAGTCAAAATGGTTCTTAAGTTGAAAATTACAAATGAGTGAATTCCAGAGAGCAAATGTAATAATCAAAATTACAAAAATGACTATATTCGTGTAAATGATGATTATTATCTCTTGATAGCGGTAACATCATTTTTATTTTATTAGTACTGTCTGTGTACATAAGGGTATTTATGGTAGTGCAATATGATAAAGTGTTCAATCATCAACATTTTTTATTTCTCACCTATCGTGGCATACCAGTGGTGAGATATTTGGCCCACGTATCTAAGGATGAGAGAAGTGGGTTCAAGCTTTTCTCTCGCTCGAAATGAACACAAATATTCAATTCGAAACATTTATATTATTCTGATACTTAATACATGGAATGACGACAGTCTTCCTTCTTCTTACCCATTTACCCCACTCTCTATTTCTCTATCTACCTCTTTCTATCTATTTTTAATCACTGAGTACTCTAACTCTGTCTAAGTTCATCCCTTTCTGTCACTATATATATTCTCCCTTCACTGGTCATCGTGGTAGAAGTAATAAACAAAAGATAAAAGTACAGTAGCTCAGTTCCAGGAGTTCATCCCCAATGAACAGCAGTCAAGAATGAATTCTGTGTTTGTCAGAAAAAATCCGAAAATCCTGAAATGTCTCAAAGTGCTGTGGAGTAATTTTTGCACTGAGGTTATAATCGTGCTATGTCGGTTGCTAACTGCCGACTAATCTCAACTGCCTAGTAGTTCTACTGAACTCCAATAGAAGTCTAAAGAACTTCCATGAACTTCCCAAATACTTCCTGTTAACTCATATTAATATAGGAGGGAGAGTCCATTATCTGAGGAATAAGTGTGCTCCTCCATAACACAAAGAAAATTACCAAGAAATGCTGGGTACTTTATGGCACTTTTCTTTACATAGTTATATATATATATATATATATATATATATTATTTTTCCTCGTCACTTTTCTTTATTTGACAGCCATTGATTGGCAATCAATACGCTTTCAGTGCAGATTTCTCCGACTCTTAAACCATTGAAAGAATTTACAGACACCCATTATACTTTGTTTCAAAATCTCACATTTATTCTATAATGCTTTTGATAAAATGCTTAAAAGAATGATGTGTAAATTCTTAAATAAATAGAATTTGTAGTGCATATTTTACAAATACAGGACAGTTGTGTCAAGTTTATCTGCAAAAGGACATTGCTTTACTCAAATTTAATTTTCGAGTTCTGAATATTTCCAAAAATTTCTTCTTGCTTGTTTGTTTCTATTTTCTGTCTGAGAAACTTAAACCTTTTTACGACTTTATCTGCTGCTATATTCGTTCAAAATCCGCATAAACGACTTACAACATATTAGTTTCCGTTAAATAGAGATTTCAAATTTCAACAGAAAAATCTACGTCAGCTAAAGTAAAACCGCAGATAAAAAGTAAAACGAAAAGAAACTAAAATAAAAAGTATATCAAAAATAAAAAAAAACTTATTTCAGAAACAAGTGGAAACTAAACTTGTGGCGACAACGCCACCTGTCGTCAAATTCCAATTATTTTCCTCGGTTTGTTTTTTAATTCTTTTTGTTGATTGATTATTACCACCGTTCTATTTAATCTCACCATTTCTTACTCTGCCATGTTTGTTTTTTCACCGGCAACCATATCAATTAAAAAAATAACAAGCCCACACAAGTAATTCCGAACAAGTCATCGTGCGTTGTCCTGGACGTGTGCAACTTTAAGGAAAAGCAAAATATTCGTGGAATTTTGACTCCAGAGTGATGCTAGCACCTCCTCTTAGCACCTTCCCATCTATTCGCAAGATTTCCAAGTCTGGTACTCGTACTAAAATCTGTTAACTGCCGTACCTTTTTGATATTGTCAACCTCCTTTTAAGATTTCCTACTATCCCTGTCGCTTCCTCTTTTTGCTTGAATATTTGTCATTAATCTCTGATTAATTTCTTGTTTAAACTGATCAGCGGTAGAAAAGAAATAAAAAAAACTAACTGACCTGATCATGAATTAATAATGAATGAAATATACTGTTTCATAATAACAAGAATCTATTTACTCATGCTTAAATTATTCCCAATTTCTATTTTGATAAATTTATATTAGATTTTAATAAAATGTAAATAACTTAATATGTATGTGTCCATTTTTTCCTGTATTCTCTATATTTCTTAATGCAATTTTGCTGTCTACTTTTTTCTTCGTCTCATATATACATATATATCTGTCTGCGGATGACTATATATATATATATATATATGTGTGTGTGTGTGTGTGTGTGTGTGTGTGTGTGTGTGTGTGTGTGTGTGTGTATAATGTTATCAAGCAATTATCATTATTTAAGGTTCCCTAGATGCTTTATTAAAAATTAATTAATTTGAAGTTAATAAATGTCATATTATTTTTCATAATGTAAAATTGTGTATACCACCGCATGTAACTTGTTACAATTCTTATATATTTTGCTTGATGTTATCAACTGGATATTATTATCTGAAATAACACAGTCCAAAAGAGAACAATAAACGGATTCCTCTGTACATTCTGTGTACATGTGCGTGATTGTTCGTGCCGTGAGTATGTATACATTGGCGTGTTTAAGGTTCTGCTGAATATTGTGTAGGGCCTAGTGTAGCAGCTCAACTTAGTTTTGCAAGTGAGAAGAAGACATCTAGAGCCATGTTTATTTATGCTGTCTCTATAGCTTTCCCCATCTTGCTGAAATATTTATGTGCCCATTTTACGTGCGAGTTGACTTCACCTCGTCTCAAAAATGTTCGACTGGACTCATGTTGAACGAACATATTAGCTATACTATTTATTCGTTAAAGGTTATTATAATGTTCCTCAAACTAATTCTGAGTAACTTGTTCCCCTTTGAAAAAGGAAAATAACCTGCTGGAATGACCCATCATCGTTGAGGGAAATGAAACTTATGAATGCGTTCAAATGATCACAAGTGTGTGCAACCTGGCGATAATTGATCAACTCATGTTATGTGAACGTATTCATCACATTATGAAACCAACACCAGCTTTCAATGTGCATTGCTAACAAATGAGGTCCATGGCTTCATTGGCTTTTCTGTTATTTTTGTAGTTTTGTGGTTAATTTTAAACGTTCATCTTCAGTGCCGTTACTAAAGAGAGGATTGTTAAGCTGGTGATAGTTATTATCGAGTATGAAATAATTTTAGATATACCAAAAGGCACTGAGACTCTTATATAAACTTTTAACATTTAAATGTCGCAAATGCTCGATCTATAACAAGTATTATGAAAAATAAATTCATGTTCTGTGTTTTTGTTTTAACCATGTTTGACTGAGTTTCTGTTTTCTTTTTTCTTTTTTTTTTTTTTTTTTTTGTCTATCTCATTCACTCCGTGCGTTAAAGTCGTGGACAAAATGTAAATGAATAAAAGGAGAAAAATTAATTTGAAAGGCAGTTGTTGACGATTATTCACTGCGCATGTTTATCATGTCTCGTGACAGCTCATTTTTCCTTTTTTCACGCGCTACCATTTTATCTTTCTTATATTTCAATAGTCATATCCAATTGGACGACGATCCCGCAGTGCAAATGTAAGTAGTTGACTTCTATCAATTGGCGAACATCAAAAAATTTTTTAAAATGTTAAATACTGTCCTTTGGTAGTGTTGCTATATCTATACCTTGTCCATTTCTGTTGTTTCTTTGTAGACAAGTATTAATCGCACTGCTTATATATTGGACAACGTTTCAAGTAGCCAAGTGGATCGTAAATTGCCCTCATAAAATAACCAGCAATGTTATAAATCCCCAAATCAGTTAGCGCACTGCATACTTTCTAATCACGAAGAAGTTAAAATTCGGGCGAAAATTTGTAGTTTCAATTTTAATTGAAATTTTGTGGTGCCAATGCTTCACAAATTCTATTCTTAAAACTGTTTTATACCTTATAGCATTACAGATTATGAAGTTATAATCATCAATCCTTTTATGTATTGAACATTGCATTTAAATTTAAATGTCTCAAGTACAAGCAGCTTATACTTGCGTCAAATTAACTTCTATAAATAAACACTTGACAATGTATATGTTAACAATTTACACAACATTTAAGGGTTGTTTTAATCTCAAATATTAACGAAACATTTTATGACGAATAAGAGTTGTAAATATTGTGTTGAAAATATATTACGTTTGATTAATGCTGATTATTCTATAATTAACGTACCAGTTAAAAACTATGGCACCCTATTGAGTATAATTACATAGGAAAGAACAACCCAATGAGAAGAAATTGGTTTAGGTTTGGATGATCTGATCTGTTATTTTAGATATTAGTACATTTCAGATGCAATACAAAATAATTCAAGCTCGTCGATTCCTGTAAATGTAACGAGTTTAGCTTGTATGACAAACACTTGATCAGAATGTTTATTCTAGCCGTGACATTTTGTGAAGTGGTGAATTTCTTCCTGGAATCCATTTGCTAATTAAGGTAAATGTTTTAATAGAATAAATACGAAACAATTCTTTCAAATTTCAATTTTTTAAATTTTACCCTATTCCACTATATATAAAGTACCTAATTGAAGATTTGGAAAGGCTAGCACATAAACAGGACAATAAGTTCTATTATTAAATAAATAAGTTTGTTTTTTTTTATTTATAGCTTAACAATCAAAGACAGGTACCATAACAATACCTCCCAATTTCTTTTTTAGTTTCTATAGTAAAATTATTTGCAATGAAAATGAAGTGAAATTATTATTTAGATTATGCATATAATCCCGCTATTTTGTCAGTTATTCTTGCCATATTCCCTTACCACTTACAACTCCTTATTTTCTGCTTTTCAATGTACTTCTGTTATAACACTATTTGATATGAATCTATGAAATAAAGCCATTCACAACGAATTTATATATGAACATTCTGTCAGTAATGTTGCTGATTACTGACAATCTCCTTTTGATTCATTTTCAATACACGACTTTTATTATCAGTTATTTTTTCTTCTCACCAAAACGACATTTTTGAATAAATATTTCCCTTATCATAAACAGCTAGTTTTCATATCATTATTAATAGGGAAACTTATAATTTTATGGGGAAAATCTGTTATCGATACCTTATAAGATTACCCCTTTTCTTCCAAAATTATTCAAATATTTCTCCTGTGTTGAAGATTTCTAGTAGGTTAATGTTTACCGAAATGCTAAAAACTACCATTATTTGTGTATAGCCTAACTTCAATTACAGTACATATACAGGACCAAGGAATATTGTGCTATCAAATACAACAAAATACATGTATAAAAGCAAATTCTGAGGCTAATGATTCTTATCCAAGAAAAAAGTCGGAGAAAATGGTAATTAAGAAGCGAAACCTTGATTGGTTGAGCGTTGTCCTAAATTTTCACACGATGCACTGAGTATTGAATATTATTTGTGTCAGCCTATGTCCAAAATGGCTGTCTTTTTTTTTGTGTGTGTGTGTGACACTATTTTTAATTTTGTTTTTCTTTTTTTGGTTAGTTCTTTTTTACGCACATCAGCACTGAAGGTTTCATGTCTGATTTGAATTTTCTTGCACTATTTATCGCTTCTTCCGTCCACTTTTGTTATAAGTGGAACATATATGTTTGACTTTAGTCTTCATCACTACAAATCCATCCTGTTTATTTTTAGATATCAATTTACTGATTGATTTTTTGTCACAGAATTCAATCGGCATGTCAATTAGAAATGTGAAATTTTTGTTTGTTTGAACTATATCTAATATTAATATAGGAATCAAGAGTTGATGAAATAAATATAAATCCTTTGTATTCGAATTCTATTCCATGTATTTTTTGAAGATAAGAGCATAAATAAATAAAAAATTACTTACAAAATATTCATAGTTTAACTTAACACTACTTGAATTTCGTTATTTATTATTTAATTTACCGAATATGAAAAGTGTAATGTAAAAAGGAAAACAAAACTAAATCTCTTACTTAACTCAAAATCAGTTTTTCTTCTGTTATACACAACAAGTAAAGTTGACAATAGCTTACAGGTTAAATTAACATGGGTATAAAAATACAAATATTATTGCATGTGCAAATCACCACATCGTGCGTGAAAACATCATCATCGTCAATATTATTCACTGAGTATTCATGCCAATCAAATTTGATGGTTTTCACTGGAAATCAAGAGGCTTAAACTTTCTTCAATACGCTAGCAATCTATCTTTTTTTAAGGCTCCTTCAAACTGTTCCAATGGTGGCAATTGAGATTGATACAGTTGTCACATCTATATTCCGCAATTTTGAAGTTCTTTAGCAAAGACCCATATTATTATTATTATTATTATTATTATTTCCTTCGATTTCTGTTGTATACACATTTCTTTCCGGGCCCCAACCAGAAACCTAAGGTCAGAAATGACATCTTCCAATGATTATTTAAAAAAAACGAAGAACTAAGATGACATAAATATTACATAGATTTAAGCTATTCGTAATGTGTGAGCTGTACTAATGAATACAATTTTTTATATTTCTTTAAGACATGAGCTACCAGGAATCCCTTCAATACGTTTATCAGACCCTTTTCCAAGCAATTCGAGGGCTTGAACTACGACTGCAACTATTGATATCCTCATTTGCAACATTTTTTAATTTCTACTTCAAGATCATTGTATTTTGATAGTTTTTTATTTTTGTTGTTTTTTAAGAACATTCAAAGCTACATTACAATCTGCAGGGAATGTCATGTCAATAAGAAATCAGAATCTGTTCTTGTGGTCTTTGATCATGATATCGGGGCGATTAGCTTTGATCTTTTCTGTTTGTGTGTATTGTTAAGTCCCTTGCAGTTTTCTACCCGAAAATTGCATATTTTTTAAAGCAGGTATAGGCCCACTTTATCATATCAAGTTTTATATTCAGTGGATACTAACACTGTGCAATCTGATATAAAGTAATCAATTCATTCTGGATATTCCTCACAGAATCTGCATTTGGAGTCAACATACTTTTTCATATGTGCACTTGGAAATTTCTAGTTAGCAAGCATTGATCCTGTGCAGCAAGAATAAGACCTCCGGTTTCAGCTTTTTACCCTGCACTACGTAACAAATTTATTAACAATAATGTCCGGCTTATTTGCTTCAATTTTTCTCTCTGTGTAGATCGTGTAATCCCATAGAATGGTGACATCTATTTCTGTAACCAGTGCTGAGTGATGTTCCTACCAGTGTTTGTTTTCCATAGTGTTTGCACATTGTCCAATGTAAATATTGCCCCACTCTATCATGACGATTTTTATATTCATTTGGGGCAAGTACAGAACATCCTGAGATTAGATGGTCTATATTTCTTGGTGTTTATCACAGAACCTGCATTTTGGCCATGCAAAAGTTTGTCTTGCCAGAAAGAAAGCTTTCTTGTTTTAGAATCTATTCGTCTGATGTCGTTTAGAGTCCAGTTTAAGATGTTTAAACTATATTGGACAACTGGGATTGCAAGGCTATTAATGTTCATAATTCTGTTTTGAGAATTCAAGTCAGTTTTTATATCAGTCATAGCCTTCTATATTACTCTTTACGCACTATTTCTTTCATTTTTTATGGTGAATTATGTCACTCTCATTTACACTTAGGTATTTATAAGCTTCTTCTGGCTCTAAATTTGTTATTGCTACAGCAGGGTCTAAGCTAACTGAGGATGTTTGTTGAAGCGATCGTCGTAAAACTTTAGCACATTTATTCAAATTGAATTTCATTCCAATGTCTTCGCTGAAGCATTTTACAGTTTACAGAAGTCCTTCCAGCTCGTTATCATTCTTAGCATACAACTTTAAGTCATCCATGTAAAATAGATGGCTTATTTTCTTTTGGGCTATTTTATAACCACATTCTGTCTTGTTAAGTTGACTGGTTAGTGCTATTAATATGCAGAATAGCAAGGGAGACAAAGAGTCACCCTGAAATATACCTCTTTTGATGTTTATTTTATCAGACTTATAGGTTCCATTTATATGATTGAGGTAAAGGGTTGATTTCCATATCGACATGCATTGTTTGATTAAATTGATGATGACGGATGATATCATATATATATTTAAAGATTTTAAGATCCAGGAATGTGGTACACTATCGAATGCCTTACGATAATCTATCCATGTAGTACTAAGATATTTCTTTGCATTGTAGCAGTTTTCCAGGATCATTCTGTTCATAAGCAATTGGTTTTTACATCCGTAACAGCCACGTTTGCACCCTTTTTGTTCAAGCGGTAATATGTCATTTCTTTCCAAGAAGAAGTATGTCTGTTTTGTTAAAATAGGTGTTAATAGTTTGTATGTTGTCGAAAGGTATGTAATTGATCTGTAGGTGTTTGGCTTGCTTGTGTCACTATTCTTGGGTAGAAGAAATGTAATTCCTTTGGTCATCCATGCAGGAATTGTAGTGGGGTCATTAACCATTTCTTGAAGTTCTTTGTCTAGTTTTTTATGTGCTGTATTTAAATAATATAGCCAAAAGTTAGGAATTTAATCTATACCTGGAAATTTCCAATTGTGTGATTTTTTAAGTGCACATTTAACATCCTCTTCTGTGATTCCAGCCCATGTCTGTTCTGGTTTATTTTTTATTCATTCTATCTCTTGTGCAATCCAATCTACTTCTTTGTTATGTTCTTCAGGGCAAGGCCATATTTTTTCCCAGAACTGTATAACTTCTTCCATTTTGGGGGGACTGTCACTTCAATTCTTGTTTACCTATTTCTCTGTAAAATGTCTTTACATCGGTTTGAAAAATCTTGTTTTGTCTGTAAAATCTTGATCTTTTCTCATATCGTCTTATTCTTTGAGCCTTCAGTTGTATTGTTTGCTTTATTTTTTCCTTAGTTGATAGGACTTCATTTTCATTTCTAATGTTGTATTTTCTTTCGACTCTTCTGCCTTTTCTAGTTCTTACATTTATTCTTCTTGTCAGTTCATCAAGTACTGATAGTTCACTTCTAAGTTGTTTGATTTCTTTTTCTATTTTTCTTTTCCAAGATGGATCTTCATGTCTGCGAGACTGCCTTGTTTTTTTTAATTTGATGTTCAATTTTTTGTTGCTGCTATTGCTGATGCATATATTGCTTCATTGAAATTTATATGAGTGTCTTCTTCATCAAAAATTAATTTGAGTGCTGCATTGTAGAGCTTAATAGTTTCGAGGTTATGTTTTGTTGGTTGCAATTTTGGGAGCTGTTCTTGTTCCTCCATTTCAATTTGGCTTCTTGTATACTCTTCTTGTTTTCCGTAAAATAATTCTGTTCAATGTGTTTTGAACTTGTTTTATTGTCGTCTTGTAACTGACTCAGATCATACCTTTCCAGCACTTCTAAACTTACAGCATTATGTTCACAGTGATTTTTGTGTATCATGGTTTCTATATTATGACCTGGGGCTTGGTTGATGTTAATACTTTTATTTCTGATTCCGGTTCCTTTTCATATTTTGTTGATTCGTCTATTCTGGTTGCAATTCTTTTTATCTCATTAATTTCAACCTTTGTCAATCGGTTATTTCGCATGATGTATCTTCGTACATTGGCTAGTTTATTTTCGTCAATGTACTTTCTTTTTGCTTGTCCAACCTTTTCTCACCAAATGTCGTTTGGCGAGTGATGTTTTTTTGAGATTTGTGTAACGCTTCATGAAATGCAGTCATAACGACTGTGTACTCCTCACGAGACCATTTTATTTTTTTCTTTCTTTAAATATACGGTTATAGATTTAGCTGGAGAATTTATCAGAGCCATCATTAGAAATATCCTGGTTGTGGGGACCTGAAGATTCATTCTTTGTGTAGGAGTTTGTTCCTATGGCAGATTTTTCAACCTCAGGTAGGTTCCCTCCTGAAGGACAGGCTCCCTGTTTATCCACTGGAAGAGCCATACTGGACTTTTTATTTCTATTTGTATTTCTTATATTTTTCCCACGAGTGACGCACGTTACCCAACGTGCCGGTCAACTTTGGGTGGACTTTAGTCCACCCAAAGTTGACCGGCACGTTGGGTAACGGTCTTTTACAAACAGGGTCCCGAAGCCTGTAGGGGACCGCTTGTGACCTCATGACGCAGTAGCCATTCACTCCTCGGCATGATTAACACCTTGAGTTGCGGGTTGTTGTTAGGAGTTTTCCTTCTCCTAAATGAGGTGCCAAGCGACAGCTAACAGAGACGCGATTGGAATTCAAAAAGAAAGACGCTGGTTTAAAAAAAAAATATTGGGCGTAGCAGCCGCTCAGCGAAACAAAACATCACTACACTAGAGTATTTTGTTAAAAAAAAGTTGTTGCTACTATCACTAGTCCTTGTAACAAAAATAATTGTTAATAAAAAAAAATAAAAATAAAAATAAAATAAAATAAAATAAATAAGTAAAATTAAATTAATGGAAAAGAAAACTTGACATACGTTTAAGATTATTAGTGCTGTGAGATTTAAAATAAAAATAATAATTTATTCGTCTACTGTATATTCAGTTATTTTTTCATTAAAGTCGTCGAAAATAGGGTTATCAAAATAAAAAAAATTAAATAAGTAAATAAAATGAATAAATAAATAAAAATAAATACGTATTTTTTCTAAAAAAGAATATCGTAGAAATTATAATCAAACTGGTTTTCATCGTATTTTTCCTGTTGTTTTGTTTTTGTTTTTAAGAAAATTATAATAGTTTAAAAAAATTATTTCGAAATATCGACAACTAAAGGAAATATGAATAATGAGAAAACTGATGATTCTATTTATTAGGATCATTTAAAGAAGTAACAGATAAATTAAATAATATATGAAGAAAAATTCATGTTTATGTTAAAATAGTAAAACAGAATTTCATATAGAAAAGAAATTCAAAGAGAAAGACGCTGGTTAAAAAAAAACTTGTGCGTAACAGCCGCTCAATGGAAAAAAAAACATCTCTACATTAAGTTTATGATGTGTCTGTATTACTCAATCAAAAGTGAGAATTAGATTGAACTATGAAGTTGAACATTTAGTTCGCATGAAGGAAATTGTTGCATTATGTCATGATAAAATGACACTTTTTAATTTGTCTGTGGAAGATACATACGAGGTACATATACTATTCAAATGCGTAGACATTAGTTTTGACAACAGGTTAGATTTTACGACTTTTAAATTTAATTTTTATACTACAGTATTTTTAAATGGACTAATTGTTTGAATTCAGTAATTATGGTATACTAAGGTATATTGGAGTTATCAAAACCAAATAAGTATTAAATGTGTTATTAATTTTAATAAACTAATTTTATGTAATATTACAGCATAAATTATGAATGAACATTATAATTAATAAAATTTTAAAGTGAATATTTAAGGTGTTTACATAGTACTGCCAATTCATTTTTATAGTTTAGTAGTACTTATTTTTTAGGAAACTTTATAATATTCACCCCAAGCAAAGGATTCCACTGCCACTATTGCGCAGGGGGTTACATAGGGGAAAGTGATGAGAAAGAGTGGTTACATATAGGAAATGTCAGAAGGAGGGCGATAGACGGTTAAGGATACCGAGAATGAGGGTTGGGTAGATGGGAAGAGTGTTTGAGAGAATGGATGCGAGTTAGTGTGTTAGGAGGTGTCTATTGACCTTACATTTAAACTCCTGGAGATTGTAACTGTCGGGGAAGCAAGCATGTGGAAGGGAATTCCACAGACGGAAAGTGCGAGAAAAGAAGCTGTTGGAGTAGAAATTGCGGTTACATTTTATCGGTTTCTCTGTGAAAGGGTGGAACGTAGTTGCTAATCTAGTATCTCGTGCAAATTCGTACTTGGGGGCACCTGTGATCTAATTTCATCGGAGCAGAAGCCGTGAAAGTATTTATAGTAGAGGCACAGGGAAGCCACGTCACGTCGGTGAGAGAGTGACTGCAGCCAGTGTGCCAAGTCGGTATCGATCACATTACAGATTCTCCGTTGTATTTTGTCAAGAATCCCGAGGAGAATGATTTACAGATTTTTGTTTTGTTTTTTGTCTTTTTTGTTTTTTTCAGAATTTTCCATTTTACCTTGGGAGTTTTATTTGTTTCTTTTAACTGCTAAAATTCGCAGAAAGGGATGTTTGGTTTCGCTACGCGTTATTCTTGAAGGAAGTTAATTGCAAATATCACCTCCGTTTAAAAGTGTTCTTAGTATCCCCAATGTAAACTTTGTTAAAAGTTGGATTTTCATTGGATGATATAGTATGTTCGTAAACAATAGAATTTGTTAGATATCTATTTTCCAGTGGGAATTTTTTAGAATTTCGACAATTACATAAACTTGTATTATTATAATTTTCATTATAGAAATAATTATTGTTAATTTGGTTTACGATCTGATTTAAGATTTTATTATTATGATTTTTTATAAATTTTTCTAGATTTTTTTGTACAACTATAAACTAATCTAAAGGTATTTCTATCAAAAATTTGAATTGAGGTTAATTACTAGCGAAATGTTTCTTAATTAATTAACTTGAGGAAATTCTGCCCTAACTTAGTGCTAATCATTTGGTTAAATGGGTGTGTATACCAAATGTTTTTTTCTATTTCTATTTTTCTTGTTATAATTATGTTGTTTTATGTATTTTATATCATGGTTTTTATAGCCAATATTCTTTAAGGCATTATTATAAAAATCGATATGTTTATAAAATATGTCTTCACTAGATGAGTTTTTAGTAATTCTATATTCTATAGGAGGATAAATGTTTAACAGCAATACATGAAGTCTAACGAATATTCATTATACATCCACCTTAAGTCTAATCCCCACCAAGTATAATCAAACATTTACTCTCCTCCATAGAATATAGAATTAATAAAAATTCATCTAGTGAAGACGTATTTTATAAACATAGCGATTTACAAGCCATTTCCTGCCATAGTTAACCACTGATTAGAGGTCTGTTTCAAAAGCAGCAGCCAGGTTTACTTTGTCAGCCTTGGCAGATTTCCTATTGAGATGGGAGTAATGGTGGTGTAATCTGCATAGATGCCTGCTTGGGAACTGATGACATCAGGAAAATCATTAATGAATATCAGAAACAGCATAGAACCCAGGATATAACCTTGAGGGACACCCGCGTTCGTGTGAAAGAATCTGGAAGCTTGCCTGTTCAAAACGACCTTCATTTTACGATTTGATGGGAATGACTGGATTAAATCAAACGGTCTACCAATAATACCCTAGCCCTGAAGCTTGCGCAAACTGCCAGCATGCCGCACCCTGCCAAGCGTTTTCGAGATTTCAAAAGCTGGCATACATATTCAGTGATTGCCGTTAGCACAACCAGGCGAAGCGGCATTCATATTGTTTGTCAGAGAGTAGGTAGTGAGAGGTGAGCTGCTTAACCCCCATCAGTATTGATCAGTCAGTTAAGCGCCATACGGGATACTCACTTTGGGCGACCATGTCTGAAAAGAGACATGACTGACTTAGAAGAAGATTATCCCGCAGTAGGTCGCCATTGCTTTCTGCGGTAGACTGCTTGCCAGCCAAGGCTATAGAACCCAATATGTTCTATTATTTAACCCATAACTAGAGGGAAGAGACGGATTAATACGTTTCCTAAGGGTATTTGTGCGTAAGTGAATGCAAGGAATTCAACTGGAATTCGAACTCGGCTCCCCGATTTTTCGTTCCGAGTCGATATCCACTGCACCACAGCGCACATCAGCATTGATACTTTACCGAAAAGCGGTAAGACGTTAATAGGGCGATAGTTACAGGGGTTAGATAGTTCACCAAAGTATTGAAAAACAGGAACTACAGATGAGGATTTCCAAGGAGCTTAAAAGAAGGAAGCAGAGTGGCAATAGCTGTAGAGTTTGGAGAGGACTGGCACCAGCTCAGGGGTAAATTTCTTTAAGACGACGGCTGGGATTCAATTACCTTCACTTGTCATATGGGAGTCTAATTTATGCATATACCACTCAGTAGATCATCTGTTCCAGGTGAGAAGTTCAAATTTATTGAATGTAGGAGGGATTTAGGATTTGCTATTGTTCCTCATACTTTAGCAGAGCCACAAGTAATCTCTAGAACCAGACTTTCAGGAAGCTATACGATGTTTGATTCTATCAGCAAACAATAACTTTGCATTATTTAGGACACGCTTGTATCAATTACGATCAGAGACAAAGAGGCGTTTAATCAGACGCAATCAGATGTGTCACTTCGGTACAGCCAGAAGTAATTCCTGCGAGCAATAGGAGACGAACATGCAGGTGAGAACCAAGAAGAAGACGAGATTTAAACGTTTCACAGTAAATGATAAATCTGAGGTGTTTAACGCATGTACCTTCTTCTACCGAGCGCCCATAGCTCAGAGGTAGAATCGCCAACTGATGTCAATTCGATCGAGTTTCAATCCTGGCAAGAAGCAATTATATGTCTAACCGTACTGATGAGCCGTCTGCGGATGACTAGATAGATAGATAGATAGATAGATAGATAGATAGATAGATAGATAGATAGATAGATGTGAATTTGTAACCCTGGACCAAACTCATACCTATCTATATGAATATGACAGCTCTATCACTGATACTGTGTGCTTTCAAATAAGTACCACGCATATATAATATATAAATAATATAATATATATAACAAATTGCATATATATATTGATATTTATAATTATATACATACACTTTTCACACATATATATGTGTGTGTGTGTGTGTGTGTGTGTGTGTGTGTGTGTGTGTGTGATAAAAATGAATTTATCAGGTATGTTATATTTATGAGTTAAATGCTTGATATCAGAGATAGAGCGTATGTAAATATAAAAGTGAACATTAAGGCCAATACCCAGCCGCGACAGTCTGTTTCATGTTGAAACGCAATCGTCAAGCCGGCTGAGTTTTGACCTCAATGTCCACTTACAAGAGGAACTTACTAACTACACACACACACGCATATATATATATATATATATATATATATATATATATATATATATATACTTTCTTAATTTTTTTCTTTTTTGAGTCGTGTAGTTTAAAATGGATTACAATAAATGTTAAGAGTATTTTCAAGTTAATTCTATATTCGCTGGATAGCACAAAAATATTCTCTGCACGAAATTATTTCTTTATATGAAATATTTTTTAGCAATTACGAAAATTATGGACACTTTTAAAAATTTAATTTGACAGACGTTACAATTATCAAAAGCCTGAATCAAAAAAACATTTGATTTCGCATGCTCATCACTGTCACGTGTTATATTACTTTTTATTCATTTTCCACCATTTTGTTTTTCTTATCTTTCAATAGTCATGTTCAAGTGGACGCAGACCCAGTAATTCAAATGTAAGTAATTGATACCAGCAACTCATGAATGATTCTTTAATTTATTTCCTTGATAAAGTCATCAAAAGTTGTTCAATGCTGATGATAAAATTATGTCATGTCTAAAACTGTTTTTCTTTTACTGTTTCTTTTTCTTTTCCTTTTTTCTTTAACGGATGATGTTCGTTCGTTTTGAACAACGTCTCCATTATCTGGTGATCTTCATTTTTCTTCTCCAAACATGCGTTTGATTTGTTTCTTTAATGTATCCATAAAATTAAGTTTTTTTTATATTCAAGCAATAATGTTACAATCACAGTCTTGTGATTGCCTGTTTTCTTTTTCGGGTAGATCTGCATATAATGACCACCTTTCTCTAAAACTGTGATGCAATCATTAATATTTTGATATTTGTTAGAATTCTGTAAGATGTGATTATGTTTTTCTAAGTTCAGGTATGAACTATGTTCCTTATTCTGTATATTATTCATTAACACGACGTTTTTGCAGATATATTTATTGTCTTGATCAAGTTTAGAATCTTATCTCACCCCTTATCATTGCGAACCAGTCTTTCTATGTCAACTAATTTACTGATTAGATTATAAAGGCTTACTCTATCTATACTCTTTAAATGAATATAACTATATGCCTAAATTATTCTTAATGATCAATCTTCCTAGCCTAATCAGTAAAACAAGTAAAACAGGAAGGCAGACTTATATGGACAAACATGGTAACCCGAAATCTCTTTTTTCCCAATTAGTACCTTTTACTATTGTAAACATTATTTGGGAGTTGCGTTAAAAGTCAACAAAAATTAGAATAAAAGGAATAATAGTTAAAAATAAAATATAATTTTCAATTTGAAGATCTGATAATTATCTTTCATTTTTGTCTTCTTTGATAAAAAATATTCGAAGATAATTCATTTTACAAAACAAATCTGTTTATATATGTAGAAAATTTTTGTTATATTTGATTTAAGGTGAATTAATATAAAACGCTTAAAATAGCAATGGATGAAATGATCGGACTATATTACCTGACAAGAAAAGAAAAGGATAAAACATATGAATATTATTTCTTTTTTTTTTTCTATCATATGGCCTTGAAGATCATTGAAGTATTTTGCTAAAGCCTTAATAGTGTTCTTGACCGGTGCCCTTCGCAATGAAATGTGTCACATTGTACTAGATTACATGTTACCAGTATTAATTATTAACCTCTTACGTGAATAGAAAGGATTAAAATTAATTATGATGTTTGGCAATCCAGTCAAATTTTGGAAAATTGGGTCGGACCGAAAGATTTTCAGCACTGTCTCGTACGTGAACACACACATTCACAGATACATAGACACACACACACACACATATGTGTATGTATGTGTGTATGTTTGTTTGTACATTTTATGTGCAATATATATATATATATATATATATATATATATATAGTCTGGTTAATATATATAGATATATAGTCTGGTTAACACTCGTCCCCGGTCTTTTGAACAGGAGTAGAGGTTTATCCCTTGTTTCCTGTTTAGGATTAGTTTTCCAGTTCCTTCTAAAATCTTTTTATTCTCTTTCGCTCCCCGTAGCCTCTTTACCTGGGCAAAACGCGTGTAAAACTGTCCATTCCTCCCCGGTCTTTTGAACAGGAGTAGAGGTTTATCACTCGATTCCTGTTTATGATTGGGTTTCCGATTTTCTGATTCCTTCTAAAGTTTTTTCATTATATTTCACTCTGCTTATCTCCTTGCATCTTGCTTGGGTTAACTGATTAATATATATATATATATATATATATATATATATATAATGCACACATTAAGTACACATAAATATATATACTACACACACGTGCGTGCGCATGAACAAAAAGACGCACATACTTGTTAATACATGCCCGATAAAGTAAATCACAAGTAGTAGAAAAACTTTACCCAAGCCTTCATTATAGATTATCAGATGACAGTCGAAAGATCGGATATGAATGTTTGGAAAGCGGTGGGTTTTTGCGCTTTGTTACCACATTCGACGATGGTTGACATTAGTTTGCTATGTTGTCTACAGCTGTCCAATGTATCTTTAAAGTAATTGATATTTCCTTCACCTAAATTCGAGTGGCCATACCAAAAAAAAATCCATTATCACACGAACGGGATAACATGTTTGTTCGGCGATTTGTTCCAGATGAGGATAGCTTCCTGTCCCTGTCCAAAACACTGAATAACTACTTGTTTAAAATACCAGGAGAAAAGACGCTCAAACGAACAAACAAAAAAATCTCCATCTCTCTCTTCTATCTCTCCTTTTCTCCTCCCCTGATTTCCCGTTTTCCCCTCTTCATCAAATTTTCTTCTTTCTTTTTTTCTCTTCTCAGCATATTTCCCTGTTCCTCTCTCAGTTTCTTTCTCTCCTTTTTTCCTTTTCTACCATTTTCCTTTCCGTTCCTCTAGCCAACCACTTTATTTTTCTCTTTAAATTTTCTCTTTCCTTCTATGTTCTCTTCTTTCTTTTTCTTCGTCCCTAGTTTCTTCTCTGCCTTTATTGTTTCCCTCTCTCTCTCTCTCTCTCTCTCTCTCTCTCTCTCTCTCTCTCTCTCTATCTCTCTCTCTTTAGAACTTTCCCTGATTATCTCACTTTTTCTCATTTTTTGTCTCTTGTTTTCTTCGTTCCTCTTCTCTCACCTATTCTATATTATCCTCACTTTTCTCCTCTTTCTACACTTTTCT
Source organism: Ascarosepion bandense (assembly GCA_037127315.1). Classification (NCBI taxonomy): domain Eukaryota; kingdom Metazoa; phylum Mollusca; class Cephalopoda; order Sepiida; family Sepiidae; genus Ascarosepion; species Ascarosepion bandense. The sequence goes on from JBBBDQ010002142.1 coordinate 410,948, forward strand.
GATTTTTCTATTCATCTTCACCACGTCTTTCCTTTTATCTATCTCTCTCTCCTCTCTCTCTCTCTCACTCACTCTTCCCGTCTCTTCTCTTCTTCTTTCTTTTCACTCTTCCTACCTCTTTATTCTAATTTCTTCTCACTACCTTTTTTTATATTTCCCTATTTCTTCCCAAGACAATCTATTTTTGTTGAATTTATAATCATAAATTAAGGTTTGCTTTTGTGCAAGCGGGTTGATGAAGTTGTCTCAGGCATTTGATTACGACAACTGTACAAAATTGACCTCGAGCAAGTTTGCCAGACAGAACAATTACTGCATTATTCAGTATGCGAATTTATTTTTGTTTTTGTTTTTTGTTTTGTTTGTGTGTGTGTGTGTGTGTGTGTGTGTGTGTGTGTGTGGTGAAGACTATTTTCTAAAGTCCAACGCTAGTAAATTTTGAATACCGTTACACTCGACTTTTAAGAGCTACTTAAGCAAGGTTAGTTTGGGCTTAACTAGTAGAAAGTCCAAATGTTGTCTAATTCGCTATTTGTAGTCCAAATTTGAAATCTTTATTTGCATGATATGAAAATGCAAAATTTTGCGGTTTTCTTTTATGTCTTAAATGGTACCTCTTCATCAATAAAAACTAAAGCACAGATGATGCCAAACTGAAATATTGAATGGCTTCAATTCTAGTACAAGGGCGCATTTTAAGAGTATCTAGCAAGGATCATGCTTACTCACAATAGCTTGCAAAATCAGCAAACTAACCACGTTGTGTATGCGTAGGGAAAGAAACGTCTGTGGTTGTATACATCTGTATGTAGTTGATCTTGACATTTTTTGGTTTCTTCAGAAACGAAACTTTCAGACGACATTCCAATTTAGATAGATAGATAGATAGATAGATAGATAGATAGATAGATAGATAGATAGAAATCAATTAACCAGATTCCACTTTAAATGTGTTTGATTATATTTATTCATATCTTAATATGCAAACTTTATTTCTCGAAACAATTAATTCAACAAAATAAACAAATAGTAAGTTAAAGTCAGTTTTTCTCTTTTTCTGATTTAAAAAGTGCGATTGTTTTTATTTATGTGTTAGAAGACGTTCACTTAATTTATTTAAGCTATAAGTTGCATAGAAGAAGAAATTACACAACATGAAACGGGAAGTGGAAACGGGTAAATATGCCGAAAGGAGCTTCTTCACTTATCTATTAATTCAGCGTCAATATCCGGCCAATATTTCACACATGTCTTCACTCAATTTCTGATTCATTTGTCCGATTTCACTGAGACCTTTTCCGCCATGAGCTTTTATTTCCTTTATCATTTTTGCTTTCCTTCATCATCTTTTCTTTACACATACAACTCTCCCGATACTTTGTATGTATTTTTATTTCGAATCAGTTGAACTTAGGTTTTCTCAAATGTTCTCTTACTTCTTTATGTTTTTTCTTTTTTTCTTTTCAGAATATTTTTATATCTAATACTCAATTTCTTCCTTTCTTTCTTTTCACATACTTATCATTATTTTTATTAATTTCGTCTTATAAGCCTAATATACGAGCAATATCCTGTGATTTTAGCAGCTTCATTTGTCACATACACTGTAGGTAATGTTTCCTATTTTTCACTCTACTCCATATAGCTGAAGCTCTTCTTTTCTCTTTCTTTCTCTCTCTCAAACTTTTCACGTCTTAAATTCTTTTTCTTTCCTCTTAAATTAACTATCATTTTTCCCACTTTTTTCTTTCCAATTTTTTGTGAATACAATGTTGATATATATATATATATATATATATATATATATATATATATATATATATATGATTTGTAAGTGTGCTAAATTTTCCTAATGGTTCATGAGCTTTAATTAACCCTCGATGCATGACAAATAATTGCCACATTTCACCAAGAGATTTCTTGGCGTCTGTCAACAAATATTAACCAAAGATTCATCTCCTGTTGCATAATTGAATAATAAATGCAATAAAGTAATATCTGCATGAATTTGAACTTTCAACATTCTACAATTATATAAAGTTATTTTTTTCTTCATTCATTCACTTATTTGACGTGTGTTTTTCTCTTTGCATGCAGCTTAAAAATATATTTGTATCATTGTCCGACGTAAGAATTGATGACATGCATTTTCAATGATTAGTGCTTCTGGTTGTGTGTGTGTGTGTGTGTGTGTGTGTGTGTGTTTTAAATTAAAACTTTCTTCTAGCTAATTTTATTGTTTTTCTTAACGTGTTTGTTTTCATGATACCTTAAAGGTAATTTTTATGACCCATTATCATTACTATTATTAATCTAATAAACTTTATTATTAAGTTATTGTTCTTACTATTATAGTTTTATCCTTTCGTTTTCTGAATTTTAATACAGGTGTGTACAATGATTATTAGCGTTCTTTAAAAAATAAAGACTAAATACACAATTAAAAATTAATCATAAAAATAATCATTCAATTCATTTCATCACTGGCATGGAAAATATCTGGATTTCAAGTCTTTTCAAGTCTCTGCCCCACCCCCTTTATCCTTACAATCAAATTCCTCCTATCTATCATGACCTGACTTTCTATTGATTCATTGAGACAAACCCTCCGAAACCCCCCCCCCTTGTGTTGTTTTTAAACTTCTATATATAATGATTCCTAACAGAAAAATATATTTCCCTGTCTGACGAGGTGCTTATAAGATAGTACCGATACACAACGGCTCTTTTGCTGCAGTAAACTATGTTTTTTATTATACACTTATAAGAGAATATTACCATACATAATACCCTACTAAGAATCGATCACTCCTAATAAAGTAAATCACAACAAACAGCGGACTGCCAACCCATTATTTTGTACTACTTCTAATATATATATATTATATATATAAAGGTTTTTTTCTGTTGCTGAGGTGATGTGTCGTCCCCCGTGGGGATCTTCATATCGAAATGGCCATTCAACATCTTTGAATTAATCCTTTTTTAATATATATATATATATATATATATATATATATATATATATATAAATTCTGCATCTTTTCTATGTTTATATTTTCTTCTACAGCTTTTTCAATGTTTTTTCTTGTTTTACGTGGCAAACATTTTCGGTTTCTTTTTTTCTATAATTTTCTTTAAATATTAAACAATTTCTAAAATTATGTTCCAATCATTCAATAACTTTCAGATATATAAAGATTCCATGGGAATCTTTATATGTCTGAAATAAAAATATATAAATAAATAAATATAAATAACTACAGTATTAGATATAAATGAGAGGATGGAGTTAAAACTGTAGCAATGCGTCTGCTAGTTTCCTTTCACCTTTCAACTCGTTAGGCTGCGAGTACCAGCATTGTTTAAATGCCAATCGCCCGAGAGTAATTAAATAACCGAGTTTGGATTGAAAGTATTGCAACTATACACATAGTTAATAAACAAAAGCGAAGGTGCACTAGCCGGAAGATATTCTGTCTAGAAAGATAACCGAACTTCTCTACACTAATTTTTGAACATGGACTCGTCCATCCGCTATGAGTAGAACGACTGCTCATAGGAACGGTGGTTGCAAATTGGGTCACAAGGTGTAGCGTCTGAGTCGTACGCAGTGCCGCACTGAGACACGGTATTCTTTATTATTAATCCATGTCTCCCATGCGATTAAACCTGTTCTTCACTTATATATATGCCGAAGAAAATTCAGCACATAATTAAACAGTTGTAAATCCAGAATTTATTTCAGCAATATAAAGATAAAACTTTACAATTGCCTCGTTTATATGAAATGTTATTTTTCTATTCATCAACCATGAACGATGCAATTGTAAATTTTTTTGTTTACATTTCTGAAATGAATTCTGGATTTATAACCGTTTAATGATGTGTTGAATTTTCTTCTCAATATATTTGCTCTAGATGGTATCCGCTGAGCTCACTATTTCTATTTAATTGATAATTTGTATTAATTAAATAAAATCTTTTGGATTTTCCTCTTCGTCTTCACGGGTTGGCATTCACTCCTATATATATATATATATATATATATATAACCACCAATCTTCGAATTGCATAATAGAATCTCAAACTGCCAAATACTTTATTTTAAAGTTGTAAATATATCTATTAAAGTTGATATTGTAAGTTGAGATTAACGTTGAATTTATCATTCACTGTGGAAAATTTACAACATCGGCCGCTCAATATAAATGTATAAACGTTATTGGGAACACATTACTTGACATTATATGTAATTATATAAACAGGAAAAGTACGTTCCTTCCGAGGATATTCTGAAATTACTCAACAAAATAAAGTAAAACTTTAGATAATTATAAAAAAATGCAACAAAAAAGATCTTTAAAAACGAAATACCAGCGATGACGTAATAATAATCATGTTTTTCTTCTATGATAACAGCTTTTGCTGCGTTTTTATTCTGTCAGTTAAAAGTCCGATTATACACTTTTACTTTTACTCGCTAGCTATAAAAGAAAAGGTCAAGAGTGGCAGTCAAGTGTAGTTCTAATTGTTTCAGATATAAATCCTAAGCCTGATTACGCCATATTTACACTATATTTCTCTCTCACACACACACACACTCTCTCTCTCTCTCTCTCCACGTGTGTGTCTTAGTACGTTTGTATAATAAGACAAAACACGCGAATTCCGATTAAATCTTTCTAGAAGGAATTCATATATTAAAAACATAAATGAGAGAGTTGTGCGTTGTTGATACAAGGCAGGCCTTAAATTTAAAAGTAGTTTTCGTTTATATTTAGAATTGGCCAAACGCCTGTCCTATAATGATAAAACAAAAACTAATAAAACCGTATGTTTTACTTTTAAGCAGCTGAGGTGAACGAATTCTGAACATTAAATGGTAGGAAAGCAATGTCATTATTCTTCGTTTAAAACAAAAATGTTCTTCTTCTCATCTTTAGTCAGTGATAGCTTGACGCATGCTTCTTAAACTAGTAACAAGAAAAAGAGAAATTCTTTTTGAACATATGTTACTAGATTAGTAAAGGAATAGTTTCGGAAATATTATTTAATTTACACTTATATTTTTAGATATTTAAGCATTTGTGTGATAAATGTAAAAAACATTTTTCATTATGTATTCACTTGATAGAAACCAGAAATTCTGTAAGGATTTTCTGTTAATTTTTAATTTCTGTAGTCATTATGTTTGTATCCTTTTATATTTATATAACAAATATTTTTCCACATGTCCCCTTTCCTTGTCAAAGCACTTAATTCAATACTATTAACTACGTCGTCTGTCTGGACATCCCCACTCATGCCCATCATTTTGTATGACAGTAACTCTGGTCTGTTAGATTCTGCCATTGACCAGATCTATCATCCTGCTGACAATGTCTTCACCGTAACCCAGAGTGGGGTGGCTACTTGGTGCTATACCTTGCCAAAGTGCAAGTAGTAATTTTGCTCATTCTGGCGTGTATAGTAGTTAAACAAGGCCAAAACGCTTAAACTCTCGGTCACGACTTATAATTTTGTGGTAGAACAATCATTGGCAGCCTCAGTCACGTCCCAACAGTGCCACACGCTGAGTTGGTCTCCCTATGACGATATTATCAAGTAGTCACTTCCATCAGAAACAGATCATTGAGGGATTCGAACCTGGGCAGATAGAACACTAATATTCTAACTATTCAGTCAGATATTAGGCAGAAGCTCTGATTTATATATGAAGGTGCACCAAAAATCCCGTTACCTAATGATGAAACAGTATTTGTTTGAACAACAAATATTTAATATAATCCACTAAAGTGCACTAAATTCAGTGGTGAATACAAATCACATCGAACATTATGCAATTAAAATTCCAAATCAAATTCAGCTACTAATTACGCGTGAGTTAATTAATCTATTGGTTGTATCTAGTAGTTTTCTAAAACTATTTTCTGGATATTCAAAAGCTAGTAAAAATTAATCACGTAAGCAATGAATCATGTTTTTGCACGATATAAAATTAATTATATATATATATATATATATATGTCACGCGATCAGCCACAGCAGAGTGGATAAAGATATCATTAGATTGTGAGAGCCAGCAACAACATCTCTTAATTATGGCCTTAAATAGCCCTGTAGTGATTTATGGGCTGTTAAGCAGAAAGCATTTTTAATTTATAATTCCGTAAGCATAATACATGAGGTGAGATATTAATGAAGTCCAATGAGTTCATTAGAAGACTATATCTAAGCGCACAGGTTGGAAAATGAAAATCCCAAGAGACACAGGCCCAGATGCTGCCATATTAATTTTGATCGTAAATATTGTAGATATACATTTAAAATTTATTTTATTTTAAATGATGAGTACAGATTTCTTGTTACAGCTTCTTGGTAAATGAAAAAATAACTTAGAGATTCTATCATTGTAAGAAGATCAGAAATCACTGCTTTAACCAATCAGTTATAGCCGCAATTTATGAAATATTTGTTTCCCTCTCATTAATAACTGCTAAGATTTAAAAGAACTCAGTGACTGTCTCTCCAAAAGATACCGTTTTACTGTCTTATCTATTGTCATTTATGAAAACAAGTGCAAAAACCTCGATTTTAACATATCGACAGTTCCAATTAATTGACTTTGGTATTGTTGTTGTGTGATTACCTAGTGATAAAGAAGTTTGAATTTCAGTTGCAAATGAATCAATTTTATAATCTGCGTAAACCCTTTCTGTATGTTTGGTAAAGGTCATTCAATCCAGTCGTCTCAAGAGGGTCATCCATAGCCTCGAGGATTGAGATTTCAGCGTTGGATGGAAAGAAATGTTGGCCCAAGCGAACAACTAGAAAAGGTTATGTCTCTTTAAAAGCTTTCTTAGAAAAACAACATAATGAGTGAATTCTTTTTGTTGAAAAACTAAGGTAAATGTGATTACCTGTTCTTAGTGTAATATCGATCTGACAAATCATTATTTCAAGAAACCGATACACATCCATTCCTATTATTATTTCTTTAAATTCAGATTCAGTACTTTTTTTTAATCCTACAACTGAATTGAACCAATCTTTTAGCTGAGATAAATGCGGACTTTCCATTGGTTTCAAAAATCTGTTTTTGAGCCCAGCGAAAGGTTCAAATATCGTAAAATTAATTCCAAAAGTAAGCAGGTACCGGCTTTAAAGATAAATGCAGATTTTTTCCTCCTTAGATATGGCTTTATAACAAACTAAACTAAGCTATCTCACTGGGATATGCTTGAGAGATCAGAAAGTTTTTTATTTACAGCTGGCTTCAAAATGTAGTGTTTGCAAGCCAGTATATTAAAAATGTATTTTCAAGATTGACCTTCTTTAATTCAGAAGAATTACGCAAATCAAACATCTCGCTCTAGTCCTCAGCAACTCATTTGGCCTTGTACCGTTCAAAGTCAAGTAGTGAATATTAATACAGTAACTGTTCATATTTCAGCAATTAATATTGTAACATAAATTTATTATAGCAATTTAAGGACGAATCCAATAGGGCATATACATGTTATAAAATCTGTAGTGCCCCACCTACATTATACAAACCTGTTTTTCTTTCATTCTTTCTTTGCTTATTACTTTTTTCTCTATTACTAGCTAATTTCTTAATTTTTAACATTTTATCTCCTCTCTTTATTTCTTCAGGTCCTTCCATTTTATGACAACCTCACCGATTTTTTTGTTTTTTAGGGGTGGGGGGGGGTGTTTTTGTTTGTTTTTGTTTGTTTTTGTTTTATTTTGTTTGTTTGTTTTTTCTTGTATTTATTTGACTTCTCCACTTTTTGTACCGTGGAATTACTTATTGGATATTTTGAATTCATTTTTATTCATATTACTTAGTGTACCTACTTTCAACGACATAGACTCCACCTACCTCTATTGAACAGGTGAAGAGGCTCATTCCTTGTTTCCTGTTTAGGATGTGGTTTCCGGCTTTCTCTTTTCCAATCTTTTCACTCCTATGTAGCCCCCTGCACATCAGTGGCGTTACCGCCTTGCTCGGGGTGATATGATCAAAAAAAAAAATTGTATCAGCGACGTTTTATACCTGCTCCTAAATTCTCTTTCCTATCTAACATATTTTTTCAAGGTATTAAGATGAGGCATTTAAAAATATATGTATAAGCAAACTGACTCATCTGCAACAGAAGGGCACATGTAGACGGCAATTAAATAGGAAAAGTGAAATCTAAACAGCTGAATCAAAAAGGGATGAAGAGAAGAACGCAGAGTGGGCGAATAGAAATTTGTAGAAGACAAGGAACGGGGCAGATGAACTAAGGAATGAGGAAAAAATGAAAATAGCGAGGTAACTGAATATCTATCTCGTAAACTGTATATCTATGCCGTAATCATCATGAAATAAAAAAGTAAAAAAATGTGAAATTTTAAAGTTGCCTGAATTTCTTAAATGAAGCACAGTTGCTATGAATCTTTGACTAATTTTCGTTATATCTAAATTTAGTTATTTATTACAATACTCACGCCATGTTACATTCGACGGCCTTTAAGAAACTAGCATGGAATCTTGATCTTTATCTGTTGATCCCTGCTGTTATCCTTTATGGTCGTAAAATGTGTAACAACATGAATATTGCACTATTTGACAACAAAATTTCATAATAATAACATAATTTATTGTTTTGTAATATTAATAATATCAATGTAAATGTAAGTATAGTTCAAATTCTTTTCAATATTTGATGATTTTGCAATTGAAGCATTTTTATTATTCCATATATTTATAATTTTTTACCACTTCATTTTTTACGATTGTTGCTACTGCCTACCGATCGTTACTAACCAATATACTCTATGGCCATCGAGTTGAATTTTGAATTGATACAACCTAATTTGACTGTTGGAAAATAGATAATCTTAGAGCAAGGTTATAATTGGCCCTTAACAAGGTTGATATGGCTGTAACAAATTTTTACTGTGGCATGTTTTTTTAAAGACACGAATGCAAATTAACAAAAACAGATTTAAAAGTAATTCAAATACGGTTTGCTAATAGCGTCATACCGCCTTACATATCCAAAATCCAGTCCTAAGAAGCGCTGAGAAGACGAAGAAACTAATCCAAAAATATTAGGTGTGTATAAAAGTTTCTAGAACACTCTCTTTTTTTAAGTAGAGGCCGATTATATAGTACAGAACTACTTTTATAAAACACTGAAAACTTTTACACACGGTTAATAAAATGTTTATAATAATAATAATAATAATAATTATAATAATACGTGAATTGATTATTTATAAGAAAATTAATATTCTTAATTATTTTATTTCTATAATTAACTGTTCTCTTATAATAAATGTTGTGTTCTAATCCCTTTAGTTGATATTCCTTTGGTGTCGATCACGTTTTCTATAAGGCTTCTGCGTCACTCGATTGATATTTTTTAGCCATTCTATGCAGAATCATTTCAGATCGTTTAAATTCCATGGTTTTCATTTATGAACATCTCTTTTCATTTTATGCTACAAATATTCGATTGGATTTAAATCAGAAGAACGACTTTCTTCTTCTTAACACATTCTGTGTTGGTCATCGAAATATGTTTCGGCTAAATGCCTTGTTTGAAGATGAAGACTTAGCTAGATAGCAGAATGTATCAGAGCATTCAAAAGCAACCCCATAAAATGATGTTTCTACCCCGATGAACTTTTAGGTTGATGTTTTTTTTGTTTTTTTTTTTTGTTTTTTTTTTTGTTTTTTGACATCGTGCCCTGTTTTCGTTTTTATCGAAACTGAACTTTGCTTGTCATGTTCTCAAAATACAGTTTTTCTTTGTCCGATCAAATAACTATATTCCAGTAATCATTCCATTTAAAATATATATATATATATATATATATATATATATATATATATATATATACACACACACACACACAATCTATTAATGTGTTTTCTTCAGAACTAGTTGTTTTTTGTTTGTTTGTTTTTTTGTTTTGTTTTTTCGTACAACCCGCCTATTAAATAAATGCTTGTCATTTCAGTACTTTCTGTAGTGTTGAAGCGTCTCCATCTGTTTCACTTTTCTAAAGATTTGTCTGGATATCCTTTACGTCTGATTTTCGGGTTGATTACAACTTCGCTGGTGATTTTAGTCACCGTTGTGTTTAAATCATTCTTGGACGTCCTAATCTTGAAAGCATTGATACGATGCCAATTCATTTCCATTCGTATACACATGTGTATATATAAATCAAGCATGGGGCTGCATTAGACATACCTCATTATAAATGAGACGCATTAATAATAAAGTACTTTCAAAGTAAATTTTCGTTGAAAGTAAAGCGACCATTTTTTACTACAGAAGATCATACCGCTTCAGAAATGAGAAAAAGTTGATATCTTTTATTTGAAGAAAATATTTTTTCACAATTTAAAACTGAAGATTTCATATATTATCACTGATGAAACTGTGACTAGCACATACTGTTACGTGTACTTTTTTCTAATTTATTCACTTGAAAATACAAAAAATATCTTTTTACAATAATAAAATGTATTAATTCTCCAGAAAATGTTTTAATTTTAACGTTTCTCGTTTCAGTTTCTAAAGCAAAATATTTTTATACACACCATCTCTCTTAATGAAAACCGCCAATGGTTTCAAATGCTAAAAACGTTATTCTCAAGGAAAGTTTTAAAAATTCAAGGAACATCGAACTTAATCATTATTATGTGAGCGGGATGCATTTTACCCTTGCCTAATATAAATGGTTCGTATCAAAAAGATTTCTGTACAACCCATTTCCAAAACTTGAGTAAATTGTCAAATATTAGAGTACAAAAGCACATACATATCACAAACATATATAGCCATCTGCAGACAGGTCTGTTTCGCTGTATCACAGCTCATGAGTACGGTTAGACATCCGATTGCTTCTAACCCGGATTGAAACCCGACCGAATTGACACCAGTCTGCGATTCTAACTCTGAGTTATGGGTGCTCGGTAGAGGAAGGTAGACTTTGAGCGTTATATATAATGTAAACATACGCCAGTAGCTGAGAGTGTTCTAATTCATTATTGAATGAACGATGCGTAGAAGCTTGAGTAGCTACTGTTTTTACAAAGTCTACCTTACCTCCAGAGTGCTCAATCAGGGTGTGAAAGCGTAAATATAGTCATCCGCAGATAGATCTGTTTCGCTGTATCACACAACAATATATATATATATATATATATATATATATATATATAATATTGATGAACAATACGTCCATCATCATCACCAAATTTCTTTCGTTTTTATGTACATTCTCCGCCTCTCTCTCTCGCTCTCTCTCTCCCTCCCTCTCTCTCCTCTTTTTTTTATTTCTTCATTTCATCATCTGGTACTCTTTTTCTATCGTCTCTTAACAAACATCTGGATACCACCTCTAGTCTCCACCCATTTTTCTACAACTGATACCCTTCAACTCAGAAAAAGGGACTAAAATAGGCACTGGTATACCCTTCCACAGGTATGCAGTAAGCTGGTTCCGCCCCTGACGCAAATCCACAACACGTCTTGGTTCTTAAACTGAAAAGTATTAGCTTCTTCATGGAATTGGCTCATTGTATCTATTTGCTACTCTATGAGAGCAAACTTCTTTTTAATTGAGGTAATTCGTATCCCACAAAACATTTATGGTAGGTCATCCAAAAGTCGCCCTACAGTGGGTTTCATTTGCACACTTTCTCAGGAAGGTGTGACAGCCAGTGTTTTGTCTTCTTTATTTGTTATTTTTTTCCTAATTCGGGTTAAAATTTTCTTGTATTCTTTATAAAAACCAGAAAACTTGTTTTTAAAATTTTTAACGAGTTAGTTTTCATACATTATTGTTACTAGTACCAGTTGGTGTAACCTGTGGTAACATGAGAGGAGTGTATCAAATGAATACATCAAAATGTTCGTTCACTTGAATGAACGATGTCTACAGCATCAGAGAAAGTCGTGGCCGTAGAAAAATAAATTAAAGAATAGTTATGATTGTATAGCGCTGAATGCATCTGTGCCATTTGCAATTTTTTTCCGTTTTCGCATTATCTGGCAAATTAGACACAGCACATAAATGTCGGTTCATGCCTTTTTCATAGACGTTTGTACCATTAAAATATGCATATTCCTAATAGATTGTATAGCTATGTACATATCTGTATACATATTGGTGCGTATGTATGTTGTTGTCGTTAGTGCACGTGTGTGTGTGTGTGTGTGTGTGTGTGTGTGTGTGTGTGTGTGTGCAACTCCGGTCCGTTTTTTGCCAACAATTCTCAAAAAAAGTTACCTTTAGCAAACAGCTTCAAAGGAGAATAATCGTTTTTGTTGGTGGTGATGGCGGTGGATGGTATGGCATAAGAAATGGTGGTGTGGGATGTTACGAAGACAAAGAAAGCTTAGATTGTAGGTAGTTGAGAAATTTATTGGGGTGAGGAGGTAGATAAAGAGTCTTCTTACAACTCATAAACTGAGATAATATGGTTTGAATCAGGTGATTCTACAAAAAGAGAGGGAGAGTGAGTGACAGAGAGCATGCCACTAGACAAACCGCTAATGAAACATTCATGCTTGTGCACCCACGGATGCAATCACATACCCGGCTTTTATCTCTCTCTCTCTCTCTCTCTCTCTCTCTCTCTCTCTCTCTCTCTCGTATATATAAATATATATGGATGTATATCTATGCTTACGATTATTTTTGATCGCAATTTTTAATCGTTCCTGTTTTCCTACAGCTCTGAAAAAAACAATTAAATATCCATGGAAACCATTTCTTGACATCTCATGAACAGATGAAGAGAGTGAAAAAAAAAAAGAGATGAAAACAGGGTGAGATAGATAGATAGATAGATAGATAGATAGATAGATAGATAGATAGTAAACTCTTCTCCCCTAATGAAAGAAAAGTTTAAATTACGTAGGTAGAGTAAGATTATCTTTTCACCGTCTCCAGAGGGAAAAGTCTTTTGCTTCTGATGAAAATAAGTATTCAAAATCCTGTTTTTTTTGTGTTTTTTTTTTGTTTTTTTGTTTTTTTTTACCTGAACTCAGTACACAGATAATTGGAGCTATCACATACGCACGCATGCACACACACACGCAAACGCGCGCACACACACACAATACATATATTCTCTTTCCTAGAATACTTCAACATGCGATAATGGTTAACAAGTTCGTCTATTGAGTAATGATTTCGATCCGTACATAGTCCCCTGTGCTTGTAGCATAAACTTATATAAGCTTAGTAAATAATTGTAAATTGTGCAGATAAAGTAGTTATGAAAGAGTGGTTTGTCTTCATTCACACTATATTTAATCAATTATTGTGGAATGTCAGAGACGATTTATTTTTTAATATATCTAGTGAAACAAAAGAACGCAGGAAGAAGAAGATCCATGCCTTTTGCAAGAACATGAATGTAAAGTAAACATAAATAGCTTGAACTTTAATTCAACCTCCAGTTGCTGATTCTATTTTATCTACCTCTCTCTCTATATATATATATGTGTGTGTGTGTGCGTGTGCGTGTGCGTGTGTGTGTGTGTGTGTGTGTGTGTGTGTGTGTGTGTGTGTTAATAACAATTTAACAAATATTTTTCCTAGATTTGTTACATAAAATTATTTTTTGACAATACGTTAAATTAATAAATAAAATTGTACGAAATTGCAAAAGCATAAGAAAAAAGTGCTAGATATGAAATTCGACATCTGAGGTTCGCTTTTCACTTTTGTATCTCTCGTTTAAGATTATTTAGATCGCTACAAATATTTATTCTTACTCGTTGCGTCTGCCCGTTCCTTCACAAATGGGAGAAACAGGGAATTCCTGCAATGCTGTAGTTACAAGCGAAGAACTTCACATTTGGAGGCTAAAATAACGAAAATCTTATAAACATCATGGGATTGTAAGTAAATATTTTACCGGCGATGAACGGGACCGATATTCCATCAAGGCAAAGAAAAAATTCGAATACGTATATAAGCAGATATTTACGATACGATGTTAGATTTTGTTAAAATTATTATTTTCGAAATTAAATCGATATTAACCAACCTTCGTTGTTAAATTTTTTTAGGGTATATTTATATTAGTAATATATCGAGCTAGTTTCAGCTTATAGTGCCTAAGTTTTTTTAATAGATACAGTTGATAATTTTGCGGGTTATATACAAAGTGTTAAATATTTTTATTTGTAAATAATCACAAAAGATAGAGACCATTAAAACATGTTTGATTAACACTATACTGCGTTGCATATATATGAATAAATAATTTAATTATTTTATATGTTAATATAGATTCTTAACACTTAAAGATATTTTATCTTGCGTCCATTAATTTTGTTTAATGCTTCTCTACTGTTATGATTTTAATATTATTTGCATTTTGTACATCCCAGAGATCTTCTTTGCCTAACAATTGTTTTCCGTTTTATATGCTTCTCTTTTAACGATAGATTTCCAGTTTCTATTGGATTAACATAAGGGATGTGCGTTGTGGTGCATTGGATATCGGCTCGGAACGAGAAATCGGGGAGCCGAGTTCGAATCTCAGCTGAATTCATTGCATTCACTTAAGCGCAAATACCCTTGGGAAAGGTATTAATCCGTATATTCCCTCCAGTTATTGGTTAAATAACAGGACAGATTGGGTTCTATAGCCTTGGTCGGCAACCAGTCTACCGCAGAAAGCAATGGCAACCTACTGCGGGATAATCTTCTGCCCAGTTAGTCATGTCTCTTTGGAGACATGATCGCCCAAGCGTGTATCACGTATGACACTTAAATGACTGAATATAAGGAAAGGTGGGTGGCCTTTTCATTAATTTAAAAATAACCTCTTTTTTTTTTTGGTAAGATGTGAAATGCAGTCACTTTTAGAAATTGAAAGAATCTATTATTTTACTGCCCACATTACTAGTACAAAAGACAAACTCCAAGTCATCACTGTGCTCTTACAAATGTTACAAATTCTTACATTGGTTGATTATGTCCATGAAAAAACCAACAAATCCGTCTCTTGTCGCAGTATAATCATCACTAAACATTTATGTAGAGAATTTCGATTTCATGTACTTTTTCGACTAATTTACACATTTTCTGCCTATTATGTTTATTAAAAGTGATATTTTGGTTGCTTTCATGTATTTAGCCAATGTTATTAATATTATGTATCTTTTTGTTCCGTTTTCTTTTGCAACATCAAATTCTTCAATTGTTTTCTTACTGCTCAATCAGCTTTTCTTCCATATTACCGTTTTTCTCACGTTTATTTTTGTGATAATCTTAAAGCCAGCTGATTATGAAAACTTTATTCGCCTTTTTCATAATTTCCGAAGTTATGTTCCTGTCACTTAATAACTTTACAATATCTGATTTCTCTTTTAATTTTAGATATTTATTATAACAAGTAGTAACCATTATTTTATATGAAATTAATAAATAACAATAACTATAAAGTTATACTTACATTTATTGACATTATGATGAATAATCCTCGATTTGCTTAATAAAAGTTCACACAATCAAATAAATGATGATGAATATTTCTAATAAAGTATATTTTAGAAATTGGAATTCGCATGGAATATTTATCATTTAAATATATGTATATCTTGAAATTTCTACTAATATTGATTGGTTAATACGAATATTATTGTGAAAACGTTATCTTTCGTAAAATCTGAAAGTAATGAGGTACCCAATGAGGATTTATACTCAATGCGCGGCTTAATTAAAATACTAGAATATCTTCTTAAGCGTCGACAGAAGTTGTGCTGTTGCATTTGTGTCGAAAATGAGGAACTGTGTTTGTGCCTCTGAACGAGCTCATGTGTGTGTGTATGTGTGTGTGCAGGCGCTTTACATTCTTTTTTCTGACAAAATTGCAGTTATCTTTGATCTTTCAACCACCTAAGTATTCTAGATAATATACTTAACTACTGAAATGACCGGCTCGTAACTGCTCCTTCGCAATGAAGTTTGAGCCAAAAGTTCTTGTCATAAGTCTTGGTATAAAATATGACTTTCTTCAAAAACCATGAATACAAATTCATTTAGGTAAAGAAAAATGTTAAATAATTTGCAAAAATACAGGAATTAATAAAGTATATTTTCACTGTTACGATTCAACTAAAAATAACAGCTACCAGAGGTTTAAAATTGGAGTGAGTACCCCCTCTCTCTATCTCTCTTTATCAATCTATCTATCTCTATCTCTCCTTCCCTCCCTCCCTCTCTCTCTTACGCACAAACACACATACACAATGTAATATTATTTAGTGAATAAATGATCAATAGATTTACACAAATGCGATTTATCGTAGATTAAAGTAAATCGATATGAATAGAAACTGATTTAAATTTCTATAAAATATTATTGAATAAACAGCCCATAAAATTCGAGGCATACAGAGAAGATATATATATATATATATATTTGTAAACGAGTTATTACGCGACCTAGGTTTCTACCATGTGGTGTCTTTAAGCGATTTACAATAACTGATTTTACCGTTTACCGTTTTTTTTAAGAACGCTGACGTAACGGTGGTTTTTTTGAACGCATAATTTTTAAAATTACAAGAAATTATAACGTTTTCATCCATGGTTGTATGAACCTAATAGGTATTTTTAGTATGGTTACACTTCGTCATAATTTCCGTTCCTTCATTCAGTAGTTCATTTTTGTTTGGGAATAGAATAATCGCTAACTTTTCTTCCTAGCACAATCTACATATTTTGCCACCATTGTAAGGCTTGGCTGTTTTCACTATACATTACGTTATGTCGGGATCTTTCCATATTTTGATTTCAATTTCCACATGTGGCAAGCCAATTTTGTACAGTTTTTTGAGTTTTTTATTTTGAATGTAGACTTGTGATTGAGCCACCTCGTCATAAATGTGTCTTTGGTTGATCTCAAATATATTTTATTTTGGCCATTTAAGTCATGGACTTTTCCCTTGTAAATGACTTCTTTTGTATTACAAATCCTTGAAGTGGGCATTTATTTTTGTCTCTTATATATATGTGTGTGTATGTATATATATCCAAACAGAGAAAAACATGTAGGTAAAATCCCAAGAAAGATCCTATTAATATTAACTGTTGATAATTAAATATTAAACCTGATCCAGCCAGAGGGCTTAATGTTAATAAAATTATAAATTCGCTTTATCACCGATATTATGAAAAAGTTTGAAGGCTTTTAATACACCGAGGAGAGGTAAAGAAAAAAAAACAATTCGTAGCAAAAATCAAGGAAATATATATATATATATATATATATATATATATATATATATATATATATATATATATATAGGAAAAACTACTAAAATGTTGTAACTTAAAAAATTTACTTTTAGAGTATTTATTTATTTCTATTATTATTATTATATATATATATATATATATATATATATATATATATATATATATATATTATATTACAAACAGGCCTCGGCCTTTCATCTATACATATTAAGACAGTATATGTAGATTATCATTATTTTTTTTTAATCATATCACCCCGAGCAAGGGGGTAACGCCACTGATGTGCAGGGGGCTACGTAAGAGGGAAAAGATTTGGAAAAGAGAAAGCCGGAAACCACATCCTAAACAGAGAACAAGGGATGAGCTTCTACACCTGTACAGTAGACGTGGGTGGAGTGTGAACCGGGCGATAGTTTAGTCTATCTACTCCAATTCTTTATGCTATATATATATATATATATATATATATATAGCAGGTATAGATGCAGCTTATATTTAAAGACTAATAATAATATATATATTATATATATATATATTATTATTATTATTATTATTATTTGTCTTTAAATATAAGCAGCATCTATACGTGTACACATATGGCTTTTATATTTACTGTTTATATTTTTACAAAGTGAGATGAGTAAATTGTCGCCAAAATAACACAAAAATTAAAATAACATTCATTTTAACAGATATATTTAGCAAAATTACACAAAAATATTTTAGAATATCAAGGAGTATTGGCTTCAACAATGGCCTCCAAACGATTTCAAAATCTCCTGCATCTCTTCTGGACGGTCTTCTTGTTTAAATTGTAAATAGTGATGTGGTTGCAGAACTTGTCTGACAACCATTATTGGATTCTCCTGCTTGTGTGGCATGGTGCAGAGTCTTGTTGCCAGACATAGTGTCTTCCAGCAGCCACCTTATTGACCCAGAGCAGCACTCTAGACACTTGTTGTAGGCCTTCGTATTAAATCCGAGGGCCTGTGGGAAGTTGAATGAAGGCATAATGTCGCCATCACTAGTGATCACTTCTGACACCTTCTTAATCACAATTGGACTCATTCAGTTCTTTCCGAATCCTCTGCACATTCCTCAGATTGACATCCAGACACTCTGAAATGTTCGTACTAGTGCTTCCGATGCGAACGCTAAGCAGTAGAGCATGACGTTTCCAAATTTATGGCGGAGTAAACTGCGTTATGGTTGCTCTTTTTCTCAAAGACGCTGTCCAACTTACTGTACTTACTTTTGTGCTGCCGATAAAATAAAAAATATGCGTATCCGCGAAATTATAAATATGAACTGGCACCAAATTGTACATATGTATATATTCACATGCATACACATAAACACATTTTTTTATAGTATGGTTCAGCCTGTACAAGGCCTGGTGGCCACTCGAGGTAGAGGGTTACATTAATGGATAGTTTCAATGAATAGAAAAAGATAACAGTTGACACTGGCCTTGAACAGGTAAAGATTGTAGTGCTCGGGGAAAATCCTCTTAGGAGTTTTCGCCATGGAGCTGCGGTTTGTGGGAAGAAACTGTTTGAATGGAACTTACTTGTCGATTGAATATGGATGGAGTGTGGGTGGTTTGCTACTATGTAAATGGTGTGGGAAGACCTAGTCGTGAAGGTAGAACCTGGTGGGTCCAGGTGATATAATTCATCCGAGCACTTCTCATGATAGTAGAGATAGAGCAGTGAGAGACTCGCTACATCCCGCCTCTGTGCGTGCGTGTGTGTGTGTGATCGAGACTTTCATATGGATATCATGCGTGGCACCAAATTCGTTCAATGCTGTGGTGCTGTTGTGGCGAAATCTTCGTCGCCAAGTTGTTGTGGCCAGGAAGAAAGACACGGTAACAGGAAGGTAGGTTCAAACAGTGTATCTGAAGAACAGAGCAATATATACAATAATAATCAGTAATTAGTAATCAGCAAATAGATGTGTAAGCCCTAACGGTATAGTTACGCTGTGTCTTGACTGTCGCTAAACTGTGTCACAGCTGCTCTCCCGGAAGTCAGGCAGGTTATTATTTATTGGTGGAGGAAGAGCCAATTCCTATAGATAGGGCACCATAACATTCAGAAATACCTAAACTGTCAGCTGTATATAACGACTTTTTTAAATCAATGGTTAAAGTTACTTTGAGCGAATGAAATTTGTAGGTCACGGTGATGACAATCTTTTTTCAAACTTTGTGAATTAGCGCTAAATAATCATAAAAAGAACTGTATCAAATAACAGAAAATGCATCACTTAAGGACTTTCAACAACAGTAACAAATAAAACGGATAACACATGTAACTCGAGGAGAAAATAATGGCATAATCAAGATCGTGGCATTCCACGCTACTTCAAACAAAAAGTTAAGATAGAGTTCTCCATCTATACTGAAAAGAGTTATAAGAGCTACTAGACTGAAACACCTATTTTCCTTGAAAATCTTTTTAAGATTTTATAAATCTCAACCGAAAGCAGCACTGGATGAATACTGAATGTTTCCTTATAAAGAAACCGCTGATAATACCATTATCATTTTCATTGCCAACGACGAACTGAGATGAAGAACTCATAGAAAATTTGAGAAAAGCTTTTGATAAAAATGACAAATATTTTTCTAATCATTTCCTGCTTGATTTTTGGTGCTTTTCATCAGCTAAGCAGTTCATTAAATGATGAAAATCGTCATAAAGAATTGGTTATTTCCTACACTTCAAAACTAGATCTATAAATATGAATTTTTTTTTGTTTTGCGTTACTTCTTCGAAGACCCATACAATTTCCCTCATCATTGCAAAAAAAATTTCAGTAATTACTTATTGAACTGATGTTTACTAAGCTTAGTATAATACTAACTTAGGACATCTGGTTAGAATTTACTACAGTAGTTATGGTTGTTGAGACTAGCTGGACTAACTATAGCTTCACAGTGTGATACCCAAAGCAAATTATGAAAATATTATAATATAACAACTTTAACAATGATTAACTAAGATGGGGTAATGTTTGCTGTAGAACTATGGTTAACGAGTTTTCCTTTGTTTCAGTCTATGCTAATTATAAGTTATGTGTTAATCTTTGAAGAACGGTTGGTCTTGTAAAATATTCGTTGGAGTCGTGAACGCAATGCCTGAACTGTTCACTTTATCCGAGGAAATATCAGAAATATTAAAACTGACTGCGAGGCTAATGCGGCTGTAAAATGTCAAATAAAGAAAATCTTCAACGTTAAAGAACAAGTCTGTTTTGTTGATAAAAAGCACTGTGTCATTTATTCATATTTGTCTCGTAAAATGAGAGATTCAAATTCGTTTTTTGGTCGTCTCGTCTCAAACTAAAAGAAATCTTCTCAAATGGCATTTGTAAATTTACGTTTTCCCTTTTGAAGATGGTTGTTTAGTGGTAGTCAAGTTTTGTTCATTTTAGATCGTCTTCAAAATAAAAAAAATATATGAATCAAAAAAGTGATCTCAAATGTTCTACCCCACCCGTTAGTTACATAAATACGCCAGGTGATTTAGTTCAATCTGTAACTTTTCGGTGCCTGCTGTAGTTAGAAAACTCGTCTCGTCGATAAATATTTGCTAATGTACTTAATTCGGTTCCCAAAGGGTGCTCGCCAAATATGATCTTGCACTAGACTTACGTAAGTGTATTAAATAGTTATTTCGTATACTCGTTCATCACTTTTCATAATTTGTTTCCTTTTTCATATCCACAATTTCTTGTGTTTTTCTTATGATTATTCTTGGTTTAATAATCTTTTCGTTTTTCGTTATTCTTGCTCTTATTCTTTTCATTTCTCTTCTTTATTTTTTTTTTTTCTTCCACTTTTCTGTTCTTAGGTTTGTCTCTTTCACCCGATTCTTCTAATTCTGTTTTAAATCTCCTTCATCATTTTTTTATTTCTTTCTGAACATTTTTTTTCATTTTACCAAAGGCACAACTACACCCACCCAAATCCGCAAGAAAATTTGATATCCAAATGTGAATGGTTCTACCAAAATTTAGAACCGGTAACCCATTTATCTACCTATCTATCAAAACTACCCACCAATCCACTCACTCGACATACCAAACTACCATTACCTAGCAAGCTACCTACTTACCAACCAACCCTATTACACCGATACGAACCCTCCTGCTAAGAATGTTGCTGCTAAGGTTTATGATATTTGCAGTATAAGATGAGAAGGCAACAAAAAGAAACAGCGGACATTCCAAAGACTTTGGGAAGAAACACCGGCAGATAAAATGGTGAATAATATTTACCCTGCGTAATGGCAGTTTGCAGCTATACACCTTGAATATAATCGTTCTCGTTTAGGTCAGCCGCCATTAATACTTCGTCTCACTGCCACTGCCACTACCACTATATGCGTTAATGCGTTCCTCTCTTATCTTTTGTTAACTTTTCTCTCTCTCTCTCCTTCCCATTTGATTTTTACCTTATTTTCAATCTCTTTATAATATCCCTCTCATTTTCTTTCTTTATAATCTATTAATTAATTTGTACATCCTTATATCTCTCGATTATATCTGCTTAGATAGAAAGAAAGAAAGAAAGAAAGAAAGAAAGAAAGAAAGAAAGAAAGAAAAATGTAAAAAAATATTTTATTATTTAAATGTTCAGGTTTCCTCTTGTCAAAACAAATTAGAAATTTGGAAATAACTTTCTAGAATTGTCGATTGTTTTTCCTGTTCGCTTCCATTTTAAGAAATGCTTTTATTCCTCATTTATATATATATATATATGTGTGTGTGTGTGTCTGTGTGTGTGTAAGGGTTCGCCTGTTGTCCGAATAGAGGTTTATCCTGTGTTTGCTGTTTAGGATTGGGTTTCCGGTTCCTTCTCCTGAAATTTTCTCATTCTCTTTCACTGCCAGTAACCCTTTTTGCGTCTTAGAGGCATTATCTCCTTGTTTCGGGAGAACTAATTTTTTTTTTACTTTGCATTACACACATACACAAGCACACACACAGACATATATATATATATATATATATATATATATATATATACTAGGAGTATAGCCCGGCGTTGCTCGGGTGTAATGAAAGCTTTAAAACTAATCCATGGTCCTGGAGCTCAGACTCTTTGGACGTTAGCACGAAAGACTAAAAAGCAATTGTTCTTTCCAATTAAAGCGAAACTGTAGACTGAAAGAAAAATTAATGGATTTAAGTCACATTTCGATTTCCTGGTATCGATATCAAATAGGTTTTTTTCGTCGTAAACTGAATTTTGAAGGCTAAATAACTCCTTTGAGTAAATGGTATCATGGCTGAGACTAAGAACTACAATTATATCTACTTAGAGCCAAACCCGAAGCAAAAACTAAAATAAAAGGGCTGAAAAATACAGACATACAAGAATATAAACACACACACACACAAACATCTTGCCTTTTATATATAATCGATTTTCTGCACAGTTGGAAGAATTGCAACCTTGAAACTTCTGAATATCGTTTCTTATGTCTTTGTCTATGAGTGTATCAAATTTTATTAAAATCGGACCATACCTTCTATAACCCGATTTTTTCGATTATCGATATTTATCGGGGGTACCTCGACACATAACCTAGCTAAGAACACTCGCAAACGCTTATAGTACATCTGTGTAGATTTTCAAGAAAATCGGTTCAGCCGTTTCGGAGTCTATAGGTAACGGACACACAGACACACACAAAGTTCCATTTATAAATAAGTTTAGATACAATGCAAATGCAAAGTAAATGTCCATATGCATATATTTATGTTACAAGTTTTATACGTCAACAGGAAGTTGACATTGAATTCTCATCTATATATAAGACCTTTCTGATGACGAAGTGAAAATAGAATTTTCCACAATTTTAAACTTGTGATAGAAAAAATTCGCATGAAGTATTTATGGCTTAAATTATTTTTAGTTCACAGAAAGTACTTTTAATTACAGTAATTTTATAAAATGTGAAAATCTTCAATATTTTCTGTTTTAAGCGCAATCTACAGGCCATGAAAATTGCGTTTAAGCATGAAATCGACTGTCGTCGTTTGGTGTTGATCTCAATGTACACTTTTATATTTATATACGTTCTATCAGTAACATTGTGCACTTCAGACCATATGACATAACTTTAAACTATAGTCTTGTCATATATATATATATATATATATATAGTGTTGGGTTTTGATGATACTTAATGACACAATTGTTGATTTATCAGTGGTTTACTGATAAAAAGATATTTTAGCAAGCAGGTTTTCGTCGTAAAGTGATCGAGATCGAGATTGAAATAGAGGGTTAAAGTGGATTGAAAAAAAGTTGGATTGTAAAAGAGCCATAAGAAGTAAGGACATCATAATGGTGCCTTCACGAAACTTTGAAGTCGGTATGACTCTACTCAGTTAAGGGACGAATATCTCCACACGAAGACTTCTATACAGCATTATTGTGCTCACACATGTCAACTTAACCGAAAATATAAAAAATATATACAGAGAATACCGTTGTCTTCACTGATATATATATATATATATATATATATATATATATATATATATATATATATATATATAAAGGTGATTATATATAGATATACTCGTCTCGAAAACCTTCCTCGAAAACTTTCGAACGACGGGAAAAAATCGTTTTAAAAAGAAAAAAAAGAAAGAGCTTAGGATATGAAAGTCTGTCAAAAGTGTTCGGACAGAAATCAGCACAAAGCCCAAAGAAAAAAAACAGACACGACGATTCGTTTATGAGAAAGCTAGGTAGGTTCTTTGACGATCCGTTTAGGAGAAACCTAGTTAGGTTCGTCTGGCTCATTGGGTTCTATTATAATATATATATATATATATATATATATATATATATATATATATATATATATATATAAGAAAAAGTGAGAGAAGCCGTGAACGTTTTGCTTAAAGTGTAGATTTCATGTTGCTATTATTACTAATATTACTTGCTTTTTGTCTGATATATTAAGTGTCCATAATTATATTTGTGTCTCTACATGTGTTTCGAGTCTAAAGTTTACTCTCTTCAGTCGAATAATCTTGTGACTTCACATATCGAGATCCGTTTGTTTTTCTGATGGCTAAGGTATCGTGTAGGTAAGTCAAATGGTGAGCAGGTCAGAGAGTACATATACGTGCGTCACACTCGCACGTTAAGTTTCTCCTGTCACCTTCGTTGACTCTAAAAATAATTTCACTAACTTGCGAAATTTGATTTTGTCGTTATACTTCAAAATTTTATTTCACCGATTTTGATTCAGTTCTTCTCTACGGGTCATTATATATATATATATATATATATATATATATATATATATATATATATATATATATATCTTGAAATATGGATTAAATACGACATATTTTTCATTCATTTGCTTAAACGTTATTTTTAATGGATACTCGTATTTGAGTAGATGCTCAGTTGTGTCCTCACAAAACTTCGAAATCGGCATATATATATATATATATATATTCTGAAGCGTCTGTAAATGTTAGTGCGTATACACATCAATCTTCAATATTCCCTCTAGTATTAATGTTTGTGCGTGTGTTCTGTATTTTTCGGGTAGATCAGCATCAGCGTTTAACAAAATATCCAGATGTTCGCCCCAGTCAGCTGTTTTTGGGACGAGTGCCAAAATTTCGGCGAAGAATATGTCGGTTTTAATTTATGGTCGACACTCCTTATTCGCGTGGCTGGTTTGGTTTTAACATGAAGCGCTCACAACGATATTATCCTGATATTTCAAGGGGTACGATAACTTTATTCTATGCTTTGAAAAAGAAAGATATTTTTTAATGTTAGCAATTTCGTCCTTAGAATGTTTATTGCGTATCTTTTCACCTGTAACTATCTTAAATTTATTTTTTTATATCTTAGGCAATGTCTTTATACTCCAGATATACTTTGATTAATGATATTTTCTTAGACTAGATGAGTACAAATACAGATATGCATTTGAAATGAAGTGAAAGTAATAACATTGTGATGCGCCTATCCCCCAAGTAAGAAAGACTGCTTACTTTTAAAATCATCGTTCGCCACATTTGGTTCTGGCTGGAGTTGAACCCTAACCAGAAGCACCAAAGAACAATGCCAAACAATGGCGACTGTATAAAGGCCACTTATTGATATTTACTAAACGTAAATAATTATAAGTATCATAAGGCGAAAGTAAATCATGGTTGCAAAGATTGTGCTTCGACATTTTTCAAAACAAGAAAAATTTTCCTACTAATGCTGCTGTAGGTTTGATCCACATTTGTGGCCTTGTGCTAGACTAAGTTAAACTAAGTAAATATTTCTGTATTTTGAATGTTCTCGATGTTAGTTGAAAACATTCACATAGATTTTTACAAACGATTAGTCAAATCGTACTGAAGAGATGCTCAGACCGTCAACATCTCTTGGACAAACGCCAAGTGATTGAAATGAAAGCCAAGAGACTGGATTCTTCGCTTACATTAATTTTGGCCTTCGTCCACTCCCATGTTAATTTATTCCAATGAAGAGAAAATGAGGTACACGGGGAAGGTTAAGGGTCGATAATGTGATAATATGTTTAGCTGGCATCTCTGTCTCGTTTTTATAAGAGAAAAAATCCAACGTTGGGCTGTCAGTCTTTGAGAGTATTAATTCTGACAATTAAGTTGGAATGAGGAAATGTTCTGATATTCTCGCATCTGTCTAATTTAATTGGTGATAATTTTTGGAACTTTTACTTCCGGACGTCACTTAGTTCTAGCTCAACAGTTATTCTAATATTATGAAATTGGTTTAGTTTGTTACTTTCGGCAAATTCTAAAACTTATTAACAAATTACTTATTTATAAGGGCTCTGGAAATTCTACTACATACGTCAGTTCATCTCATAGGTAAAGCTTGAGTTTAGAATGAAAAATATTCGTCTTAAATTAAATTTTATTTGTTAACGTTATTATCAATAACATTCCAACTATTCACATTTCTTTAGATGGAAGTTCATTTTGAGTTTTGCGTTAATCTGTTCACACCACTGAACCATTGTATAACCATCTCTTTCTAATTCAGTTTATTATCATTAGTCAACAGGACGATAATATTTTCTTTTTTAATATAATATTGCATGCTCTGTAATCAGGTCTAATCAAGCTGGTAACTAAGTGGAACAGAGCATAACTTACCCGTCTAAAATTATGCGAAAATACATTTTTATCAATTAAAATTTTAGAATAGGGAAAAATATAATGCAATCAATCGTTCTCAGATTTCAGACATTACTTATGGGATGACCTTGACCTCAAAGCATTTAGACATTTCAGAAAGAAAATATTAAATTTATTGCTATTAAAGTTTGAAAACTACTTATAGAATATTATATTTGCAAATTTATACCATCAATTACTTTCCTAGTTTAATAGTCATGAAAGTAAATCAATTACATTCCGAGTTTAATAGTCATAAAAGTACGCAATAACCAAACTTAAAAGTATGTAATTACCGAAGTTATTGACTAAAGTTAGATTATTCTGACAGAAGATCACAAAAAATTGAGCATCATGTTGGAGATAATATAAGTAACAATTGGCGCAAAAAGGAATTTTTGATTATTTATGCATAATATGTTTAAACAATGCACTGACTATTGTTTGCATCACGTGACAATAATTGTAAGTAAAATGAGGCACTAAAATAAGTAATCAAGTAATCGTTTTAAGTTGTCTGAAGATTTTTTTATTCCTTCCTGATAGTTAACAGAAGAATTAAAGTTGAATTTATAAGTAATAATAGTATCGATGACGATGAAGATTGTGAATATTTTAAAAGAAATAGATTCGTCAAAAGCCTGAAAACAAAAATGTCTAAAAAAGAGAATCATGGTAATTTGGCCACTACATAAATAAACAGTCCACAAATAAAGTTTAAAATTAATGGTTTGGTTCATTTTGTTTTACATTATATTAACCACAGTGAGTTATTTAATGACGACAAGATTTTTTGAATGGGTTCGTATGAATAGAATGTGTATTCTTTGTCAGAAATCAATTTGTAAATCAAGTTTCGTTGATGTATTTTAGTAAAGAAGGTTTTTGTCGCGAATCAAATGTATTGCTGGTATGTTTTTTGTTTTTTTCAAAAATATATTATCAAAAATGTATAGCTGGTAATATTTTATTAATCTATTGCTGGTAATATTTTTTCTTCCAAAAGGTATTGCTGGTAATATTTTTTTTAGTATTTTGATGTCTTCATACCTTTGAACCCAGTTTAGGGATCAGCTCCCCACATAGCTGAGAGCCCAACATGTGCCACCAACTCGGGTCATGGCGGACCCGAAAACAGCAACAATTAAGAGGTGGTTCCACGCTTGTCAAAACCTTCCGATCAGAGGCCTTGGTGCCGGAAGTAGTTTATGAGTCTGATATGAGTTAACCAGATCTAAAATAAAACAAATTCTGGATGAAAGGCGTTTTCTTGTTAGAACTCATCACATTTCAATAACATTACAAACGCAAACAAGAATTTTTTAAGACAACAAGGTTTCTATAAAACATGTTGACAAGTTCCTCATGAATTTTGTGGGGAAGGTGTTGTTATAATTACTAGCTTGTTTCGCTTTACAGAATAGCAATTAATAAGCTCGTCTCGGGGACCGTTGAAATTAGTTTGATCCTCACGAGATGCTTCATATTTGTTGTTTTGCAATTCGTATTGCAAAGCATTACTACTGATGTAAGTTACATTCTTGCTGCTTGTTTTATGTATGTAACCTAGTGTCGTATTTAATGATATTTTAAAAATAAAGCATTCCTGGTCGGGAATTTTTTTAAATTCGTCTCGCAGATCATTAGTATTATTGTTAACTTGATCCTTAATAGCTATCTTATATTTATGACTTTGTACCAGACTGAGTTTAAGTTCTAAAATACCAATAACGGTTAGAGGAGGCTCATTAGAATAATCATATTTATTACTATGAAA
Source organism: Ascarosepion bandense (assembly GCA_037127315.1). NCBI lineage: Eukaryota > Metazoa > Mollusca > Cephalopoda > Sepiida > Sepiidae > Ascarosepion > Ascarosepion bandense. The sequence continues at coordinate 439,236 of JBBBDQ010002142.1, forward strand.
TTCTTGGAGAAAAATAATCCAATTCGAGCTAAATATAAAATCAAACAAATGAATAAAAATCTGGATCATAATCAAGACTTGCCCGGGGACTGGAATAAAAGGTAGAAGAATATAACAATTATTGCTAAAGAACATGTTAAGCACCAAGCAACTCTAATTTATTTTATTTTCCATAAACTACTATAACTAACACTTGCGTTTTAGTGGTGCTATTTATTCTGTGGAAAAGCCCCATTGCTTTTCTTGACCGACACATGTCAGTTTAAAAAAACGTAGGCACTGAATGTATTAAAATGACAGCTGTCCTTAAATAAAGAAATTGATCCCGTCTTTTCACTAAAAGCAAAATAATCCGGTCAAAAATTGAAAATATTCAGGCACCAGCATTATTGAATCTAATACTGAAAAAATGATGTAATTAGAAGGCTTGCTGTTACTTGCTCTCCAAATAATTTGTTATCAAATGAAACTAATAATAATAACGTCAAAATAAACTAACAGCATATATATTGAATTAATGTCTAAAAAATTCAAGATTATTTTCATTTGTGTTGAATTTTTTAAGCAAGAAAACACTTTAATAGGCTTAACAGGTAAGGATATTAACGTTGTCGTTATTTCTAGACGACGTTAATTAGCGTCCCCTTTCTTGAAATGCATACTTTGTTTTCATGTTGTCCTTACTTAGGCATTTTTTTTTTTCAGTAATACCACTTAATCCCTGGGCAATCCGGTTGTTTTATTCTTAGCCGAGACACATTTGAGCTAATTTCTAGACATTGATGCTGAAGGCACTAATAAAAAAAACTACAATTCTTTTCGAAAACAGAAGTCATCAATAACGAAAGGACTTAAGCGATCTTAATATAAATATTATATCTCTTACCAACGAGCCTAATTACAATACTTCATCTAAGAAATTTCAAACAACTTAAGGTTACTATTACTATAAATAAACAATATGGCATGAACAATCGGCTAGGAAACATAAAACTATATACCAATAGCTTAAACTAGCGGTTGGTCTCTGTGACCGAATCAACAAAAGCGATGTCCATATGAGACAAGTTCCCAGAATGTTGAATACTAGTTCCGATCGCGCTGGAAGCTATTTTGTTGTTTCCGATCCATATTTCTTACTTTAAAAAAGAAGTAAAATCTAATGAATGAACGTTGTGCTTCAAATCAATGAAAATTAGATGAAAAGTGAATTAATCAAACATGAATACGCTGAAAACATCATATAAAAAATTCAGACAACTTAAGCTTGTTGCTATTTTCACTTTTGTCACGTTTTACTTCCGACAGATCAGATTCCGACGTGACGATAACATATGTTGTCGGGAGTAAAAGCCGGGAACGTTTTTACTTGAGCTAACCGTATCTTTTTCTTAGAAGACGGGCGAATTCCAGAAGAAGAGAAGAGATGTTGAATCTGCCAGAACAGTATCACCCACAACCCACACCGATCATTCGCCAATATAGAGGCAAGAGAAGTTCAGCCGTTGTCAGAAAATTCCAAGCATTCAAAACTTCCTGCTCAATAGTTTTTCTTCTTTATTTATTTATTTTCTTTTCGTTTATCCTTCATTTTTTTTTCTTTCTTTGGTTCTTTCTGTTTCTTTCATTATCCTTTATTTCCTCATTATTCCTTCTTTCTTTCCCACTTTTTCGTCTCTATTTATTTCTCTGTTTTCATTTCTTTCTTCATTCACTTTTCCTTTTAGTTTTCACTCGTTTCCTTTCATTATTCATACGTTGTTTTGTGCTTTTATTTTTTCTTTTCTTTTCTTTAATTTCTTAACTTTATCCCTCTTTTCTTTGTTTTTCCTTCTACCTAATATTAGTTTTTTTTCCTCTTTCTTAATACAATTTCTTTCATTAAATCATCTTCTCCTTTCTTCTCGACATCTTATTTTCTTTTGTATACTCAATCTTTACTTTCTCCTTCACACACACACTCTCTCTCTCTCTCTCTCTCTCTCTCTCTCTCTCTCTCTCTCTCTCTCTCTCCTTTCTTTTTTGTTTTCTTGCGGTCTTCAATTATTTTGGACTTCGCTTTCTTCCTTCATTTTCTCCCCTTCTTTTATTCTGCTATTCTTTTCTTTCCTTCACCCAACCTCTCTCTTAGTTTATTTCATGTCTGCCCTTCACTTTTTCATCGTCCAGTTCTCACTATATTTCATTCTTTGCTGTTTGTCTTAGTTAAATAAACAACTTTCTAGTGAAGCACTTGTCATGGGCACTTTATACCCTTCACACACACATATACATACGTAAAAACACACAAACGTACGCACCTGTTTCATTAGCGATCAGTAAACACTCCACTTAGTCGATTCACTCAGCAAAGTCTTCAGCCAGATGTTATAATTTAGGCAAGATGATCCGATGATCGTTACCATTCCAAAGACCAAAGACAAAATGGTTTTAAATTTAATGTACCTCTTTTCACTAGTCCCTAAATTTTAATTTATACAATAATGAATAGAGCTTTATTATGAATATATGCACTGGATTTGATGCTATATGATCAACATTTGTTTTTTTAATAAAAATGCTCAGAAATGTATTCTGAGTTTTGTATTTGAAAATATTTAGCAGGCTAATTAACCAGATAGATAGATTCTTAGTATTTGAATCTAGATTATATATATATATAATTTTTAAAACTGCTATAAATATGGTAACCAAACCTTTCGATACCACAGTTTCACATGCAGAGCGTCAGGCAGATTTTGAACAATTTTGAACATACCTATTTTGCATTGCTTTTAGAACTTATTTGCAGCAGATGACAGTTTCATTCTATATATAGAGAGAGAGACAGACAGACAGAAAGAGCGAAACAGGCAGAGGCACAATGAAATAGTGAGAGTGAGAGAGAGAGAGAGTCTGCAAAAAAAATATATATACATGAGGAAAGAAAAAACTTGTCAAATTGTGATGACACGATTTAGATGGCATTATATTGGCGGCCCTTGGATAATAAATTGAAAAATGCATGTACAGCAATCCCCCTAGTTTATTTGGCTAACGTTCCCCAGGCCGTAATTCGTGGTACTAATAAGCTAAAGGCCACACGTTTGAGCATCACTTGCAATTGTAGAGTCCAAAGGCAAATTGCATTAATCTCACATGATTTTAATGCAAAATGTGTAAGATGTTTTGGGATATTGATAAAGTGTTACTGAAAAAAAGAATTATATTCAACATGTATCTGCAAAATATCTGACGTTGACCTGACATTAATCTTTTGTAGTTTATTTGTGTTACTATAATTCAAATAAACATAAAATGAACTACAAATGATTAATGGTACAAATAGTAGTCTCGATTGTGTGTGAAGATGAAATGTTCATTAAAGTAATCTTTTGAAAAAAGCGATAGTAAACAACAATATATGAATAATTTACCACCAATAATTTACCTCTCAATGGTCAATGCAGTATCCACTGAGAGGACGATTCAGTTCTCGAGACAAGTGCCAGTTTTATAGCTGTAAATTCAATTTTTGGTACCCAGCTTTGTCTAGTTTCGATTATTATCATCTCAAACAACCAATCTTCGGCGTCAATCATTTTATTTTTTCTTTGATATTTACAAGACCAGGCTTAGTTTGACACAAGACTACAAGTATGGAACACTTAGTTACGATCGAACCCACTGCAGTAGTAAATGCCTACGTGACAATTTTGCCATCACTACTCCAAAACATGTGTATAAATTGCATTTATTTATACAGAGAGAATGTTTATTTACACTATTTACGTTGTTAGGACTTTTGCCCTCATCTTTGTTGCCGTATTCACGATGTTTCGACCTTTGTACATTCTGGTCTTCTTCAGTTGATTAGAATTTCAAACTGAACCCTTTATTTCGTCAACTGAAATAAATTGTTCAGGTTCCACGAGTCATGCCTCTTCCAGATGTCTCAGTATTAGTTATCTCCCTTTAACTCACCTCTTCAAGTTCTTGTTCAATTCTGCTGTGAAGCTGGTATTGAACTCTTTGGGTCAATATGATGGTAACAGTCCGAACACTGTAAATAGTGTAAATAATTAAAATACCTCATCTCAGAAATATAGATCCTTAACAAGGCCAGAGCGTACAACAGCCGAAACGTTGTAAATATGGCAACAAAGATGAGGACAACAGTCCGAACACTGTAAATAGTGTAAATAATTACAATACCTCATCTCAGAAATATAGACAAAAATAGCAAAACTGTTGCAACTATCATAACCCGTATCTATTCAGTTTTTTGCCAAATTAACTGTTATTTAATAAATGTCAAAAAGACAAAGATTTAATTAAATAAGTCAGAAGAAATTAAATCTAACGGTTATTAAATGGAGGAATAGCTGTTGCGTATAAAAAAAAGAGTTACTTCACCCATTCGTGAATAAAGCGTTGGTTGAATCCAGTGACTTGATCCAAAGGGTTGCGAGTTCTGTACCTGGCTACAGCAGAGGTGAACAAAAACATGCATACTGAAACATCCGGAAGAGGGATGACACGTGGAACTAGAAAAATCTACCCCGGTGAACAGCTCGAAATTCTAATCACCTCAAGAAAGCTAAAGCGTACAACGGTAGAAGCGTCGTGAATGGCAACAAAGATGAGGACAACAGTCCGAAAAATGTAGATAGTGGTTACATTCTCTACGTATAAATAAATGCAATCTATATACACGTTGTCGTGGAGTAGTGATGGAAAAATTGTCTCGTAGGAATTTACTACTACAGTGGGTTCGATGTAAATAGTGTAAATAATTACAAAACTTCATCTCAGAAATATAAACAAAGAGAGAATGTCTTTGCTTGCTTGATTTTTATTATTGTTTTATTAAAAGAATTTAGAGAGGGAAATTTGGAATAAAATCTTTCATCTCAGCTAACTAAATTTACTAAATCTTAAAAAACTAGGATTATAGATTAAGCTCCTCTGTCGAAGAATGACGTTGGTTTTGATCCATGAGGTTCTTTATTAAAAAAACATGTCATACTGCATCTTTCACCTAAAATTAGAGTCCTACCCCAAATTGCGTCGTTCTACTGAGAGTGAAAATTTTTCATTTTGTTTTAGGTTTGCAGCAGTTCGCTGTTCTTGTTGACTTCAGAATTTTTTACATTTATGTTGTGAGCAAGTGAAAGGTTTAAGAAGTAACAAAACATGTGTTCTAGAAATAGTGTATATTTAACAGTAAGTACAACAGAAGAGTATTACCCGACTACTGCATGTGTCAGTTGTCCAGCATTCAATCAATTTGACTGTTGGTATTTACTTTTATACCCAGTATGCAAAAGATACGACACAAGGTTAGTTTTTAGGTGAGTTTATCGGCAGCGCCATAGAAAAATTCCCCAAACCCTCTCAGCACTTCCTCTTTTGGGGACACCTCAGGCATCGGGCAGTACTTCATCTCAGAAATATAATCTCCCGAAGGAGAGGTTAAGCCTGGGTAATGGCCTCCTGGGGTTTGGCACTCTTCAGTCCAATTTCCTTCAGCCGCATATCCGTCCTCGGACAGACATACAAACAAACCGCACTCCAGCCAATAATGGGGATGGGAGAATGCTAGTCATCATTTGTCTTACATTAACTTAGCTAGCCTTATTCTCTGACCACTATCCCGTGCACTAAAACATTGCATTCTTACATACCATTCTTACTACAAACACCATAATGCCCGAAGGACTCTGTGAAGATCTAACTAATCCCATATGTACAAACACAACAACAAATACGAAACTCACAAACTCGAAAACGAAAATTGCCCCGCAACTAATATATCTAGTCACCTAACGGAGAATGGTCTGGGGAATTAATTTAAGAAAGTGAGTACAAAAATAAAATGTTGCCAATGACCATACATACCCTAGCTAAGTTTAAACATGGCGAAACCAAAAAGAAAAAACAAACGTAGTAAACTATCCTACTTTCGGGTGGGGTTGACTATATTTACTACAGGATCCCCAATATTCTAATACCAAACTGTCATCAAAATACCACTTCAAGTCAGCTGCTTTTGTTGTATATCGACAAACAACAAACACGCATATATATAAAAATATGTATGATATTTTTATTAATGACGATGAACCGTGTAGCCTAGGGAACGGAGAGTTAAGAGAGCGCGCTTCAGGGTTGACGGGAGAGTCGTAGTATCTGTTGTGTCTCTCTCTGTCTCCTGCTACTCTGGTCTGTCTCGTGAAATCCGTGCGCCGAGGTCTTTTTATAATCTCCAAACCGGGACTTCCGGCTTTTTGCCTCGCCCACGCACGCCACGTAATTCTCAGAGACACCTGTTCTGTTTGCCTCTTGTAGCCATTTCCGCTACTGCCGGAAATAAGGTCAAACAAACATCCGTTCCTTTCAACGACCGGAAACGCCCCCGCTTGCATCAGCTTCCTCGGGTGGGCCCAGATTGTTATATTACACTTTCACTTGACAGTTTCGCGCAAGATTTACACACCTTTTGTCAAATTCTGATAGAAGGATTCCTCGCCTTTCTGTCTTGATCTTGACTTTAAGCTGATGCTTACAGATTATGACCTAACCAGACGCATAGAATCTTGACCAGGCTCCCTGGTGAACAGTTCCTGAAAGTAGTCACGAAAAGCCCTGACTATGCCCTCGTTTGTAGTCACGGTTTGCTTATCCGGCAATGTGATGCACGCGATATGCCTTTTGGCATCATTTCTCAGTTCCTCTGCACGCAATTCAGTGATTCGTTGCCTCAATTCAGTGATTCGTTGCCTGTGATGTCGTCAAAAACAGCTCGATCCGCCGAAACAAAGCCGACCGCTCTGTATGGTAATTAAGCGCATAAACCCCAATGAGACGAAAAGACTTATCCTTTATAGTAGCATCCAGCACGCAAACTCTTCCCACCGGATCTGCAAAAGCAAGAGCACACGCCGGATCCAAAAACTTGCTCACTAGCCAGAAAATACCTCCCGTCCATGAAAATATACTGAATAGAGGACGAACCTACTAGACAGTATATATTCACGGTCACGAGTTGAAAAACGGGTCTACTGTAAAAACATGCATCCACACCGAGGCGTTGAAGATCGCGGTTGAGACCTGCTCTGCGAGTCTTCGATCTCAGATCCCGGCTATTTACACTAGCCAACCAGAGAGTCATTATCAGTCCTATTAGAGTTGGGAATTTGCACCAAACATGTCTGGAGACAGAACAACGACGTACTGTTCCACTGATCCAGTGCCCATCTCAGTTCTGATGGAGCCATCAAGAGACAGCCACCAATGTCCCAAGGGAAAGTTAACTTTAATGCTATATACAGGGAAGGGTGAACATAAAGTTGGGTCCGCTCTGAACAAAACTGACTCAATTTTTTATTATCAGTCTCATAAAAATAAGAAAGAGGTGGGAATGATGGGGAGGCATAATTAGCCTCATTTAACATTCCCCATATCTGCTGTGCTCCGTGACCCGATCTGACGACAGTCAAGATCCACTTGGCGTTAAGGAAGTTCGTTGGGTCCTCAACATCCTTTCCGTAGATTTTTTAAAATTTAGTAAAGTTTTGAGTTCTTTTGTTTTTCTGCTGTGTGCGAGTGCATTTTCCGCTTGCTCTTGCAATACACGGCACACATCTACCCCTAAATTGCAGATGGGTTCTGCTTTCTTTTATTTTTTTATTATTTTTTTTTTCTTTCAAATATTATTAATAATAGATCCCCGTATTTGGGTAGCCAACCCATTTTTTTAAACGTGTCCGACTTCGAATTTTTATTGAATTCATTACATTTACTTACGTGCAAATCCCCTTTGGAAAGGTATAATCCATCTTTTCTTCTTCCAGCTATGTGTTGAATAGCAGGGCAGATTAAGTTTTCTAGCCTTGGTTGAAAACCAGTCAAGTGAAGAAAGCAATGGCAACCTACTGCGGGGAAATCGTCTTCTGAGTCAGTCATAGATATAAAGAGACATGATCGCTCAAGCGTGTATCACGCATAGTACGTAACTGACATATTCTGTCTACTGGCCTGTGCACTTGAGAAAATAACGATAATGTTTATTCCGGATAGATAGATAGATAGATAGATAGATAGATAGATAGATAGATAGATAGATAGATTCCTGTTTTCATATTGTTGCTTATTTCCTTAAGATGCTGCATAAACAAAATTTCAGAAATATCTTGGCCTTTTAAAGGATACAATTTATAAGCATCTGTTATGCTTATCCATGCGTACACGCTATCACACACAAGCAACCACACTCATAAAACACACAAGCACACACCTATACATCGAATTGTGTGTGGGTGTGAGTGTGTGTGTTTGTTTACAAGAGAATTCAAGAGAAATAGGGAATGACATTTGTGTGTGCATGTCTTGCTTTGAAAGACTGATAAAATCACGGATTTTAAAACGAATTTATTCATCTAATGTGACAAACCGTGAAAAGCAAAAGAGAGTAAACGTATGAAAAAGTATTAGAAAACAAAAATGGTGTCGTTTGTATTTAAAGAGGAAGAGAGAGGGGAGTAGTTTTTCTACTAAAAGATTTAAATATCAAAGAGCAACAATCTGAAAACACAAAAGAAACACAAAATGCTTTAAGAATGAATTATCTTTATTAAAGAATAAAAATGAAATGTTTTTAAACAACTCTCTCTCTCTCTCTCTCTCTCTCTCTCTCTCTCACACACACACACACACACACACACACATACACACACACACACATAAATAGAGCAGTTTTTAAAGTATTGGATGGCTTTGTTATTAGGGTTAGCCTGTGTTATTATTTCTCTTTTTTCTTACAATTTAAAACTAACGTTTTTTACTCGAATCTTCAGGTATATTCTAAATTTCATTTCATATAATCAAATCAGCTGATAGTAAATAATTTACGCTTACTCACTTGGGACTGGAATGTTTAAAAATTTTAATGAAAGTGTCACTTCTTTTCTCAGAGGTTCCACATACTATCAATAACAGAATGCGACGTCATATCGGTAAAAAGAAATAGTTCATCAACCTTTCGAAGACACTTATTGCTTTTATGGCTTTCATCAACATATCTTCAATCCTTATTCTGTTCACTGAATAAATATTCATTGGGCTTTATATTTATCTACATTGTACATGGATGGTAATATTTCTGTTCGATTTCAACGTGTGAATTAAGACTTTCGAACTTTCTGAAATAGAGTTTACAAGAAAATTACAATTCTGACACCCGGTGGGGGAATGTCAATCGTTACCAGAAATCGAAATATATTTCTCAGTAGATACCAAGATATTATAAAATTACACTCCACTATTTTCAATGCAGAAAGAGTTACAGGATTTGTCTGTATCTGGCGTCATATTGATATCTTGTCAACTGATTCCAAAAAATCTCTTTTGCTAACTCACATGTAATCTTTTCTGATAAACCTATGTGTATAATTAAATATTTGTGTGTGTGTGTGTGTGTGTGTGTGTGTGTGTGTGTGTGTGTGTGTGTGTGTGTGTGTGTCCTTTGGGATGTTTAATGCGTCAGAGGGATGGCAGAATTACAAAGCACTAACGAAATTTTGTTATTTACATTAGTAATAAGTAAAATGAATGACGCATATTAAAGAACAAAGACAGCCGTAGAAGATATAAAGAGAATAAAAGAACCCCACCTAAAATCATTGTTTTCATTACCTAATTTGTAAGACATTGCTACATGAAAGACACGGCTCATAGATAGATAGATAGATAGATAGATAGATAGATAGATAGATAGATAGATAAGCAATTGAATTACAAAGTGGAAAAATACCGTGTAACACGTTTCGTCCACTAGAAGGACTTTATCGGAAACAAGTTACACAGAACCTTTCCACTTTGTCATTCATCTGCTTAACATTCTTCTGATATACATTTATATATTATTAGGTTGTATTCACGGTGTATATTAGGTAAATTTTGGTATTCATAATAGTTAATGTGTGCTTTTTAATCATTTATAACTTTTCAAACAGAAATATTCTTGAAGCATAGAAGCCCTTAATTTACTTTTCTTACATGAGTTCAAACTTGGGCACAATACCTCATATAACTCCTGCTAATATTAACAGAGCATGATGGGATGGGTCCACAAGTGACCGGACAGTACGAAGGTTGTTCCAGAAATTCCATGCTGGTGATGAGAGCTTTAAAGATGAAGAAGGTAGAGGACGGTCATGCAGTCTTGACAACGAACAAATGCAAGCAGCTGTTGAGCAAAACTCAAAGTGTCAGAGAAATGTCTGAGACGTTTGGTGTCAGCGCCGCAATAGTCTCACGTCATTTGCAGAGGATTGGCAAGATGAAAAAGCTCGATAAATAGGTTCCTCTTAATCTCAATTAAAATCAAAAACTCGTAACTTTCGTAAACTTTCTGCGTAACATCAATGATCCCGTTCTTGACCGAATAGTCACTTTATGATAACCGTAAACCACCAAATCAATGTCTTAATCGTGAGGAGCCCCCCTCCCCAAATATTACCCAATGTCAAATTTGCATCAACAAAAGATTATAGTGACTGTCTGGTGGTCTTTTATTGGTCTTATTTACTACAGCTTTCTGGAAGCCAAAACAGAATTACTGCAATCAACTTGCTGAAATGCATGCACGCCTGCAAAAAATGAAATCTGTATTGGTGAATTGATGTGGCCCAATTCTGCACAACGATAACATGCAGCCACGTGTTTCAAGAATGACGTTGCAAAAACTCACAGACTTGGGATACGAGATTTTACTACATTTTTCATATTCTCTTGACCTTTCACCCACAGGTTATCATTTCTAGGCACTTAAACAAATTTTAAATGGTAAAACTTTGAGGTCCAAACCAAAGGCGGAATCAGCTTTCAAAGATTTTGTTACACTACAGCCAATAACTTTTTATCAACGAGTGATAAATAATCTCGACGGTCAATGGCAGAGATGCATAGATGCTCAAAGCTCGAGTATTGACTAATTTCAACATTTGTACAGTTAGTTTTTCAAGAATATAAGTATGCTTCTGAAATCGGCTATTATTTTTGCAACAATCTAATGTATTCTTACGTAGATAAATATATAGATAAATACATTATGATGGCATTGCAGAATTTACAAGAACATGAACGTACCAACTCCTGATGAGTTGGAAAACTATGTACCAGTATTCTAATTTCATTCTTGAAAAATCAGATTTCTAAATATTAGTTTTTACTTAATTTTGTAACGTGGATAACAAACACTAGAATCAAAATCTCAAATGTCTCACTCGTTAAGCAGAATTATACAAGATAGGTTAATGCACAAGAATAGATAGATAGATAGATAGATAGATAGATAGATAGATAGATAGATAGATAGATAGATGTGAAGAAAGTAAAATAGATTCGTTCGCTTGAACTGACACAATCACTTGCAATGCGATAACATAACCAAGAATGCAATTCACGGTAAAAATATAGAGCAAACCGACTGAGAGCTAGTGAAAAACTAATGACGGTCTCGAAGATAGACATATGAAAGAAACTCATATGTCCCAAACAAAACAAGTTTAAGAAAAAAAAATCTTGACACATACATAAACACACGTGTGCACGCCAAATAAATCAAATAACGTTGAAAAGAAACACGCGCAGACAATAGATTTTTAATAACTTCGTTCTTCCGTGAAACTGAGACAAATTTTTCGGTGTTGATACGCAAGAAATTATTTGACCTGTCATCATCAATTCTCCACAGATCAAGTGGAAGACGTTTCTTTTTTGCTTTTTTTTCCTGTTTCCTTTCAAGGTTTATGATTATTTGTCATCAAACTAATCCTTGATTTTAATGCTTTATTATTTTTTATTTTATCATTTTTCCTGAAAAAATTTCAATTTTTATGACTTCATTATAGCTTGCTAGTAACTCGATTGTTCTTTTCATATCGTTTCCAGCAAATCCTTTATCCACTAAAATCTACTTGTGTTATAAGATTCTCAATGACCTTAGAGAGTACAAACCACTACTATTAAACAGTTCGAAGAGGCTGTGAAAAAACATTGAATAATAATAGTAACAATATAGTTTCTGATTTTACATTCAAACAAGACCATACACTTACGTGATCGACCATCCATGCATGTTTTGTTATTAATGTGAAATGATAGTTTTTAATTAAATATAAAATGCATGATATCTCCACTGGGGTTTCTAACCCCCATTTATATACCATTAAATATTTACGTTGGAAATATTTAGACGTGTGCCAAGGGTATTTATACCATTCCCTCCTTTCACCTCATGCAATAATTTACTGTTCGTGAATGTTATTCTTAATACAAAATATCTACTTCTTGTGTCGTGTCCCTTCAGTACATAGATGACCATGGATTTCCACTTGGCTCGGTCTCCTGTCGCTCTCAAAATTCTTCCTCTTGGTATCTCTCTCAAAACCCACTCTGCCAGTAGGTCTCGCGCTGCTTTTCCCTGTCTCTCTTTCCCTCTATCCGTCCAGAGAGTATTAAATTCTCCAGGCCCTCATTCCTCATTACATGTCCCAGAGACCTCATCTGTCTCTACCTTATGTCAAGTATGTGTTTTCTCCTCGTTTTCGCCCCCTCCAAAACCTTTTCGTTAGTCACGTGCTCAGGCCATGGTATCCTCAGCATCTTTCTGTAAAACCACATTTCTTCTGCCTCAAGCTTCTCTTTCATCCTTGATTCACTGCCATACACAATGGCAGACCACATCCCAATCCAGCACTTTCTTCTGTTTTCAATGAAATTTTCATGTCTTTCAATACTCTGGTTAGCTTTTGAAATGCGTCCTTGGCCATACCAAAGCATCTTTGGATTTCAACATCACATTTTCCATCCTCTGTCAGCGTGCTTTCCATGTATTTAACTTTCTTTAATTATTTTATTTTAGTTTCTCCGACCTGTAGTTGGCATTTTGGGCTCTTCTTTTTGCTGATGACCATGCATTCAGTTTTCTTGAAATGTATGCTTAGTCCTTTCTTGTCGCTTTCTCTTGCTACCTTCTGTAGGAGGTCCTGCATTCTCCTTTCCATGTTTGCTATCAGCACCGTGTCATCTGCGTATCTTGCATTGTTGAGATTGTGGACGCCAATGACAAATCCTGGCAAGGATTTTATTTCTTTCAGAATTGTTTCTCTGTATAAGTTGAATAGATCCGGTGAGAAAACGCATCCTTGTCTTACGCCCTTTCTATTTTGTATATCTGCTGAATTCACTTCCTACGCAAGCTGTTTGCTGCCAATATATATTCTTGATTATCCTAACATCTTTTCCGAAAATGTCGAGGTTGTCGAGCATCTCTATCAAGTCTTTGTGGCGTACTTTATCAAATGACTTTGCGTAGTCTATAAAGCACAGATAGAGGACCTTCTGCATTTCTATTGCTCTTTCAGGTAGATATCCTAAGCAAGAATATCGCATTCCTTGTTCCGGTATCTTTAACACAGCCACACTGTTCTTGTTCTATCTCTGAGCCAATTCTGCTGCGCGTACTGATCATCGGATAATGAGTTTTGTTATGTGGCTTATTAAGCTGATTGTGTGGAGGAGTTCACATTCCTTTGCACCTTGACCTGCTTAGGTTTCTGGTATATTGCCGCTATTGTTGATTTCGTTTATTATTTCTGTGAGCCTGTCTGTGCTAAAGTTTTCTAAGGGCGTAAACATCTCTATTACAATCCCATCGGGTCCTGCTGTTTTATTTCTGTTCAATTTGGCCATTGCCGATTCCACTTCGGCTTTTAATATTTCTGATTCATCCGTATTTTTGTGTATTGTTAGTTACTCTCTTTTGTCGCGAAATATACTTATCTCATCTCTTAAGTATTTTTTCTTTTTCTGGTATGAATGCACCGTCCTTTGATTTATGCATGCTGTTGCTGAGCAGGTCTTTTGTCCTGTTAATTTCTTTATTTTTTATGCATATCATTATTATTTGTCGTACTCAGTCTCTCAACTTTGGTACATTTTTCGTTCAGCCATCATTAGCCTGTCTGCATCTTCTTATTATTTTCTTGTGCATTTTCTTGTATTCCGTTCCATATCTTGTCATCGTTTTTGTCTCTTTTGCATCAGGTCCAGAATCTCTTCGGTGATCCACTCATTTTTCTTCCGGCGTGCTTTTTTCTTTGGGATGTTGTCGTTCGCCGATGTCAATAGAGCCACTCTTAGTGCCTCTCATTTTGATCGTCCGTTACCAATTTGTCCTTCGTATTTAATTTTCACACTGTCCATATACATTTCCTGCAGGTTCGGGTCATTCACGAGTCTATTGTACTGCAGTTTTAGGGTAGTGTTAGGTTTCTTTAATCGCCTTAGTTTTATCCTTAGTTTGCATAAAACTGGCATGTGGTCACTTCTGCAGTCAGCACCTGGGTAAGCTTTGCAGTAAATGACTGCGTTTCTGTATCTCTTGTTGATAGTAACATAATTTGGTTCTTAATTTCTCCTCCTGGACTTCTCCATGTCCAGAGTCTTCTTGGGTGCTCTTGGACCCAGGTGTTAGTTAATATCTGGTCACTCGCTGTGCACCATGGATCCATCTCTCACCACGGCCATTGCGGTGTCCCAATCTGAAACTGCCGACCGTTTCACCATATTTCCCTTGGCCGACTTTGGCATTAGGATCTTCCATGATGATTCTGATATCTTTTAATTTCCACTGTGCCTTGGCATAATCAAGCATGGAGTAGAAGAACTTGATTTCTTCTTCTGTACTTTGTGTTGTCGGTGCTTATACCATTATTACCGATATTTTGAGGAGCTTCCCTTTCAGTTTAACTACTATTCTTTCAGATATCTGGTAGTATCCCATAACACATTTCCTTGTGCCTTTATCCAGTAAAATATCGACTTCTTTTTCATTTTTTTTCACCTTCTGCGTATATAATTCCGTGGTCGTCACTGAAGAAGTCTCCGTTGTTTGACCATCTCGTTTCACATATGCATAAAATGTTTATGTTTAATCTAGTCATCTCCTGCTTCACGTTTTCCAGCTGTCCAGAGTTATTCATAGTTTTGACATTCCACATCCCAAGAATTATTTTTTGTTTGTTGTGAACAGTCGCAATCAATTTATGAAATAGAAGCTTTCAAGCTTCGCAAAAAGTGCTTTTACTTTTCCAACCTTATTTTATGATCGTAGTTTGAAATATTCTTGTCATCTTGTTGTCTCTTTTATTAAGTTTAGCTTAATCTAGTACAAGGTTATAAATATAGGATACTCCGAAAAGAACGGTTTCGTTCCAGTAACAGAGAAACTTGTTGCCGACGTGATTCACACATTCCGGTGATGTCGTATCGCGTACAAGAACTGACATTTTGTATATGAACGTATATATATGAACGTATGTGTGTGTGTGTGTGTGTGTGTGTGTGTGTGTGTGTGTGTGTGTGTGTGTGTGTGTGTGTGTGTGTGACAGATTCTAGAGATTATGCCAAGCCAATGCCCGACTCAGTCGTGACTATGGAAATACATTTAATTAGAACTAACAACAACGTTATGAGCCATTCCATAAAAGCTGTTAAATCTTAATACAGTTATAAGTTCGGAAGCTTCATTTAGTACCTCTTGTTTCTCAGCGATCCCCGATCTGATCAGTGATCAGACTTGATGCACCTTAACTTTATTGATCGCGAAAAATGATGTGAGATTTTTAGTTTATTATCAACATTAAAACTGTTTGTCTATGACATTATTAATTCTTTTATCAGCGCCTAGAGAGATCGTTTGTTAGTACTGTAAATTCGATCATTACGAATATTCCATAATTTTGACTTTGTACCTGTCTAAGCTAAATTTAGTAAATATTGATACAAATTCCCTCAAACATTTATCTGAAAGATTTTGTTACTATTCTCGTTTCATATACACCATTATTTAGAAATTTAATCCTCCCTTTGCCGAGTACACCATAAGGCAAAGTTCATTCAGTTCAAAAAAACATCTTCGAATTTATTAACTGGGAAGCGTTGTTGCTGCTGCTTCGTGACTTTTATCAATCCTTGTGCTAAGAATCTAAAGAGAACTGTAACGCTCTGCTCTTCTAACAGTCATAGAACCATAAGTGCTTGTGCTTGTAAGTGCGTCTGGATAGTTTTATTTGAGACGAAGGCGTTCTTTGCCTAAAATTGCCAAAGCACGCGACAACCATATGTTCATAATCAATTTATCATAAAACCACGCACTTTGGATGTTCTAGAACAGCATTAAATAGCTTTCTTGTTGGGAAAGACACGCTCCGAATATTGCAGCCCGGATCGAGCCGCATTTTTTCCTACCTTGTCCTTAGGGGCTTATGTTCAAGTCACGCTAAATGAGTTTATTCCAGACAGATCGACAAAGTTAAGCAGAAATGAGCTTGCTCACTACTAGGATGAGTGATCAGTGGATGTTTTAAGTATCTCGAGGCTTGTGTAGCTAAAACTTATTAAAAATAATGTCTGCCATGACAGCGACAAAAAGAAACAGTGAATTCCTTTTTGTTAAATGATTTGTGACGATTGTTCAGATTTTGCTAGATATTGGCCACAATACAGGTATGTTACAAATTTGAACAGATTTAAACAGCTAGCGTTTTCCAGGTCTCGCTGATGATTGATATGTTACCCTACGTTTCCCGAGTCTTATCAGACATTTCACACACGCTTCATTAGAAAATTTAAAAAAAACTAATTTTTCATTGTTTGGAAATTTTTTATGACGACCTCCGACGTGCGCATGAAATAAGCAAGGAGATAATAAACGACAATCAAATCGAGTAGACATGAAAGAAAGAACATTTATTGATATTTACTTAACTGGGCTTCTCTCAGTAAAAAGGCAAGTGATGGAAAATAAAATAAGAAGATTCTGTTGCGCCAATTTTATACCAGGAGAGAACATATCTTCCTTAGAAATCAACATAGGAAATCCCGGAAAGGCCGTGGCCTGAATACTGACTTCTTTTGACGATGGTAAATGTAAAACTATTTCAACAATTTGAAGTGAGCTACAAAAAAAGATTTTTTTAATTAAACAAAAACTGTAGGAAATCTGTAAATACGTGATATACGTATTGGTCGATTATTGTTTTATAATCAAAATCTTCAAATTAATTTATGCTTTATATATGGATTCGAGACATGATCGTCCAAAGCGTGTATCACGTATGGCACTTAACTGACTGATATGGATTAAGCCTTGGTTTGTGCCAAGAAATAATTAATAATAAACTCCGGGAATAAACTGATCTTAATTGGACATCAAATGAGGGCCACAAAGAAATTCATATTTTTGCATATGAAACATCAGTTTAGAAAACTTAGGTTAAAACTTGCATCTAATCGAATTTGTATTAGTAAATATTTTTCATTTATCATTGATTTCAACTTTATGTAACTTTCATCCGTATAATGACTGCACAAATTTTTCGTTTTAAAATTTGCTATCTTGCTTTTGTTATACACTAGAATGCTAGTTTTTAAAAATGTGTAATTTCTTTTAAATATGCAAACGTTAATAATGTCAATGGCAGAAACATAGTTTCAAATTTGGCATTTGTAAGAGACAATTAAATCCAATAAGTTTATAAAAAATCAGGGACTGACTTTGCACTGTATCGATAATATAAACTTGACCCCCTTTTAAATTATAAAAAATAATCAATGTTTCGATTCTGACAAATATCGTGAAACGAAGAAAGTGTAATTAATGATAATCTTCAAAATTACTTCCCGAAAAAATTTCCCTATTTGTTACAAGTTTACCTGTCTGTTTAATAGTGCTAGAATCGTTTATCGTTGAGCAATGGTTACCCAGCTAAATAAACAGTTCAATTACAACTTTAATGATTCGAACCTCGTTAGAAACTTCACACTATGGTTTTGAGATCAATCCAGAAGAGCTTAGTAAAGTATCTGCGCTTCTTGTGAAACTAAGTTTAACGAGTTAACCGAGATTATTAATGACTAAGTTCGATCGTCTACCGATTGTCTAACATTTCTAGCTCCAGTTTAGATTAGTAAACCTATTTCAGAACGCTACCTCAAGGCAAGAGAAGAAAGTGTTTGAAGGTGTTAAAGATCTGTCAAGTAACTTGATGCAGACGTCCAACTTGGCGGATCATGTTCCACTCACGTGCCGTCTCCTATCGTGTAGGTGAAGAAATGAAAATCTGGTCGGGTGTTGGATAGAAAGACAAAAATAAAGACGTCAAGAAGAGAAAAAAAATTATTTTGTTCTTTATTTTCTGTTGTTTTGTTTTTTGTTTTTTGTTTTTTTGTTTTTTTTGCTTTTTAATGTTTTTTTTTATTAATATTTTCTGAGTCTTCAGTTATTTATGATTTTGTGGATATGTTTTCTTTTCTTTTTTATCTTGGAAGTCTTGAAAGTGATAATGAAAACATTAAAACAAAAGTTGGTGAGAAATATTTCGTAAGAACCTTCATTTTGTTTTATTCATCTTTAGTATATCTTTAACCCCTTTCTGGTATCTCTACTTACCTATTGACTTTGCCGTTTATACATCTGCCGCAATTTTTTCATATCTAACAATCTATACAATTTGGATCATATCTACATCATTCTGTCAAATCGATTCCACTCTGTTCATATATACCTATGCAAATGTCTATTCTTGTTTACAACTATTTATACCTATCTGTATATTCATCTGTCTATCCATTGTCTCATCTTTTTGTATTGTCTCATTCTTCATAAAGCAAGTTCATCTAGCAGGCCATTACATGTATAAAAAGTGTTGACTTCACTGAACGTCTCACTGTTGTGATCTTGTAGAAAACTAAATTTCTGTATTCGTGTTTATGATAATTTTCTAATTACCTTAGACACCAGCAGTCGGGTCGGGTTCGAATCTAAGTAAAGGGATTTTTAATGCCAATTCCCAAGATAAGCTCTTTTCACTTGGAAAACATGTACAACAAAATTGTTTAAACTATTTACATTGTTCGGGCTGTTATCCTCATCTTCGTTGCCATATTCACAACGTTTCGGTCGTCGTATGTTCCGGCCTTCTTCAGGTAATTGGAATTTCAAACTGAACACTTTGTTTCGTTCGCCGCAGTAGATTGTTCTAATTCCACATGCCATCCCACTTCCGGATGTCTCAGTATCAGTTATTTCCCTTTAACCTAACTTTCTATCTTTTTGTTCACCTTTGCCGTGAATCTGGTATTGAACTCACAACTCTTTGGGTCAAAATGAAGACAACAGTCCGAACAATGTAAATAATGCAAATAATTACAATCTCAGAAATATAGACAAAAATAGCAAAACTGTTGCGCCTAACGTAATCCGTATCTATTCGGCCTTTTGCCAACGGAACGAGAAACCGGGGAGCCGAGTTCGAATTTCAACTGAATCCATTGCATTCACTTATGCACAAATACCCTTGGGAAAGGTATTAATCCGTCTCTTCCCTCCAGTTATGGGTTAAATAGCAGGACAGAGTGGGTTCTATAGCCTTGGTCGGCAATCAGTCTACCGCAGAAAGCAATGGCAACCTACTGCGGGATAATCTTCTGCCCAGTCAGTCATGTCTCGAAAAAGACATGATCGCCCAAGCGTGTTTCACGTATGGCACTTAACTGATTGACTGACTGTAATTTAATAAATGTCCAAGACAAAGAATTAAATAAGTCAATCAGAAAAAATAATTCTAGCAGTTATTAAATAGCTGAGTAGCTGTTACGTGTAAATAAGGGTTACTTCACCCACCCTCTCCACCTCTACCCGCTCTCATACTCCCTTCTTTCTTTCTTTCTTATCTTTCTTCTTTACTCTCCCTTACTCTGTTCTTTGCTCCCATCATGCCTTTTTCTATCTCTTCTTCGTTCTCTATCCTCTCTCACCATCCGTTCCATTCAATTTTATCTCCTTTCAAACGCTCTTTCTCTGTTCCTCTTCTAATTATTTTCTTCTTTCTCTTTATCTTCTTTTACTCTCCTTCATTTAATTTTTGAAACCTTGTATTTGTATCTATCTCTTTCATTTTTCTTATGTGTATGTTTCTTTCTTTTTTTATTTTATTTTTTCCTTTCAACTCATAGCAGATTTGAGGTCGTCGCTTCTTCGAAACTAAGAAGAGTCAGCGATAAAATGGTGGGGGCATAAGAACAGAGAGAGCTGGTTTTATTTCTTCTATGAAATGCCAAAATTCCGTCTGATTCTAAAAATAGGCGACCAGCAGTTGCCACCGCAACAAGAGCGCACCTTGGCAGAGAAAGAAGGTGTGCAGAAGTATGTGCGTGGGGGGGGGGGGTATATTAGCAGCCACAATCTTTATCAGATTTAGGTATACAAGATTTTATCAAAGAAATAACGTAAAAAAGAAATAGATAGATAGATAGATAGATAGATAGATAGATAGATAGATAGATAGATAGATAGATAGATAGATAGATAGATAGATAGTAATTTGCATTAGTAAATGTGTATTTTAAAATTTAAGCATATGAGAAAATATAAACTTTTGCGATTTTTAAGCGTAAACTTGAACGGCACAAGGCCAGATGTGATGGAAAAACTGATTAGGAAGTTTGTGTTGCGCTACTCTAGCGTTTGCCTGTCTGCTTACCTAAAAAATCAGCCTCCTGACACGTGTTTTTTTACCTCTGGTATTTAATCGTATAAACAGATTTCAATTTTTAAAAAATAATATAATAATTATCCCCAAAAGTAAAAAAAAAAAAAAACATTTTCAAATCTATTAAAGGATATTAGATTGTGTATTTTCGGTCCCTTTAAGCTTAATGTCAAATGGCTTGCCATTCGTTATCACATTGTGTCGCTTTGACAATATCTTTCTGAGTTTTAACGGGACTTGTCATTATCATCTATAGTTTTCGAACCGTTGAATTTTAACTACTAGTCGTGAGTTCAATCGTTAAAACAGGTAAGGAATATTTAAAAGCGTACACAACCGAATCATTGTGACTATAACAACGGAAATGAGATGAACAATTCAGTAACAACTCCTCAAATGAAAAACAAAAAAACAGGCTGAATTTGTCGTTGTACAATTTAAAAGTCCTCATAAAAGTACATAAATTAGAATTTCGTATAATTTATTCAGTTATTTATTGGTTGGTTGGGTTTCTTTCCATAAAGTGTAATCGAAATGCTTCTTTATTAAGTCTATACTGCAAATAAGGTTAGTTTCGTTATTTAAATATGAATCTCTCTTTCTTCCATTTCTTTTTATCACTCTTTAAGCACCATGTCCTTCCAATATGTAGGTGATCACGACTCTCCACAGCTTTTTTATAAAAAGTTCGCACGATCATGATTATACTTTAGAAATATAGGGGAGGGATTTTATATTGCCTTCTCTATGATATTGTTTTTCGCCTAAACGAGTGGCCAACCAAGGCTAAAGAACTCAGTCTACTTTATTGCCCTCATAATTAGAAAAAAGAAATGGATTTATGTTTCTTCCTCTATCGACATATTTGTAAACAAAAGTTAATACTCAGATGTAAAAATCTTGCAAAAATAAAATATGCATCTGTGACACGTTATTTTTTAGAATTAACACATTTAATGTTAAATTAATCTGATTTACACAAGTATTACTTATTTATAGCTAGAAATTTAGACTAAAATTATTTCTTAATCACGGAATGTTGATCTTTCTTACCTATTCCGTTTGATTTGATATAGGATGACCAGCGACATACTTGACCAAATTTTTTTTCCTGTAAGGGGAAGAAGCCGTGAACCACATGACCTTTCAATATACACATAGAAATTACCATACAAAACAAAACTTCAAATACACAATGGCTCAATGATTTGTATTAAAACTTTTCAATTTTCGATTAGTAAGTTTAGTCTTCACTTAATAGCTTAATAACCTAACGTGTACAAGTCTTTGAAATATTTTCAAAATATTTTTGAAACTTTATCAATTATTATAATTAAATAAAATTAAAACAATTCTTTTAAATTTCATTATTAATCGAATTTTTTTTTCAGACTATAATGTCCTTAATTTGTATTATTTATTAAAGAAATTAAAAACTTATTTAATTAAATAATTTCATAGTTTTATTGCATTTTTTATTTTACTATTGGTAGCAGATTTTCGGGAAAAGGGCCAAATGGCTTTAAAAATATAATAGATGATTTACATTCCCCAATGAGTCGTGCGTTTAACTAATAAAACCAATTTTGTCTACAAAATTTAATTTCTTGAAACTTCATGAATTTACGTGTAGTGGGGTAACAGATGTAAAAAGAAATATTTTTACCAAGATTGTTTAAAAATAATGATTTCAAAAATAATTTCATTCATTTGTAAATAAGTCTCAGAAGTTTCATTAAAATCCGACAATTATTTGATTTTTGCAAGAATTTCCAAATTAATGTGTTTTTGCCGGAAAAAATCTGAGTTATGTAATATTACGTTTTCCATTGTAAACTCTCGTAACGATTTGGCTAACCGCTAACTAAAATCAAAACAAGAGTTTTTACCAAAATTTCGAACGTGTTAGAAAGGACTGAAATTTTTTTTAAATAATTAAAAATACTTTAATCTTTCCTCTTAATGATAAACATTTTGATGGGAAAAGTTCGTTTTTATTAAGTTTAGGGTCTTTTTTTCTTCATAGTATGCTGTTTTTTTCGGCGATTTAGTGGAGGTACATCCAAGTCCACTGCAAAGTGAACTGTATCAGTAGGAACTTGAACTCGGTTCATTGATTCAATCTTTCCCACTGTTAACCGTTAAGGCATTTACTTTCCTAAAAATGAATATTTTTATATGATTATTTGAAAGAGTTAGTACGATTTTTTTGTTTGTTTTCTTAGTTTTTTCTCGTCACTTTCGTTAATAAATAATCTTTAACTAAAAAGATATAATGTTTACATCATAAAAGAAATATTGTAATTCAAGGGAAATAATATCAATTTAAGAGTTGCCTCCCTTAGTTAATGTAAATCTTTCTTGTTTTGCTATTATTAATTGTATTCATTGCATTTTCTTATTAATAGTATCAACTGGCAGTAAGTCTTCTCACTGTTCAAGAACATTATTCAATTCTTGTTGGTTTTAGAAATGCCATCCAAAATGTCGACAAGGGCTGAGTTCAAATTCCGAATTAGTCAGTTACGTTCGCTTTTGCAAAAGGTATGAATCCGTCTCTTCTCCCCGCCTTGTATGGGTTGAATAGAACGGTAGACAGTGTGTACCCTAGATTTTGGTGTTAATAAGTCTAAGAGAGAAATGACGCTAAATTAAAAACTGTGGAGAAGACAATGGGTAACTACTCTATTATTTTCCCAGCAATATGTGACAATTCAAAGATAATGAAAATATGTAGAGTTATGCTTCTAAAGTGACATGGCATTAAAAAAATCTTTATTTGATTTCACTTATACTTGATAGTCAGCTGAAACAACACCATTTATTTCTTGACACACGATTGTTTGTTCGAATTCATTAAGTCTAACCTCCTAGTCTGGATTAAGTGACCCATTTGAATTTCAAAATTCACTAAAATTTAATCTTCAATTTTTAAAGAGGCTTTTACTTTGCGCATCTGCTGCCTGATCATATCCCAACCGTTAGTAAATATCCTATTGAATCAGCTGTCCTGCTCTAGTATTTCTTCTTATTTTATTTCTATCGCTTATTTTATGATTAAATTTTCATTTCTAGTTTTTCACAAAAGACATTTTATATTTTGCTGGGTTCTGTTTCAGCCATGATGTACTTTGGCTTAATATAGTTGCCCTTGGCCACCATTAATAGAAGTTCAATTTCTATCTTCAAGTGTCTTCTCTGCATCAATATCAACTCACTAATAACTTCTTTGTTCATCTTCAAGAGATGAAGATCTCTAAAGAGATCTTTACATAATTATTTCATTTCTTATGTTTTTTATTTTGACTTTTGAATTTTTTAAAACCAAATTTAACCTCTTATCAGTTCTACTTCAACTTTTGGTTGTGAAGTTCTTTCTTAATCTCTGTTCTGTGTAAACCACAAACGCCACGATAATCAGATAGACACTCAGTGCTGACAAGTTTTTTTATAACTTCTTTTCTTTTTATATAGAGTACATCAACCTCGCCTCCAAAGTACAAGGCTTTATATATGGTCATCTATATTATCTCATTTGGATTCAAATTCCTCCGGGTTTTTTTTTTGGTTTTTTTTATCCAGTTTAAGAAAGGGTGGGGATATATCATTATTAGTAATTTAATGTATTTATTTCTTTAAGTTTTCTTTTACTGTTAAATTTTATTTCCAAAATAATAATTGGTTTTTATGACATCCTTATTTTTCACGATTTCTTTTAATTCATTCTATTTAACTGAATATATTTCCAATATTCTTCCATATTTGTACTATTTTTCATTCAGTACTTTCAAAATTTCATTGCCTAATTTCTTTTGTCTTGCCCGGTTTTCCTTTGCGCGTCTTCAACATTTACGATCCTGAACTTCATCCCAATATCCCGACCAAAATGTTAAAATCAAGATTTTCCATTTCATATTTATTTTTAGTTAATATTTTAAAGTCAACGATCTACATTAGATAGTTACGGTTTTTCTTTGACTCAATGAATTTATTTCTTCCAACATAATGATAAAAGATCCAATTACTCGTTATCATTGCTGTGAGAGGTACAGAGATTCTCCTTAGAGATTTCCTCCCTTTTTATATTTACCTCGGCTACAGATTTTCTTCATGCTGTTCTGCTTCATCCGGTTTTGCCTTAACCATGAATGTAATTATATTGTTCATCAATTTTAATGTAGCCAAGCATCCCAATAGCCAGTTAATTATAATGCTTGACAATGTCAAAAAATAAAAAGCAAGTAACACTAGCCTCTTGGATTTTTGCGTATTCCCATATTGCACAAATTTGAAACAGGGCCGAGTTTAATGTGAGTTTTCAGAAAATCTACTCATGACTCCTTGGCACTCCACTTTTTGGGGGCGCTGAATAATAACCCCCTCTTTTTCCTGGTGGAGAAGTACTGGCTGGAGCGATGCCCTCACACTCCCAGGATTCGAACTAATATTAATTTGAAAACTTCCTGTCTCCAATAACACGAGTTGTTTTTTGTTTTTGTTTTTTTTAAGTTCGTTTTTATTGCTTCATAATGCATGGGAGATAACTCTTTCGAATTGTTCTCATGCGGTATGCAGTTCGAACTCTGCCAGGGAGCACATTTTATTTCTTAAGCATCTTCAAGTGCGTAGGCCGATCGATATAATACACACTGTTTAAAATAAAAATGTAACGTCTATTTTAAAGACGGGTATCCACTAAAAATAACGTTTGCACTTTGTTGCAATAAAAATGTCGTATGAATGTTTGATTGGAAAATTTGAACAGGATGCATGAATGGAAGGAAAATAAAATTCAGCAATATATGCCGTGAGCCGTGTGGAACTCATAGCTTTTACTCTTAGTACTAAACAATCAATAATCAGTTTCAAATTTTTTGTTATGTTAATAATGCTACTTTAAGCGGTTTGGTGTCAGAGACAATTACGTGCTTCTGTATTCACTGTTCGAGATAAAAAATTAAAAAAAACAAGAATTCAAATGCTGATTTTTATAATAGATTTACCTTCATATATTGTGTGATGATTTTAAGTTTACAAACTGTGATCATGATTGGATTTTAGAGCATTTGAATTCTGTTTATGTAAACAAAATTTCAGTTTTCTTATCGTTGCTCATTGACTTTTTACCACTACTAATTCAATTCGTTTTAAATGATTTTTGGTAGTAAGAAACAAAGAATTATTAACGGTAGACAAAAATAGTTCAATGACTAAGCACTGAATTTTACTTAGAAGTTGTTTGTCAGCTTCTCATTTAATTTGTATGTTGTATATTGAAAGTTAAGAAGAAAAAGATTATCAGTGGTGAGAAATTCAAATATACTTTACTAGTATCATGTATAATTTCACAAATGCGGACAGTATCATCTAATTTTATTTACAATTAAGAATAAGTATAAACGAATATAAAGAAATAGAATGGAGTAAGGCAAAAATATTATCGCTTTTTCATTTTCTATGGAAAAAATTAGGTAGAATTTATTGCAGTCTCTCAGTTATTTTCTGGGAGATTTGACAGTTATGTAGAGATAAATTTATTTAGTTTAACTTCATGTTTCAAAATGCCAGAGAATGAAATGAAGGCAAAAATAGTGTGCTGATATTATTCAATATTGGTTGAGGTGGGTCCTCCCTGCTCAGTGACTCAAATATCACCATTCGAAATCCACGCCTTTATCTGCATCCAAAATCAGACTTATAAATAAGTTCTGTCCTGTATGTATGTGTATATGTATGTATAAAAAATGATTTTTTTTTAAATACGTATGTGTGTAAAGGTTTAACTTTTGTTTTTTAGGTTTTTTTTTTAATGAGAGAAGAAACCCTGGAAATTTGCACTCATCTAAAACATTTATAGCGATACAGAAATATTATTAATGTTTAAATCTTACATACTTTTCAGTAAACAGTCAGAATTTTATATGATGAAACACTGACGCTAACATTGATATGAAATTCATGTTTTTCTTGAGGTGCAAAAGAATTTTAGAATTGAGTGAAAAACTAAAATTTGATAAATTATCTCCCTTGCAACATCCAACAGAAACGATTAAGGATTTCATCTTCCTGCAAGAAACAATTGCGGAAATTTTAGAAATTATTTACATCTCTAAATAGATGTAAATAATTTCTAAAATTTCCGCAATTATTTCTTTCCAATATTTTATAAATTTCTTAATATTATCAAAATTTATCACAGCTAAATTAATTATTTTTATTTTATTTTATTTATTTTAATTTTAAAATAATTTTATTTATTTTAATTTTATATATAAGGTACTATTTTCATACTAATCATAAAAATTACTGATATCACTAAATTATTATTAAATTAGAAATTACTTTATTAATTATGTAAAACGTTTATAAGTATGTTTGTTTGTATGTTTGTTTAATTTTGGTTGTATCTTTGTTTTTGTCTGTTTGTTTTGTTTTTCCACTTATTTAAAATTAAAATTTATAATTATAATAGTTAATATTTGATAAATTTGTTCTGTAGAGTACAGGGCCACAGGTTCCGGTGCGAATGCCAAGCAGTAGACTATGCCGTTTCCATATTTATGTTGGAGTGAATTTTCTCATGGTACTTTTCTTTTCTGATAGCCGGTGTCCAACTGACCCTATTATACTGTGTAGTCGACAAACAACGCGGTTACACGATATTAGAAATATAAAATTTACACCTCGCAGCCTGCATATGCAATTTTTATTATGCTCTTGTTTTTCAAGAAGTTGATTTTTCTACCTCATTTGGTAAACGTCTTCGAAAAGTTAATTATTGTCATATCACAAACATTGATACTAGGAATTTCCAGTACAAGGGAAATTATAATGATCTCATTTGCACAGACGGTATTAAACGTTACAGAAGTGACGGACAAATATATGCAAATACGATTGCAGAAAAATTCCTTCAATTTTAATTTTCCAAAATAGTTCTTGTTCAGTTTTAGCTGCGTTCGATATGCTGATACATTTAAATTCCGTAGTGTGTGTGTGTGTGTGTGTGTGTGTGTGTGTGTGTGTGTGTGTGTGTGATGCACATACGCGCGTGTGTTTGCCCGTCTGTATGACTTTTCTAATACTAACAACAACAACAACCATTCAACTTACTTTTCCCATCGACTTTCATCTTTTTTATGAAGGGTCTGGACTTCAAATAAGGCTATCGACTTTTATCAGTAGACGAGATAGGCATTCATTACAGATTTCCAAATGTTCACGTCATCAGACGGGGAAGGGTCTGTGTTGTACTTTCATCTGGAAGTGGGTCGAGTTATCTTAGATGTTCATTAGCAATTCGTCAAAAGTTGCTTACTGAAAAATGTTTATAGATTTAGAAATGAGTTTTATCACATTAATGTTTATTTAATTATATGCATGCAAGTACGCTAACTACACTCATATCTCTGATTTTACAAGTAAACAGTTTCACACTTTTAAATTAATTTTCTTTTCCGTTTATAGTATCAAGCGTAAAATATCTCAGTTCATAGAGTAATCATTAAGATTTTTTTAATGTTGCTCTTGTTTTTTAGTTCTGAAGTCAAACAGAAGAGCTTGTAAATATTAGACTGAATAAAAATATTAAGGATGATCTAAATTAAAAACAACGCCTGATTTATTTCTCTGTTTAAAAAGAAAGAATCAGCTGTAGAGCAATGATTAGCCAGCAAGTCTTCAGAAACCAATAATTACGAGAGTAGTGAGATTCATTCTCATACTATTATTTCTTGTAAGCTACATATGGAGTATTGCGGCGTGGAGTACATATGTGGTTTCAGTAGGTGGAGTTTCCAAGCCATCTCGCCTTTGTTAGCTGGACTTGGGATTTTTCAGTTTTTCTTTCTTTTCTCTTTTATTATAATAATCTCTGAGTTTTACTGCTTTGTGTGGTTAAATTCTCTGCATTCACTTACACGCAAATACCCTAAGGAAAGGTATTAATCCATCTCTTCCCTCCAGTTATGGGTTAAATAACAGGACAGATTGGGTTCTATAGTCTTGGCTGGCAACCAGTCTACCGCAGAAAGCAATGGCAACCTACTGCAAAGATATTCTTCTGTCCAGTCAGTCATGTCTCTTTCGTGTATCACGTATGACACTCAACTGTATCAAACTAAGCTTGTAAATGATATAAGAAAAGAAAAAAAAATTCTAGTTGGAATTTAGTTACCAACACTTATACTGGTTCTTGGATAGTCAATAAAACTAGATATTTACAACACTGGACAGATTTAATTCAGTAGAAGACTTGTAGCCGTAGGGATATGGTTAATGTTTCTTTGATTCGGCCTTGTGTCATACTTAACAGAACTCCTTACAGCTTACAAGTTTTATGCAGAATTGTCATCAGAAGGTTTTCATTAGAAGGTTGGAATGTGTGGAATAGTGTAAGAATAAAATATACATTTTTCATTTTAAAATAGAAATTTATTAAAAGAAAAGAATAACACAAGTTGTAAAAATTAATGTGCAATTAGAAACATTATTAAGAAGTTAAGAGTAGAGTTCGTGTTCAATGATATAAAGTTATGGGTATCAAGATTTGTAGAAAATGTTCGTAATAGTAACTGTTGAAAGAGTATATGCGTACGTACGTATGTATTCAATAGGAATGTCTTTGGATGGAGAAGTAGAGGAAATCATCACGCGGGAGGACGAATGTCCGAGTTGACCTGAAGCTGCTCTCGTTACATTCTAGCAGTGTCCCTCGCTGCTCCCATTTGAGTCTGTGATTGACGCTGACCGGGGCCTTTTATAGTATTCAGATTTTCGCACTTGCTCGCGAAATGCTCAAGTCTTGCAAGTCGCTCCCATTGGTCAAAAATCAATTTAACATCTACTTGCGAAATCTGGTTTCGACTTTTTATTTAAGCACATAGTCAATCGTTTTTCTATTTGGGGAAAAACCAAGATTTCACACGTCATTGTGAATTATCGTAAAAGTGAAGAAGGGAGTTGATTTTAATTCTTAATTTCTTATCCACTGCAGACTAAAGAAGCAAAGGAAAAGGAAAACATTTTGTGTTAATTTTCCAAGCATATAGTAACTACTTGTTTTTGTTTTGAACATTAGCATTCAAATCCATTCGTTTTGAGGTTGGAAAACAAAACAGAGACACAAATAAAAAATGCGCGATTATCTACACGACTATATATTTATGATGGTTACTAAATGCTTATGAATTGATAGAAAGATCGTCCTGTGCCAAGTTTCTCCTACCTGCTTTGAGAAATTATGGCTTTTATACAAAACACTAATGGTAAATATACAAATATCTAATTCACATTATATATATATATGTATATATCAATAACTTCCACCTTTAAAAATAAAATTAATAATTCTTGAGAATATGTTATTAATCTGTACTATAAACGTTACATTTTACGAATACTATATATATATATATATATATATATATATGAGTTGACTATATGGATCTGAATCCGACAAGATGAATAAGTAAATAAAAAGACACTTTTTCCTAATTGTTCTTTACTTATTCTCATCATTATATATATATATATATATATATATATATATATATATATATATATATATATATATATCACATAGGTTCGCTACTCATTACTAATAAAGACGACGTTATAAATATAAGAGAAATTTCTGAAAACAATTCAGTCGAATTATGAACTTAACATAACTAATAATAATTAATACACCTCTTCAGGTGTATTAATTGATTCGAATAATATATAGTATAAAGCTTTAGTTTATAAAACCATCAACCAACAGAAACCCATCTCTACTTAACTATAATTGTGAATGCCGATATTGATACAAACATTTAATATCTTCATCACACACTATATTTTAGAATAAATTTTAAAAAATAAAACGGACACTAATTAATAATTATTTAAAAAATCATGTAATTGGTAAATAAATCAAATTAACCTAACAAAGATTAATAAATAATAAAAATCATCAAAATATCCGAAATCAATTACATAATAATTACAAATTAGAAAAAGATTGTAAGAAAGATCATCGACTAACAAAAAAATTAAATATTGCTCATAAAAATAAATGTCTAATATTATTATTATTTGAAATAGAGAGTTTCGTAGTTTTTGTGTTACAACGCCGAAAACATGGAGCACCTGGTAACAATCGAACTCACTACTCAGTCAGACTTAACAGCGTAACAAGGCTGTTATTATACTACGTCGAAGTGTCCATATTATTATTTTGTAATAACCAAAATCAAAATATCAAAATCAAATATTCTTTCCATTTATAGAATGTTTCTTTAATAGTTATAAAAATGCATATAACGTAAACATTGGTTATACAATAACTGCATTATCTCGTCGATTTACTTTCCATTCATCTCATAATAGCTCTCTTATATCGCATCTCGTCAACGAACACAGCAATAAACCCAGAAAAAATTTAAAAAACGTATGGATAAAAGAAAAAAATTGTACTGAATAAATTTGGAAAAAAAAACAATACCAAATACGAGAAGCATTAACCTTAAAAAAGAAATTGGAATTAATAAAATGTTATTTAGCTTACGAACAAATATGAAGTATCTTTAATACGTTATATAAATAGACGGCGATAAATATATACATCATAGACACTTAAGCTACTCCATGATAACATTACATTTGAAACTGGCATGTAACATAATCCATGAATAAATGTATATCTCTTAATGTATATTTAGCAAAACAAATATAATCATTTTTTGAAAAGGGTGAAATTCGAAACCTATAAAAATTAGGCAACAGTTGTACAGGTTCTCTCCTGATGTCACACACCAATTCAGAAAAAGAAGACGTTTCTCTCTCTCTCTCTCTCTCTCTCTCTCTCTCTATATATATATATATATATATATATATATATATATGATTAATACAAATATAAAATTTGTTAGCTGATTGATGTTATATTCAGTACTCCAACTCTAGAGTTTCGGAGACAAACATTTTTGTAATTTTTCGGTCCACTTGTCAGGGGGTTTTAACAATCATATATATAGTTTTAAGGTATGCTATATTTATTGATAAAAATACTCAGTATGAGAGGTAGAGCGTATGTGATTATATCAGTGGACACAGTTGTCAAAACCGAGCAGTGACCGTCTGTTTCATTTTTTAACGCAATCTTCTAACTATTTGTTTTTTATTTTTTGAGGAACCTACTTTAAGGCCATTAAAGTCCATGTCCTTTCCACTAAAAATGAAAATAATTAGACAAAAACATTTCAGTCGGCAATGAGTTAACCTTGTTTTATTTGACATATTCCCCTCAAAATTCATTAACTTAGACTTTAATATCTTAAAATAAATACCTCCAAAAACAAGTGATAAGTAAAATATTGAGTTGTCCGGAAAATTCATGCCTATTTGTAAGGGAAATTAAAGCACAAAGCAAAATTATGCCATTAAATATTTATTCAACTAAATACGAACCATTTTGTTGCCCAACTTCTCATTTTTTCTTCAACTTAGCAGAATTTCGGTGGTTTCTCTGCAAAGAATTCTTTTAGGCGATTCTTTTATATCATCCAAAGTATTAAAATTTTTCTCAGTGAGATTATTTTGCAAGGATCTGAATAAATGAAAATCCGAAGGAGTAATGTCTGGTGAATATGTCTTGGTAGCACATCCCATCCAAACGTTAACAATCGTGAGATCTAGAATTATGCTGATGGAAAACAACACTTTTCCTGTTCGATAATTATGGGCATTTTTCTTGAATTGCAGCTTTTAATTCGTCCAGTTGCAACCAATACTTCTCAGTTACTTGGCAGAAGCTTATATGACAGGATTTCTCTCTAATCTCACCAGATACACAGTATAACTTTCATTGGATGAAGACCTGCTTTTTGGAGTAGATAAAGTTGATTGATATCACTTACCGTAGAATCTTTTTTGCTGAGCATTGTTGCAAACGATCTATGTCTAATCATCCATCACATTTTGCTAAAAAAAAAGAGTGCATTTTCATTGCGCTTATACAGCAAATCACGCATAAGAAATGCAATTCAAAAGATACTTTTTCCCCAGATCATGTGATACTCAAATATCGTAACGATTTGAGTACCCAAGATAAGTGCTTATGGATGGTAGATTCTGATAAATTTAGTGTTTATGTCAATTCCCACGTTGAGTAATGCGAATTAACCTCAATGAATATTTTGATTTGGTCGTCATCTGTAGTGAGATGTCTGCCTGAGCGTTATTAATCAATATGACTACAATCACCAATTCTAAACTTCGCGAATCACTTCCGTACAGTTTTGTCGCTTCGGGGCATTTTTTTTTTTTTTTTTTTGAGGTAACAATAAAGTATAATGTGTTTAAAATGAATCTTATAATCTTCCATTTTCATATGGATACAAAATTGACACCAATTAAGTAATTTTAAACTTTCTTTCTCAAGAGATAGTTTGAAATGTGCCCTAATTTTTTTTTTATCATTTCACCCCAAGCAAGTCATTAACGCCACTGATATTCAGGGTGTTACATAAGAGAGTTGAAGTATTTGGCAGGGGGAGAGTGAAGAGAAAGATAAACTAGCTAAAGGGGGTGAAAAAGAAAGGGCAAGAGAAGGATGTGAACACAAGAGTGGAGACAGTCGCGAAGGTAGAGAAAAAGGAAAAGAACAAGATACACGGGATGAT